>CM050410.1:16481399-16896399 GCA_027580255.1 Therioaphis trifolii | reverse complement strand
TACTTACACCGTTGTACACACTGCACCTAAAAACAATATTAAATCGTACACGAACACAGTACATTCATAATGCAAAAATGTATATATTTGATAGCAAAACAATTAATGTTTGTGTCATTTAATAAATTATTAATTAACCCCAATTCAACAGGGGCGGTGGGCTGATAAAATTCCAGGGGGTGGAAAATTCCCCTCATGAAATTTAACTGAATTCAACACTGCAGCGTACGCAGCGTTTGTCGGTTACGCGGAAAAATGTCAACCGAAATCCTCGGACAATGGCACACACATAGACACACACACACACACACACACACACACACACACACACACACACACACACACACACACACACACACACACACACACATGATATGCATAGTGAGCAATGAGCTCACGGGCCGAGAGAGGGTGACGGTGTTACACCCACCCCGGGGTTTCGGTTGCTTTTTTTTTACGTCTATTGATTTCTCATCAACGCGGAAAATAAATAATGTTTTGTTGAAATATTAGAATTTATGTTCTCGATATTCTATTCCCGTAAGGTTTCATAATATATTTCGTTTAAGTCGGTCGATGATGATAATAATAATGTCAATAAAAAAAAAAAAAAAACACGCGATAAAGTACTACGCGAGCGTCTCGTATTTTCGTCCTCACGTCATATATGGGCACACGCCTCCCTCGCGAGAAGATTACGCTGAAACATCGTTTACACCACAGACCCCGTGATATTAACCTAGACGGAGCGCTCTTTTTTTTTTCTCATCTAGGTCGACGACGTAGGAAATACGTCTCGAGTCGAGGTCGTTGAAAATTATCTAATTAAAAACGAAACGGAAAATATGAGGGACGAAGGGAAAAGTTTCCCAATGGGTACAAACCCGGGTCACAAGACCGTTCGACGTGGTTCGTGGATTCTTCCTTAAAAAAAAAAACTCCGAGCACAACACCGGGGGGGGGGGACTCGCCCGTTTCTTACGGCGGGGCCCGGAAACAAACTCGTATGATTCATCGTCACTCGAAACACCACTACTGTAATCTGTGTGTCTGTTTACACGTTCTTCGGAAAATCGGCGTTTCGTATGGCGACGAAAAAAAAAAAAAAAAAAAAAAACGTTCGGAAAGCTGTTGTTTTTTTTATTTATTTAATTTTTTTGATTTTAGAAAAATAAACAACGTCGTCGTCCGACGTACGCGTATTAGTTTATTATTATTATTATTATTATTATTATTATTATTATTATTATACGCGCTCGTCTATTACGCGTAGGCGCGCTTCGCAGGATTCGCGAGGATTTCGCTTCGCTCGACTGGAGATAATACGCGGTTAATTCAATTACGCGCACCACTCCCCGGCGTTTCGCGTACTTAATGTTTTACGCGAAAGTTTTCACGTCATTAGCTCTCTGATGACGACAGTGGCGATGATAATAACACACACACACACACACACACACACACACACACAACTATAATATTATTATTGTGTTCGGACATGTGCACGCCCCAAGTTTCCAGTGCGTACACGAATCACGAGCGTCCGACGTCGTCGTCACATAATTATTTTGCTTTTGTGGGAAAGTAAACACTCGGTGTACTTGTATAACGTACACGCCTAGGCTACCGAGTTTTCTCGGGAATAGAATAACAGATTTTAAGATCCCGAGCGTTTCAGACCCATTCGACGAGTGCGATTTATTTCGTCACGTTCGTCATTTTTAACTTTGTTTTTAATTAATTTTTTTTTTTTCAACAAACACTATTACGATTAATTTCGCGGTACTATTTACCGGAATTAAAAAGGAACGTTATTATTCGTTTTATCAAAAAGTGATCTTTCGAGCTTCGAGTTTTTTCACATGCCATTTCACCCCGACTCGATTTTATAAAAAACAATACTTTCTTAAGAAATTTTGACATTCACATTTTCATTATTGAGTCAACAGCGCGGAAAATGTAAGCGTTTTGAGTATACGAGTAGAATGGCGGAAAGAAAAAAACCCGAAAAACTCGGCCAGAGTTTAATTCATTACGCTATATTTTAAATGCTTGTAATATTATGTTGCAAAAAAAAAATAAATAAATAAAAAAACGAAATTTCTAAAAAAACGTATTCACTTTCTCGATATAATAATATGTTGGGTTGATTAATGGGAATTACTTAATGGGATTACCATTTTTAGTAAACTAAACTTTAAAAATCCTCGAGATAAATAAATAATCAAAGCAAATTGTCATGGAATCATAGCGCATTGGTGTAGTAGTGCAGTCAATAGATATCGAAAAAAAAAATAAGGAAAAGTGATAAAATTCACTCGACACAAAGTTGTTGCATTATTAAG
Organism: Therioaphis trifolii; assembly: GCA_027580255.1. Lineage (NCBI taxonomy): Eukaryota > Metazoa > Arthropoda > Insecta > Hemiptera > Aphididae > Therioaphis > Therioaphis trifolii. The sequence continues at coordinate 16,894,054 of CM050410.1, read as the reverse complement.
TTTTGTCGAATAGATTTGAATCATTGTGTATACTGTACAAATGTTGTTTTAACAAAACATAAATAAAAAAAAAAAAAAAAAAAAAAGTTTGACTCGGAGAGACAGAAGTAGAGAAAGAAAGATGTACCGAGTGAGAGAGAGAATTATAAAGATGGGCAAAAAGAGTAAATGCAGAAAAGATATAGGAATAGACGATAGAAGAGAGGAAGAAAAGGGATGGGACGAGGAGAGAAAGAGTACGGGCTCAGCATTAGTAGGCGCGGTGTACCTATAATATGCAAAGTCTGTGTCTCTGCAACCACTACCGCCGCCGCCATGTAAACCACTGCCGTGGGTGTTTGTGTGTGTGTGTGTGTGTGTACATATGCACAGCCGTGTATATTATACAACAGTGGTATAATATACATATGGGTGTAAGTGGCGGCGGCGGCGGGGCGGTTACCACTGCTGATGAGAAGTTCAACGATACGGAAATTTCATTAGTTCGGTCTCTGGTTCACGCGAGAAGTGTATACCTATATATAATATATATACACACATCGGCGCCGCAAAAACCAAGTGCGCACATATTGTGCGCGAGTGTATAATTCAAATATATATCATACACGTGAGCGTGCGTTTTATACAAGTGCATTCTTTACAGTATCCCCGCGTAATATAATGTTATTAAGCGCATTGTACGCACTGTCGGCTCGTGTGTACGTACGAGTCTGTGTGCGAGTGTCGTTTTGAAGATTTCCAAGAGACACTGAACGATTACGAAACCCGATTGTCGTAGAAGCGAACACGTGTCGGAGCAACGATCGCGGCCCATATAGATGCTAACCGTGAATTTTTTTTTTTTTTAGATCGAGTGAAATACTAAACCTGTAAAAACGTCCGGTTCGGAACGTTTGTGGATTGGGAATTTTACGTTCCGGGACTTGAGGTTTGAGAAAGCTATCGAAAATTCAAGTCGATCGGTACAATAAATACCACGTCAAAATTTCGTTTATTTATCCGTTCATGAAATCGATTTTAAACGTATTGTGCGATTGACGATTCGCGATCGAAAAATTACTCTTCCGTTGGTAGATTTAGTTCCCCTCCCCACCGTACGCATTCGATGTAAAACGCGCGCACATTACGAGAAAACCAAATAATCTAGACGCATTAATGGACTGTCGAGTTTTGTTGATCAGAAAGTTTTTCGTTAATTATTCGGGATAAGAAAATCCTTTTTTAAAAATCCTACATCTACACGAATAAAAATGTTTGTATACGATCTCCTTGAGAATTACGACACAATTAACGGATGGTAACGAAAATTTCCAAAAATTTAATTATGACCGTTGAGTATTTACCGAATAAATAGAAATCGTGTGGTACGAATTCCAGTACGCGCGCACGTGTGTGTTTTAATAATTTGTTTTTCGTTTGTCTCGATATTATCGTTTGAAAAGTCTTGCACGACGTGTATTTCTGTTCGTACGTTTCGATAAAATACGAGAAATTTCAAATTAATATGAAATCGGGGTAAACTATTGGATGTGAAGTTTACAGGGAAGAGCGTGGGGAACGGATCCCCCGCCTGCACTGGCGTATGACTGGGTTTTGTGAGATATAATATACACTTGGCGAACTAAAATCTCGATCACGCCGCAGCCAATAATCGAAACGTCGTATTATAATAATATAATGTATAAAGAATTTTCACCCAATACGAAATGACCGCCACGTCGTCGTGCCACGTGTCGTGTCAACCGAGTCCAGCAAAACGTGGTTGCTGTGTTCGATTCTGGTTGCTTCTCAAAAAAAAAAAATAATATATTATCGCAACCACCGTTGTGAAATTCTATCGAAATCGGATCTAGAGGTTAATCGAGGGGATGCAGAGGTAGATTTTCAAGAAGAAAAAAATATCAGTGGCCTTTTTCTTTTCACTTTTTAAACGGTATTTCGAAAACGGCCGACGACCTCACATTTTTACTCTCTACTGATAATCATTGGCAGAACCGTCACGTCACGACACCGGAGGAAGTGCTATAGGTAATTAGCCTAATGGATTTTATATAATAACCCACTTTAACTACTCTAAAGTGTTACTTTTAAAAATTCAATCTTTTATTTAAAAATGAAATTTTAATGATCGGTCAAATTTTTCCTCTGCTTTTTTAATTCTTATTATAGTTAAATGAAAGTGCTCGTGTTATTTAGTTAAACTAACAGTTTAAATACAATTTTATTAATAATTACCAAGCATACTTAATGTAAGTATTTTTCTGATTTATATTTGTACTTTGGTGTTACGTGCATATATTCTAAAGATATTTTCGTAAAAGTCGGACATTTTATTTTTAATGTTCGTTGAAGAATCTTTAGGTGCAAAATATTTTGAATTTCACGAGTCCGTAATATTTATTTTAAGATACATGACAGTTGAATTTGAAATTTAACAATATTTATGTTATTCTAGAGCTATACGTTGTTTTAATTACTATTATTATTATTAGTCTACACATATTACCACTTCTAGGGTAGGTCAATAAGCTGAGTGCTCTCTAAAAGTTTGTACTTGAGCTTTTGCTCTATGTACGTAAATACGTATAATTCGAAATTTCAAACAGTTATAAACTAGTTATATGTTGAAGTGAGGTATTTTTTATTTTTTTTTTAATGAGTTTTAGTCGAAAACACGAAAATTCGTGACCCCGTTCTGGAGTAAAGTCAGTAAGATACGGTTGTGGAATATTTAGTAGGTCACAACATTTTAAAAATCCCAGAAACCGTAGAAATATGTGTAAATTAATTTCCTACAAAACACATTCGAGTATAAATAATATTTACTATAGCTGTTCATAGACGCGGTGATATTACAGGCACTCAAATGATTGAAATTTATTTTTGTTTCAATCGTTTAAGTGAAGTCGAAATGTTCGTAGTTTTAACTTCACAAAGTACTCGATTTTAATTTCGAGTTAACGAGCATTTAATCGCATTATGTGTTTTTTATTATACAAGTACGATTTAGGACGAACGAACGTGGCCGTTTGGGCGCGAGGACATTTGGACGCCAAAACAAAATAAAAAAATAAATCAAATTTGTATTAAATTATAGTCAGGACAAATTATTAATATATAAAAAGTTGTATAATATAACAATACAATCATATGTGCACAGGAATGATCCGACGTTATCTAAATCGACAAAACCGACTGCATGCCACTACACTTCATCAATGACATATTATTATTAGTCGATCGATAGCAGTAGTTTCGTGTTTTTTCGTTTTTCGTATACATTATTATATAACATTATAGCATTAAAGAAATCTAACCGAAATCAATCGGTTTTTACAGAAAATGGTCATATTACATATTTGATAAGCTAAGTTCTGACTCTCTTAAACAGTTTTGGCGCTAAAAATATTGATTTAAATTATAAATTCTATAGAAACGTATTGTTTATTAAAAATTATATTTAATTATGGCTGCATACTAGTTGCGGACAAAAAAAAAAATTGTCATCAATTTCGACCTAACAGTTGCGGACGCGGTTTTTGTTATCAACATACTAATTCCAAATATTTATTTTATAAAAATCATTTAAGTTGCGGACACGATCTATAAATGGTGACCTACGAATTGTAAACACGAATATTTCCATTCACCACTTTTTCAAGACTTAGGACAAGCTACCAATCCAAATACTTAGATTTTACACATATCACTTTAATGGTGATAAGTAATAGTATTTGTGTATTGTAATAACAGTTATTTCAGAGTATATGATATTAAACGCTAATCATTTATCGATATCAGTACTTATTATGCTGATAAAATAATACAACCCGTGTCCGCAACTGGTATATCAAAAAAAAAAAAAAAAATGATCGGGAATTTGTCCGCAGTCAGTATGTTATATTTCGTGTCCGCGATTCGTACGTCAACTTTTTAGACTGTGTCCGCAACTCACATGCATTTTTATTACTTTGTCCGCAACGAGGAAACACCGTTAATTATTACGGTAGTAAAATATATATTTAAATTATAAATTCTATTGTACAGCATTTTTATATTATTAATATTTGTCCTTACTGTTATTTAAACAATTTTATTAAAAATTTTTTTTTGCGTCCAAATATCCTCGCGTCTATTTGTCCCTGTTCGATATATTTAGATACATTGTTTTGTTTAAAGTATTATTCGAGGACGTAACTAAGACGACCTATCGCTTCCCAAACTTTCAGAGTTGGACTTGTTACGAGAAAATACCATAATATAGTCGATCATGAATATAATCAGAGTATCATGAATAATGTAATATAAGTATAATTTTTTTTTATTTATTTATTTATTATTTTTTTTACTATTTCACGACGGCCACGGCATTACTTTTACGTTTCTCGTCTCGCGGACGTGTGTAATTCCGGTTCGATAACGACGTAAAATTTAAATAAAATTCCATGTCGCGTACTCGTCGTGATGTAATATCATCATATCCGTTTTCGGTACTCATTCGACGACGCGTCGCACTGTCGAAAATCTCGAGTGACGGAATTTTATTTCACGCGATCCCTTTATATAAAATATACGACGAGTACGTATTATGATTTAAAATATTGTAAACACGCCGCCGTCGCCTGCGGTGTGCACGAGTCAGAGTAATTCGTGCTGAAAATTCACTGACAGTGGGTACACGTTCCGGTGATGGATAGGCCGATCCGGAAATCGGGGTTTTTGCCGGTATGCCTTTTTGATCGAAACATTACGTCATGATATACGTTAAATTGTTGATTTTACCTCTGTAAATGAAAAAAAAAAACGTTCTCACCGCACTCAAATTATAATTACCGCCTTAAAAACTAAATCATGAAATTCATCAACCATCAACGTGTCGATTCGTCGAACGTTAAAAGAAACCACAAATACATGATAGAAAAAAAAAAAAAAATGTTATGCTATAACGTTGTGTCCAACGTGAACGCGGTAAAGGCGTTGCGGTGCGGGCGACGCGGTGAATAAAATTATTCAACACATTAAAATAGATTAGATTGTCCATCGTACGCGATAAACGCGGGCATGGTTTGAAAATCAAATCGTTTTGTTTTTGGTCGCGCGTTTAAGCGAACAGACGTTAAAATATTTTAAAATGTATCGGCCGTCATTCTAGTATAAGATCTAAATGAAGTTTCATCTTTACGCAACTGTGGGTATAGGTGATCAGTGGCGTGGTGAACTTAACATATTGTTGAGGCACAAAATAATTTTTCTAAACCACCCCCGGCTCATTATGAGTAAGTTTACTCGTGTATTTAATAACTATAGGGTACATAAAAAGTTTTATACAAAGAAAACGAATGTATAATGATAAATGATGACCGTAGATCACTAAACAGTTACCACCAGACACCCACCACCCCTTAAATTGAGGAATTGCCTTAAACTAGGTCCTTCGCCACGCCCCTAAAGGTATTGATAGAATTCACCCAAAACAAGTGTATCCTTATAAATAATTGAATTTGAAACTGATCTTTTTTTTTTAAAATACTTTTTATGCATTAAATATTTCATTTCAGCACTTTCCAATATTAACAATTATTCGTGTAAACTAATAGACATTTTTAGTTGTTCTTGTTTTTAAAATAATAGAACATAACCGTGTAAAATAATATACCGCACAACCTTTGCACAACTCTCTTCAAAATACACTGCACGTAAACAAAAGTAAAAAATATCTGAGTATGGTTTAGCCGCTAATTCGCGTTCGCCGCGTACACGTATGACACGATTGCGAGCGACGAATGCGGTCAACGCGAATTGTTTTCGCATCTGCCGCGAATTCGCGTTCACCGCGTTCACGTTGGACACAGCGAGAGAGCATTGATTCAACATAAAAAAAAAAATAATAATAATAAATAAAAAAATAAAATCATTTATATTTTAAAAATCACTCGAAGAAAAATGCACCAAAGAAACGAATGAAAATATTACATGTTTTCTTCGTTCTATTACTCGACGATTCGTTATACGTAAACACATTTCAACGAACCGCACAGCTTCCGAACGGCGATTGAGTGAACATTAAAAATCGATGCGTGAATCCACCAGTCGAGCCCTGGAATTGGAAGCACCTAAAAAAATTGTCCCACATCGCATTACGTCGAAAATAGATAACGTTATACAGAGCTAATCGTTATCGGTAAACAGAAGTCCGGTGCGTTGAAAAACCGCACCACATTCTTAAAATATATAACATACGTGACTATGACCTGCCAGCAGCCCCACACGCTCCTTGCGCTTTCCACAACTTTTATTTGTTTTTCCGTCCGTTCGATTTACGTCAGATACATGTGTGTGTGTGTGCGTGTGCGTGGGTGTATGTGTGTGTGTGTGTGTGTGTGTGTGTGTGTGTGTGTGTGTGTGTGTATGTGCTCGGTCTCGACGTACACGTCATGTGCAGTATATTATAGTGTGGCTAAACGAACCGTAGAAACGCGTTCGGCCATGGGTGTGATTCGATTTTGAGTCACCTCCGGCCGAATAATTGAGCTCGTCTCGTACACACACACACACACACACACACACACACACACACACACACACACACACACACACACACACACACACACACACACTCGTGTAGCGATCGGTCACCGGTACTTTTAGGTACCTACGAGAATAGTGCTCTAAATCGGATCTCGGTGTTTGTGTCCGAATTCGCGGAAACGCAATTTGCCGTGGTCGATCTATTTAAATAATAATAATAATAATAACAATAATTAATTGTCGTCGCCATAGTGCTCGTCAGCCGTAAATTCATACCGGCATAATCACGAATGTCGTGCGAGTATTTCAATACTTAAAGTCGCGGAGCAAAAGTGCACATCTGCGATGAATATCTCTAAAAAATCATATTTCCTTCGCATAGGTCGATAATTTGGGAGACTTGGGGGTCGAAGTCTCCCCCAGAACGTTAAAAATCTCTCTCGGTATGTTTTTGTCCCTTTTTCTTTACACTTTACTAATTATTCCACACTTACTATAGCAGTGTTACCACTCTAAATTTAAAGTGACTGAAGCCCGTTGCCTAAAAACGTTTCATATGTCAATTGGTAAAGTAAAAATGTCAAGCCCCCCCCCACAAATGTTACCAGATAACCGCCTATGCTTGCTCGACTGAGTAATCGAAATAATAACGACACGACACAATCCTCGCACGTCTCCGCCAGAACGGTGTGATTTTTAAATTTTTTTTTTATGTACGTTCAACGGTATCTGAAAATCGTTTGCGACGCCGTGATGTATATTATGATATATCCGCCGTGATGATACGTAACGATCCGTATCTTTTGAGAGTGTACTTCGAGCTATACCACGTGCCTTCGGATATCCGGCATTAGGCTTAAAAGCAACGGGAGCGTTTGACGGTTAAGCGTTTGTCGAGGCAGACAACAACAAAAAAAAAAAAAAAATGTAGTTTTGTTTAAGAAACCGAACCGCTTTGACGTCGTCGAGCATCGTGTTATTTTCACGTCCCGAAACATCGCGTTTTATCCTCGATTTGAACCCTTAAATGCGTGATTTTTTTTAATTTGAAAAGAAAATGATAACGTTGTGTTAAAGTGTTAAAATTGTCAACACTTTTCTCTGCAATATTTATTATTTGAATTGAATAATACAATAAATAATTGATTAGTTGGTTTTATACGCTGATAAATAACTCTAAATATCCAACATCGAACAAATATAATGATATATTATCATTTTTAAAATATGTTGCGAAAATGCAGCACTATGCAGTTAAGGCGAGTTAACGCGTGCACTCGTTTCGTCGGGTTCCCAAATAATTACATCACGATTTTGGGTCGTTCGATAACGTATTTTATAATACGCGTTTATACAACGTTCAGAGTTTTCCGTTTTCCGAGATAATATAATTTTGAGAAAAACAATTTTAATTTTTATTTATTTTTTTGATTTCGTCGAAAGTGAAACGAATCGCATTCATTTTTCTCTCTTATTGATCGTCATAATAATAATAATAATTGTAGCGGCGCACGTTAAATATTTGCGCAGATCGATTTTGACCACGAACGTCGTTAAGGGACGAAAATCAAAACGACTTTGTTTGCAATTTTTAATTTTTTTTTTATTTCTCGTCAACGTTTTCGTCGTACTGTTTACCTATTCCACGGCCGTCGTTCCTCGAAACGCGAGTAGTGAATTTTCCGAGATGCCATTGGCCGTCGTCGCGTTCGAGGAGCCGGCATTACCTGCTGTAGCAGCGGCGTAGCGTTCGATTTCGTTTTCAATCCCTCGATAAATAAAACATCGTCGGAATTACGTTCGACAGCGTTCAAACGTACGCGTTTCGCGGACGAATTCGATTCAACAGCTCAATCGACAGTCAATCGAACAATTTTTTGATAAAAAAAATGAAAAATAAAAAAAATAAATAAATAAAACACGACAATACAACAAAAACCTCGACGCGTTTTTTCGCGTCAATCCGTTGTTTCCCTTCACTTTGGAAATCGACGTTGTGCGTATTATGTGCACCAACCATTAGGGTGATTAATAACTTATTGTAACTGTTATTATTATTGCCGTCGTGTCATTTTGGAATATCGTCGCCACCGGTGTTAACCGTATGTGTTTGCGGTAACACGTTGTACAGTTGTGTACACACACACACACACACACACACACACACACACACACACACACACACACACACACACACACACACACACACACACACGCACGCACGCACGCACGCAAGCACGCACTAGAATATTCGGTTGTAGCTGTAGCTGATCCACCGTCACCGCCACACGTAATCCTCGTGGCTTATAACGCCTATAATAATCGCGCGTGCAATTACGGTCGAAATGACAAACAAACGATGTGTACGCGACAACGTATCTCGCACGCGGCGCTATCGTTTTACATCATAATATCGTATACGGATCGTTAATACTATTATCGACGTTTTTCAATGTGCAAATAACCCGTATTTATATCTAGGGCTCGGATTAATATGCCTTAAAAATATCAAAAAAACGCCCTTTCAAAAAATGCATTTATGACCGAAAAACTCTAAAAAATGCCCTTAAAATATGAAAAAAAATGCTCTTTCAAAAAACGTCGGCCAAAAACTTTGTTTCTATTCATCTAAAAGAAATATATTTAAAGTTGGAACTCGATTGCGTAGGTTACTAACACGTGGTGACTTGAGCTCAAAGTTCCATAAAAACATCCAAAATGTATTATTTGGCAAATACTTAATACATGTATTATTGTACTGCTAATTGAGTTCTAAAAAAAAAAAAAAAATTATAAACAGGACTTCAACTCGAATGATATACTATACATAAACATATATATATTTTTTTTTTATACGTTTCGTTCGGGTATATAAATAAGCGCGTGTGTTAGTACTCATTTTATACATACGTATATAGGTATATACGCATTCAATGGTTTATCGTGGCCGTGAAATTTTTATTGCTCCGGCGCGAAAACCCTCGTGCGGACCGACAAGTCCGGAAGATATTTCTAATTCGAGACGTGCGCGGACGGCCGACCGTAAGCGGAAGACGTACCGATAAATATACGTGCGCGCTGCAGGCGGCGTACACTCCTGTTTTTATGGACTCGAAAAAATTAGACTATAAAACTAACGTGATTTATCGCGTCGATATAACATAATATATAGCATAATATATTAGGGGGGCCCTTATTTTTCAACTTTGATATTTCGATGATAGTACCTTCTCGAATTGTTACGAGTAGGTATCAAATAAATAATATTTACGAAATTTGGACTCGATTGGTTCAACACCTTCCCGTGTCTCAGAGGGGTTGAACATGGAAAAAGGAGTGTTTCTCTTATTTTTTGTTTTTTTGTAGTGTATTTCATTTAATATTAAAAATGTGAATAGAATCATCGAACCGAATAAACTGAAATAAAACATAAAGTTATCTTTTTTGTGTAAAATTTTTGAATCTATATAATTTGCGTTCAATGATTTTATTCGTAGTTTTAATATTTACTGAAACGAACTAAAAAATTTAAAAAATATACCCTTATTTTTTATTTTCAACCCTTTTGAGGCACGGGAAAGGGTTGAGCAATCGAAATCAGAGTTTTAAAATATTTTTTTATTAGTATGTACAACCTTATAATGGGGTACTGTGATCAAAAACATAAAAATAAATTCTAACCTATATAAATAAAGACCACCCTGATGTATATTTAAATATGTATATACGCGCGCGTGTGTGTGTGTGTTATGATATTATCATATACTCGTACGTGCGCGGAAGACGCGGCGGCGGAGACGTGCGGTGCGCGTGATGTATGTGAGTGTAAAACGCGACGATAAAATTCCGTAGCGGCAACGCGTCTTGGGAAATAGTAAAAATAGTCGGGTGTTACTAATATATTATAATATACACTCGTGTGTGTGGTGCAGCCGTGTCGTCCGGGCGAGAGAAAGATAGAAAAAAAAAAGTTATCCAAATCAACCTACATCACGATTATATAATAGCCCTTGGGAGGGGGGGCGGCGAGCGAGACGCCATAAATATTTATCGCGTACAACGTTACGCGTACGTAATATAATATTATACGATGTTTTATGAATATTTATTCGACGGAAATAAAAATATAAATCCATGACGTATCGTTTCGGATGGTATGATAATGACGATGTCGTGTTCTCGTACTTTTTTTCCATAACGAGATTAAAAAAAAAATAGAAAAAAAAACAATAAGCGACGGGGCGTATTAGCGTTCGCAGACAGCCCGCAGGGCGATTCCCAGCGAGTACGGTGCGCGTGTTTAAGAAACACAACGATACCGATACGACAAACAGAGTCGCGCTCGTGAGGGGAGAGGGAGGAAAGGTTATAGTTTTCGGTAAATACGTCGTGGAAAACCAAATGAAGGGGCCTGTGCAAAAAGCAGGCAGCTCGATTTTTCGTAATTGTTCGGGAGACATGAAAAACCATTTCTAAAATATTGAGTTTAAGGTAAATCTAATGTTGTTATCAATTTAGATATGTTAGACCACGATGAAAAAGATATGCCGTAGTACGTGATTTGATGTTCGTTTTTGATTTGAGATGAGGGCTAAATATTGACCTAAAATGTTTGGAGTCAACTGGTTTTTTCCCAGAAATGTTCGTTAAAATTTATATACGAGTATATATATATATATTTTTAATTAATTATATTTTTAAATTATTAACTCTAATTTGTATCGAACTTAGTTTCATTTTCTTAAACATAATGAAAAGCATAATTCAACACACAAATAGAATAATTTGCATCAGTACAATATTGCAAAAATTATTTTTTTCAAAATATGTTCAATATTAAATTTTTTATCTACTCAAAAATATTATAACACAATAAAACTACGTTTTTACCCCGAATGTAAAAACTATAAGTACTCTTCATACCTTGTACCATAATATTATATGTGTAGGTACTATTACTTTAAATAATATAATACTATAGTAAAAATATTTATAAATATTAGTCAAAGTGACGAAAATCCGTCGCAAAAGCCAGACAGCTCCGGAGCTACCCTGTTCTTCCATGGAAAAAAAACAAGACAACTCCAAATAGGTATGTTATATTTCCCATACTAGTTGTTCGATTTGTCTCGTTCTGCTACAGATAAACTCGTAATTTCTTGCTTTATCAGTAAAAGTACTTTAAAAGTAAAATTTTTAATTTTGAAATATTTCAAACTTACAACCCTATATATTACCTAAGGAGGTAGAGAGGAGGATAAAGCTCCTCATGACTTACTTTGGTACATAGGCTTCCTGCATACCCTTAAAAAAAGATCTGGCTACGTCTATGATTCCAAGACTAAACAATTTTTTATATTTATAGATTATTTCTCATAAATATAGGTGGGCATATTTTCATATCCAAATTTATATTTTATTTTATTGCTGTAATCATCGTGAACCGATTACATTGAGTGCAGACTACGCTCTTTATAAAATATTTATCCAGATAACTATTATTTTCATCCAGATGAAAATTAGAAGACAATTTTTGTTTTTATCTAGATAAAATTATCTATGGCACAACACTGAGTATATATATATATTATATATATGTACCTAAAATCATGCTATACAATCGACATTGATATGAATAATTTTTATGTAATATGTAATATTTATGTGTGTGTATATATACATTATATACATAAGTACTGAATATAAATTGTCCGGATTAGCGAGACTCTGTTGTGATAAAGACCTGACCGGCCGCACGTCGTCCCCGTTTTGTCTTCGTCGTCGTCGGCGGCGGCAGCGGTGCTCGAATCGATAAATGACGCGAGACGTATTTAGATTCTGGGCGGCGGCTCTGTGGGCCGGTCCGGCGACGCCGCGTTCGCGTGTATAAGTACGTTTTGTTTTTTCGTTTTTTTCTTCCTCTACCGTTCGGAATAAAACCACGACTTTCGGCCGATGACGAGGTCATGCATGAGCGTGTGCGTTTCGCTGCGGATCGATCGATCGTCTTCGACGGTAGACTCGACCCCCGCGTCGGATCCCAGAGGCAAATCACGGCGGGCTAACGATGTACGGATACGTCGAGATTCGATTTAAACTCCTTCCGGGCGCCGTATTACGGTTTAGGATCGGGACACGAGAAAAAAGTAGCCGGCGTTCTGCCGTCTTCCTCCGGGGAATTCGACCGCTAAGACGTGACTTTAAGAATTCGTGACGACCGTTTTGTAAAAACGAATGTTTCGTCGAATTCAAACGCCCCGTTAGTCGATACGGTGTTCAAGTTGAATAACAATATCAGTTTTCGTTATGATATTATTGAAACCACTGACTGGCCGGAGTTCTCGTTAAATGACCGCCGGGGTGATTGTTACGACGAAACAGGGACCGAATTCGAAAGCGAACGTCGCGACGCGGCCCGGGCACGTGCCCAGACATTTTTCTATTTGGGGACAAAACGTTTTTTGGCCCCTTTCTGTTTTTCGCACCCGATACCACTCCTCTCCTTATCAGACAATATCCATAAGAAAATATAATACTACATTTCACGGTATGTCTGTTGTATCGGCATTAAATCAGTGCATTTTTAAGCTAGTAAACTGGGCGACAAAAATGTCGGCCAGTGAAAATATTTTGTCATTTAGTTAGTAATTTTAGTAGTCATTTAGTATTTTTAAAAACTGGGTTGTAAAAATTATAACAATAAGCATAAAATTCCATTATGTACTGCAAACAGTCGCCAATAACGATTCACGAGACGACTGCGACGGTTCACGTATTGACGTAATGAATAAATCTATAACAGTTACTTATGTACGATATATTGTAATCATACGTATGTATGATTTGAAAAAGGTATATACATATAATTGAAATTAAGAATGAAGTGTAAAGTATCAACTTATTTCTTATGTTTGATAGTTTAAGAATTAAAGAGATAATATTTAGATGATTGAAGTATGATAACTAAATTTAAACAAAGAGTATACTAATTACTTAAATTATTGTGAAATGCATTTTTGTCTCTGAATATACGCGTATAAAGCATGTTTTTACAATTCAACATTTTTCTTGCGATGTGACGACGTCCGTAGACAAAGTGGCGGCGGCGTATAGCAATCAAAAGTATTAGGGTATTTTTATTTTCCATCCACTTAAAACTAATATCGAAACAAGTGATTACACTGGTAAGTATCTCGATAACTAGCAGATATTTATTAAAACAAAATATTGAATAATAAATTGGATAATTTTGATTACCTAGGCGTCACATTTTAACTATACGTATGTTATATAATATACTGCATTAGTATAGTACATATCTTTTGAAAATAATATATATATAAATTATGATTTTATATTCGATAGTCAGCCCATCAGGTTTTTGCGTGTGTGAATCGTCACGTCACATCTTTTTTACACGATAATATACTCGATATTGTCCCTTTTACGAAAAAAATTGTCGTCGCCCAGTGAAAAATCATCAAAAATTGCACTGCATTAAATTATCATTATTATATTAATATGATTACCCTCCTGTTGCCACTAATCTTGGTCTAGCCGAGCTTTAGCCGAGCGCCGATTTTATTTTGGTAATAAATCCTTAAAAGACCTACTGACTGGTGTTATAGATTCTCCTTCTTTACTTTCCTTAGTTACATTTAAAGTTCCTCAGCGTTCCACCCACTCAGCCGCTATGTTTCACATACCCTTTAATGCCACCAATTACATCCGAAATGAATCTATAAGACGTTTGATGTCGCAAGCCAATACGGACCCCACCTTTAGCTTTCTAAATTTTTAACTGTACACACACTCATAATGTATTTCTATTGTTTTTATTTAATATCATCTTGTCATTGTAATAATTGAATATTATATTTGCTGTATATATCTACTCATTATACAGAGCTCAGTCCGTAAATTCATAATAAATAATAAATAATAATAATATAGGTATACATTATACGTATACTCAAACAACTATTTAAGGACAAGTCGTCTGTTTTGGAATTCCTAGTTTTCAATCTATCAATATACGTATTATCGTCTTATTTCACATTGTCGAGTGACGAATATTTATAAAAATAGAATCTAGGAATGTAATTTCTGCTATACGATCGTTGACTATATGGAATATACATTCAGGATTTAGCTGGTTTGGGACAATTAGGGGACCAGTTCGGGGCCACTGACTATTCTTAGGGGGACAGGCCCCCTAAGCCCCCCCCTTGACGACGTGCTTGACGGGGCCACGTTTTATCTACCTGCTTCTTGCGCGAAATACATTTGTGTTTCACTTCCCGAATATTGGACCGATTTCGGAGATCGTCGGTAATAAGCCATGCAAATACTATCTGTAACTATCTGAGATCGAATCGTCGTCGACTGGCAGTGGTGGTAATCGGAAACAAAGTTGAAAATTAATGACAACAGAGATAAAAGACGTACTCTACCATCAGCATAATATGCATCTATGTAACGATTAAAGCGATCGCAATAATATTGTATTATGAATTCGGCCTTTGATACGAGTCGCGTATTTATTAATTCACCAAAGCCACGGAATCGTAAAACTGAATAACAAAAACGCATAATACAATTATACACAATCGGATGTAATAATATTATTTCTTTCTTTATTTCTTTATTATTATTATTTTTTTTTTTTTTACTTTATTTGATGAATTGAAATCTATGCAGTAAGTACAATAAAAAGTAATAGAAACAATAATTTACAGACAGTTAATATTTATTTACATGAACAGAAAACACACATTTGTGATACCTCATAATAATATTATTAATAATTTGTTAATTTCTTGGTTCTTAAGTTATCAATTCACGGCACCAGTCCCTTTTTAGGCGTCTGTGCGGGTTACGAGGAAGTGTTAGTGAAGGTAACTCGTTGATTAGTTGGTTGGGAATATTATTAAAGTTTGGCGTGGAAGCGTTTGTATAGAAGGTATAGCAGCAGTTTCATCGATGGAAGGTACTTTGAGGTCAGACTTTAAGGTCGAATTTGTAACAAACCAGGGTGCGTCAGTTGTAATATTATTATAATTATATTTATTATTCACATAATATAAGCTCCAAATAATATTTATATATTTTTTTTAATCATAATTTAACGTCATTAGTGGCCTAGTTACCGGGTGCGATAACTCTGTTTCGGCTTCCGCAGAATGTATTTCTACAAAACTTTATAGTTTGAGAGTCTCTTGGAATAATTACCCACCGGCCGCCACGAAGAGACGGTCCTTATCGGTTCCTAAACATTGTATTTCTCCATATTATACACAATTCTGTACATTAATTTTTTAGTAGTTTTTCGTAGTTCGGTACCCCTTAAAACTTCATTGTTATAATCGTACTTTACTATACTTGTCACGAACTTTTTTTTTTCAAAAAAATTCCATTAAAAAAATAGTTTTATTTTATAGCATTTGACGTGTTATTTGGGAATTTTAAAAATTATTACTTTTCTTTTTCTTTTATGTTCTATCTTAAAACGCTTATTTTCGTGTGGGTATACATTTCTTTGAACTGCATTATCAACGTTTTTCAAAATATATTTATATCAAAAGACGTAGTTGATAGAACCGTTCGTCGATACGTGCATCAAAGGATTCGTCGAGCAGGATAAACTTTGATTAAAATCGAACTACACCGCGGGTGGAAACAAACTATCGTATTATCATGCAGTTACCTGCATTCCAATCCCCCAGTCTACTTTGACGTATTTTCGGATCAAAAATTTATAATTTTCTCAACATTTATTCGAACGAATGTTAATTATTAATAAATAATGTACCGTTATGCGTTGTTCTGAAAGCAGTTCTTGTGTAAAACAGGTTGTACTCAAATTTAATATTCACAAAGCCAGAGTAAAATTATTATTCAAATAAGAATATCAAATTCGTTTTGCAAGATAAATCAATTGGATTTGTTTCGTTGACCGTTCGCTAACGAAAATCAACAAAAATCAACAAAAAATACACAAACGTAACATTTTAAAGACTCATTAACCGTACTCCTTTTTTGTTTTTTTTTTTTTTGAAAAATCGTGGCTCAATTACCGAACGCGCTAATTCAATATCAACAACGATCCAGTAGCGAGACGTACCGGGGGTGGATATTTATCACCGTCGTCGTACCTGCGCTATACGACGCGTAGCGTACGCGGAAACATTAAGACGCATTAATTATGCACGCCGTACGTTTTGAATTGATAATACAGCCGTGCGATGAATAAAAAATGACTGAAATGTGGATTCGGAAAAACCCTTCTTAAACGCGACCGCGATGGCCTAGAGCCGAGTTCTGTATAGTAGTACGTAGACGAGTTAATTGCTATTTTCCAAAACACACACACATTGTACGTACGTACCCACAGACGTTATCATACACCTTATTATCGTCTCGTCTCACAATTACGCAATTCACGCGTGGGATGTGCTAATTAAATTTTTATTTTTTCATTAAGAAAGGCAACTGCTTTGGTGACACGGACAGTTTAACGGTCTCCGTATCGTACCACAATATTCGTTGTGTAAATAGTGTAATCAGTTATCACTTGTTAATATTAAAAAACGACTGAAAACATACTTAAGATCAGTGTTGGGATTAGATAAATACTTTTTTATCTAGATAAAGATAAAGATAGTATGACAAAAAACTATCTAGATAAAGATAAAAGATAACTAAATCAAAATTTATCTAGATAAAGATAAAAGATAAATACTTTTTATCTAGATAAAAAAATAGATAATTTTTTTTAATTTCTACTTTAAAGCAGGGTCATCATTTCAATATTTTCTAGGGTAGGGGCGTAGGGCATAATGTTGAGACGTAAGTATAAAACTACCCTTCACTTCTTAGGCATCCAACCAGTGACGCCACTAGCACTAAATTTTAGGGAGGGATATTTTTGTCTATGGTCCTATCTCAGTATTATGCCACAGGTAAAATATTTATTTTTTTTTTTGGTGGGGAGAAAATATTATCGTGAAAAAACTATATAACACGACTCTTCACAATCATTTTGAACCTTCACAACAATTTTAGTATGTATTTAAATTTGTATAAGTAGATATACAATATTTTTATTAGGTAAAATACATATAATATAATTTATATCATTAATTTTTTCATTAATTTAATGTTGACGACGGTTGACGTCAACACAACATAACAATGAACTGTAGGTTTACTCTATATTTGAGCACCTACCAAGTTCCAGGCCCCTAGCAAAAAGATAAATAATGAATAATACCTTATAGCCAATAGGTATATAGTATTATTAGGAACATACAATTTTTTACTCAGATGACTTAAAAAGTCAAATTTAAAGTATTAATTATCAAAAAAATTAATTGACAATAAAAACGAATATGTATTTTTTTTTTCGTATAGAGAATTAGAGACTAATAATTTATCTAGATAAATTTATCTAGATGGATGAAATTTTTATCTTAGATAATCTTTTAGATAAAATGAAATTATTTATCTAGATAAGATAAAAGATAACTAAATAATTATCTAGATAATTTATCTAGATAAATTTATCTAGATAAGTCCCAACACTGCTTAAGATCAACAATGACTGAAAATAGACTAAATGGGTTAGCTTTAGTAAACATAAATAAAAAGAGGTCATTTCAGAAACTGAAATTATTGAGGATTTTGCAGAAAAAGCTCGTAGATTGGTCAAAATAATTTTACACAATTGTTACTATAGTTTTTATACACTTATAATTTTGTTGGGATTAACTTGTTTTTCTTATTTAATTACTATTACTATTCATTATTATGTATATATATATATATATATATATATATATATATATATATATATATTAAATTAATGACTGACTGAAAATATAAATAAATTATTTGCATTAAAAACGTTAAATATTTGGTTTATTTTATTTTTTGTTTTTGGTAGAATTTTAGTTGGTATTTTATATGGTAAAATGTTAGACAGTGTGTGTATCATACACCTTATTATCGTCTCGTCTCACAATTACGCAATTCACGCGTGGGATGTGCTAATTAAATTTTTATTTTTTCATTAAGAAAGGCAATTTACAATCTGTACACAATAATTACAATAAGTAAATAAGATAAAAAAAAAAAAAAAAACAGAATAAAGTAGCGTGAATAACGTGATGAGGAAGAAACCCAATGGTAACACCTCCTTTATTAATTCAATAGGTCTCTACACCATTTTCGCTTTAGTCTGCGAGGCGGGTTTTTTGGGAGGGTGAGGGAAGACATGTGTGATATTAAAGTATTGTCATGAGTGCTTAAATGTTGGTGGAAACGTTTATACATTGTTTTGGCTAGTTCAGTGGTAGTTAATATTTTTAAATCATCGTGTAAGGTAGAGTTTGAAACGTACCAGGGGGCTTTGGTTACTAACCTTAGCGCAATCGATTGAAAAGCCTGAATTGGCCTGATGTTCGAGGGCTTGGCTGGGCCGCAAATTGCTATTCCATAAGACCAGACTGGTCTTATGATTGACTTATATAATATAATAAGTTTGTTTTGGAGTGGTATTTTGGAGACGAGGAGTGGTCGGAGGAGGGAAGTCTGTTGTTCGTTGATTTTCTTTGAATTAAATTTATATAGACATTTTCTCGCTGCATCATGTAACTAAATGTAAAATTTGGATCGCCCAAAAGCTAGCGAGTTTTCCCACTAGTAGTGGCGGTACGGTTATACGCGGGGTGTTCCCTTGCGTCTCCGCCTTACCGTTCTAAAGTTTAAATCCTTTTTAATCTCTTGAAACACTATCGACCGAAAAATCAATGCGAACATGACAATTTTCCAAAAAAGGAAAAAAAATTCTCGCTCGCGACGTCCGGCGCAAAACGTTACGAATCCGACGTTGAATCGACGCGTCGTCGTCGTCGTGCGGTAATTATTATCGTCAAGTCGTGCGATAATTATTATTACGTGTCAAGTCGTCCGGACCCGACAGTCCGGTAATGCCGGAGGGTACGGCACGGAACGTTATCGGCGCATTGCCTGTACCTGTATCGATCGCGACGACGACGGCGAAACGGCACGCGGCGGCAGTCGTTTCGTTATTGAACAGCAGTCGACATAACGATAATCGTTATTAGTTCTCACGACCACGACGACGGCTGCAGCTGGCGCGGGCTCTGCGGGAAACGACGACGAGCGTCGCGGCACGTGCAGGACACACGACGACGACGGTGCGACGGACAGAGGAACGCACCACGTGATTCTAACGTATAAACTAGGGATGGGTCGAACGTACATTTTTCTGAACTCGAACTACCATTTTTCCTCGAACTTTCGAACTTTAAAAATTAAAGCATTTGAAAATTTAGCAACACTAACAATAACAGTCGTATTATTAATCAATAAAAATCTGATTTCAAAAAGTCTGCTGATTAAACCGTGCAAAAATTCGAACATACTAAAATCGAACTATTCGAGATGTTCGAATTCGAATTCGAACTTACTGTTTTCTCGAACTCCGAACAGTTAGAGTTGTTTAAATGTTAGAGCTGTTCGAGAGTTCGAGAACCCATCCGTAGTATAAACGCTATTATCGTTGTGACACGCTTTTGTCGTACGAACGTATCACGGGCATAGACGGAAATCGAGGGGTGAGGGGGCTCCAAAAGTTTTGAGTAAAGGTATAAGCCCCCCCCCCCCGGACCATTGGTGGATATTTGGTCACATCTGTGGGCTTGACATTTTTACCTTACCCATTAACACGAGAAACATTTTTCGGAAACGAGCTTCCGTCCACTAGTCAGTTTACTTTATTTTAGACGAGGTGTCATATATTTATTGTATACATACAAATAGATAATATAAGTGAATGCAGTGAGAACAAAATACAATCGATACATTTATAAATTATTGATACCTACTATATTTTTTATTTTAAAGTCGTAAATCTGTTGTTTTAAAGCAAATTCGTATATCGATCACTTCATCATTATCGATACGTGTTCTTATCTATGCACGAAATTTATCAAATATATTGAACACACGGTAGAACGATCGGTAAAGGAATAAAAACTTTCCGAGAGGGCTTGATAACGTTCTGGGGTGGGCTGAACCCCCAAGCGCCCTCTATATCCGCCTATGCCCCTGATGACTTTTCTGTATTTAGTGTTGAAAAAGAATTGACTGTAATGATAAATGGCCGGGATACTGTTGATGTTTTTTGTCCAATAAAAGCCCATTCCAGTAATATATCCGTTTTTAATTTTCTTTAATTAATTTTATTTGAAATCGACGCGGTTGATTTTTTTAAATATTTATAACAAATAAAATCATGTATGAATAGTTTATTGTTGTTTTTGCCCAGAAAGATAGGTAGATACCAAACTATAGAGTATTATATTAAGTGTGAATAATGCGTAAACTAATTTATTTATAGTCACATGCGGAGCGATCGAATTTGACGGGTATAAGTCCGATGGGCATAGAAAACTTAGCCATCCTCTCTAGTTTTCACGCCTGATTTTCGCCCCTGTTCCACGCGTCACCGTCGCGTAGGGACGGAAGGAGGGACGACGTCGGCAGAATGATATCCAAATATCGTATGACCGCAGTAATAACGATATATTATATCAGAATCGCTTAGTGTTCGCCGTCGAGCCGCCTTCGATCGAATCGTCGTGCGCTTTTGGCGTCCGACACGGCGAACGAACTAAGTTGAAAACATAGAAACAACAATAAAGACTGACCCGAATCCGGACCGTGTCGCGTTTCGGGCAGAGTAGGAATTACATCGACGGACGGCTCGAGACGCAGCAGTAGCAGCAGCTGGCCCATGGCGTTATCTCCGCTCCCAAAAGCTTTATAAGCGTGTGTGTGTGTGTGTGTGTGTGTGTGTGTGTGTGTGTGTGTGTGTGTGTGTGTGTGTGTGTGTGTGTGTGTGTGTGTGTGTGTGTGTGTGTGTGTGTGTGTGTGTGTGTGTGTGTGTGTGTGTGTGTGTGTGTGTGTGTGTGTGTGTGTGTGTGTGTGTGTGTGTGTGTGTGTATGTGTGCGTGTGTGTGTGTGTGTGTGTGTGTTTGTCTCGCGCGATTACGGATAATTGAAAACTTCCACTCCGAACGGTTAGCCACTTGCGATCGTGAGAGAGCGGACCGAATGTGAAGACCTTTGCAGTTATCGTAAACACACACACACACACATGGTATAACCGACGACTGGCGTCACGTTATTGCGTTGTTAATATAATACGATTTATCGCTTTATATCAGACGTTGTACGCGTGCGGTCGGGGCGTGTACGTGCACGCGACGTTAACAATACGCGTAAGTAAATGAAAACGATCGTGTGGTGTTTATAGTAAAATCACGTCGAGGACCGCGTCGAACGCGTTTAAAACAAACCAAGAAAAAAAACACACACACAAACGTGACGGAATCAAATGGTAGTGAAGACAATTGGGGAACAGTGACTTATACGACGGGTGGATCGCTCCTCCCTCGGATTGTTTTTAGGTAATTGATATAATCTATTGATAACAAATTATAATTCATCAACTATTGCCGTGGTCAACGATTCGTTTTTCTATTTATGCGGGTTTTTTTTTTTTTTATCAACGTTTCTAAATAGTAATGATAACGATACAACACGTCATGTCCGTATTATCCGTGGCCCGTAGAGTACCAACACCTTTTTCTCTATGTCGTGGCCTTAAAACGCCGTTCGTATATTCATTTGTGAATCTGAAATGCGAAACCAACGATGATAATTTATAAGAAAGTTTTATATTAAATAATTCAGTACTGTTGACACGATCGTTCTGTTTTCTTGACAGTTATCAGCAAAGTTCATGAGAAGTGTTCACTTTATGCAAATAATATGTATAAACGCCCGCACGTAGTATTTCATTCATTTTATTGATTATGTTTCATTCGTATAATTGTTGAATCGATTGTTTAAACTTTAATTGTAAAATATAGATTTATTTGGTTTCTTGATCATTCTTCCATTTGAATATTTATTTGTAATTGTTTTATTTTTATAATGTTCTATCTTTGTACGGCTGTGCTAATCAGAATTATGTATGTGAAAAATAAATAAAAATATTTTCAATTTTCCGTAAATGTTTAATTTAGAAAATTTTGAGTAAATCAATATTGATTTGATATTACATCTATTTTATCATAAAAATGTCGAAAATACTGACTTCGTGATGACTAAGGAACTCTGTGACGTTTTCGAAGTTTGATATATTATGACAAATATTGGTCAGATTTCCGATGAGTAAATCAAAACGAAAAAAAAAAAACAAAAAAATCGATGGATGTCTCAAAACGACTGGTAGAAGTTATTCTTCGAGCACAATGCGTACTGTTGAATTATTATTAAATATTTAACTTATGTCACCCCGGCCTCGATCGTTTATAATATTCGATATTCAAAAATTTTAATCTTTTTTTTTTTTTTTTGTTATTAAAAACTGGGATATAATATATAAATATGGTATATACATAAATAAATATTTATTATTATTATTTTTTTTTTTATAACGCTCGGTAAAGTTAACTAAACACAAGCATAATGTATTTTATACACGGCGGTTATATTAAAAAAAAATAAATAAAAAAAATACAATATTTTAAGTTGTCTGGCTACATTGTTGCGAAACATTGAATAATGCTCTAAAACTTTTTTATTACATTATATCATATATTTATAAACGTCTACATATTTTTCGTTAAAGTTGTTATTTATCGAACGATTCGCCGTGATCTGGAGTGTACTGTTTCGGCGTAAAAGAAATATCCTGACCCATTAAGAGAGCAAAAAAAAAAAAACGTATAAATATTTTACGCAGCACTTACCGGTGAAATATGGTTTTAGCGTGACGATAAAATTCATAATTATCAGCATAAATATTTCCGTAACGTTCAATACATCCGGGCGGAAATGCGGAAACCCGAGTCCGCCGGCCGTTGGATAATAATAAAAATATGTCGAGGGCGTCCGCCGAAAGCGCACTAATTAGTGCTGATCATTATTGTACGAATGATTGAGCGGACGACTTTAGACGCGCGATCGTGTAAAACGGATTTGTTTCACCGCCGTCTATGATCGCAGAGACAGTGGATTTTTCCGTTAAAAAAATTTAAAAAATACGTGTGGCGCTCGGGGACTGCCACGGTTAAGCTATTGCATAGCATTCTAATCAAGTGTGTGATTTGATGTAAAAATAAGACATTTTGTCAAAATGCAAACTTCAAACGCTTGTAAAAAAATATCGTCAATAACGATTTCCGATATTTTTTCGTCGTCGGTAGAAATACTTATGACTATTATTGTATTAAATGTTCAGCTCTTAATATCCAAAGGTCGAAAATTCTACGAAGCAAAAACTTCAAAAAAATGAGAAATTTTCAATATTTTCAAAGTTCTATATATAAGTCAAAAGTTGACTATTATTAGTAGTCAGTAAAATGTTCTTGTTCGTAGCTCTATTATTGATGGAGTCATGACGAAAAAAACTAAAATGGATTTCACGAAAATCGAGAATACGGTATTCTTCCCGTCTTTTGTCAATTTTTCGGTAGTTATCACCCACGCTTGGAAAAAATATTGAGAAATTCGAAAAATGAGCTCTCAAAAGTACCGTCTCGACAAAATTTCCGTTCTAAAAAATTTCTCGATGAAACTTTTGGACCAGTATTTTGATGAGAAAAAGTGTCTACATACATAAAAATACTTGTGGCACTCAGGGACTGTCGCGGTAATAAAAAAAGAAAAAAAATCCGTGTTAGGTTTTTTTCGTTACGGAATTTCTTGATTCGGTCACCGCGCTCAAAGCCCGCGGTAAAAGCTATGCAATAGCTTGAAAAAAAAAACAGAAAAGAGAAAAAGAAGAATACGTGGTCAGGCAGGTCGACCGTAAGACATTTTTTAAAATTATTTTTTCGCTCTGAACAATAATACATAATTATTCGTTCTTAAATAATTTACACACCACGCGAACCATCGTTTTGGAAATGTTCGATTTTCAAAGAGTTTATTTTTTTCCCGTCATATTTTTTGTTTTTTTTGTTTTTGCAATAATCGCGCAGTCGCGAGGGCCCCGACGAAATGGAATAAAACACGCGCATGGGTATATAATATAATATATTATGTTATATACGAATAATTCGTCCCGGAGCAATATATTACACGCGCTGAATTTTAAAACGTAGGTACGCGGAATTCGCACCGCATCGAGCGCGTTCCGTAGTTATTACAGTCGTGTGAGCGCACTTTTCGGCCGAGTCTGCTGACGAGTTGTGCGGTGGTAATCCGGAACATCGATTGTAAGAATTCGCAACGATCATTCGCGTGCGGGCCTAGATCGACTTTGGCACTTTACGGACAATCGACTTTTTACCGGTCCGAAATGTTATCTCGTCGATTTGAACGAACGTCGGGTATATTCAGGGCCGAACTTCCGCCTAGGCAAACTAGGCAGCTGCCTAGGGGCCTTTGCCTTCCGTGACCCCCAGCCAAACACCAAAAAAAGGAAAGGTTGCTTTAATGCATTAACAAAGTATTTAAAAATAATCTCAGAATTGAGTTTTTTGAGTTGCTACACTCAGTGTTCTGTTGCTGCGATATTTGAAAAAAAAAACACAGTGATCCACTAATCAAAATATTAAAGAGGACCGCACACGTCTTGTTATAGTGCTGCGGAAAATACGAATATACCTAATACGATTAAGGGATGAGGTGAACTCAAGACCAACATTTAAATCGGATAAAAAAAAAGGCAGTGATTAAATTAACACAACAGCAAAGTTCGTACGGGGTTCGACGTACGTCGCTAAGGGACTAATGCGTATAACGTGCTCGGGGTCAGTTCGACAGAGAGCCGTATTAGGCGATCGATAAAACACCTTTTAGATCTCTCTCCGTCGTCCTGTATACGTCGTTTCGTTAATAAAGTCTTTTATTCCGTGTCATAAAGTACGTTATTCGGGAAAACTTTAAGGTTTTATCAGTAAACGCTCGACCTAGACCCTAGACGGTCCTAAGTTTATCGATGTTCACGGAAGTCGTTTAAGCGGCGACTTAAGCGGTAACCGTTAGCGTGCCCCCTCACCCCGCACACATAAACGGAAAGTTTAACGAAGTCAATTTTCGTGTTTATTTTCCAAACGATATATTTATATAATTATGCTTAAATCAGACGGCAATATTGAATAATTCGCATTACAATTTTAATTGTATTTTTAATGTGAAATTTCGTTACTGTTTTCAGTACCTAGATAAAATTTTAATATCAGAATATATAAATTTCTAATTTTAGTACCTAACACATGGTTTTGTCGGTCGAAGTATGTTTTTGCTATAACTTGAAAAAATCCATTACGCAGAATAAACTTTCAAGAAGAGTTGAAAAAAAATTAAAAGTATGGAATGAACTACTTTTTTTTAACGTACTATTCATTTGTATAACTGACAGCGAACTCCAGACTTCCAACATTTCTCTATGTCTGTATTTTCACCAATTTTCCTTGTCAACGATTTATTTATACGTATTTATGACATTGGAATATAAGCAAAAATTTCTAAAGGAATATGATTATAACAATCAAAGTTAAAAAAAAAAAAAAAAAAAAAATTGTATCATCGTATTTATTTTATCTACGATATCATGTATGACACGATTCAAATTTTTATTTTTTATTGAAATTTGATAAATTCAATTTTTTTTCACGACCATTGAAATTATGCCAACGTGCCACTTTTGGCACGCGTGCCTTAGGTTCGCCACCCCTGAAATATACCATTACCACCCGTGTACACTCGATATAATACACCGTGCGTGGAAATTTACTAGAATTTTTACGGGATCGTCGTGTACCTTTTAATACACGTACTCTTGATTTGGTGAGGGGAGGGGCTAATTACGACCGCGGGGGATTTCTTAGTACGGAAATCAGTTGTGTGATCCGTCCATCGAATGATCAGTGCAGCGTGAGATTATAATAATATGCACGTTACAATGATATACTATTATGACGTATTTTATGACAATTCGTCCGTCGGCACAATTTTCACTCGCGACGGGTGATTAACAGTATTTTTATTTTTATTTTTATTTTATTTATTTATTTTTTTTTTTGTTTTTGTTGCAGGTAAGCACCATTTAATGGCACATTTTATCAACGCGAAGAATGCGGCGTGAACTACGAATATAGAATGGCCAAATATTATGTTGTATGAGATCTCGAACTGGTAACTAATAACAATCGCACTCGTATACGCATTGCGCAGTGATGCAAAACAAATATTTTACGGTGTTCCTAGACAATGAGCACATTAACATATTCGCTACGGGTGTCGTTAAAGTGATAATTTATGGGTAAGAAAACATTTCCCGCACAACACGTCGTGTGATTTTACTACATATTCTTAATTTCGAATAGCGAAACCGACCATAGCCCTCTAGATATTCAACATGTAAAATATGTTCCATAAGATATACCTTAATTGTTGACCAAATTTTTTTATTTATTTATTTTAAATATTGTACAGCAAGCACTTTACGTTCATAATTAATACTGTTTTTCTAGTTTTTCACTAAATTTAATGGTTTATAATGTCAATAATCGTATTTATGTGAAAGTTGTGTAAAACAAATCGTTCGAATTTGATCTTTATACATAATAATAATAGTAATAATAATTTTATTTAGCAAAAACAATATACATTCACACTAATATATGAGAAAAAAAAGTATGTTTGACACATGTTTGCAACTCCCCTTTAAGCATATGCTTTATACATAATATATTGTATTTCTAAGTGTACTGTTTCAATTCATAGTATTTTTAGAGGTATAAAAAGTCACTCTCTCAATACCCTTCAGTGACGCGTACGTGAATACGTAATTATGTGTGTGTACGTGCGTGCGTGCGCGTAATGATAATATCAATTGAGTTTCAATTTCTGCTGTTTTTGTCAACATTCATCTAAAAAAAAATAAATAAATAAATAAAATGGTGACTGATTGATTTAGAAACGAACGTATTATTTGATTTGATGCATACCTCGAGTAATTCGGTCCGATTTGCTGTTAGTTTGGCTGCATCATGGCCTGATTGCAATTCCCTTGCCACCGAGACGCGGCGTCACGCGTCATTCGGTTGAGGCTAATTTTCGATCACTTACGCTCGTGATTTCTACCCGTGAACTGAACATGGTCGTTAAAACCATAGCTAGGCACAACTGTGGTCAAACAGTTTTATGGACGCGATGAAACCCGTGAACGGCTTCGGCTGATTTATGAAAATTAATCGTACGTCCGAAGAACAAAACGGTCAAATCATATTCAATACAGCCCCACGTTTTGGAAAAAAAAGAAAAAAATTAGTTATTTATTTCGTCGGTTCGCTTTTTTGATTATGTATTCATTCGATCACTTTTACCTCAACGTTTTATCCAGTATAAATATATACGTATATACATATACGATATAATACATACGGTACGTTCAAAACGAAATAAATAATAAAATAAATATTACGACCGTTCGGTGATTATTATGATAATTGTTACTACGCGTATTCGACGTCAATTAATTTACCCTAAATTAATTGCTCGGGTGAAAAAAAAACGATTTTAATAAATACCAAGCCTAACAGACCGTTTGGTTTCGAGTTGAATAAATTCAAAGGCGTGACCGAAAAAAAGAAGTTTTTTTTGTACTAATAACGCGGGGGCGCGTGTTCATTAATTCCACTATACAGGGTGTGTCGTGAAGATTCACACAACGTGATTTAACTCGGAATAAAAACGTATAAATTTGAATTATTTTCCACGTGACAATGAAAACACGAATAGAACTACATGTTTATGGAAGACAATATTATTATTATTTTTTTCTTTTTTTTATAATTACTAATATGTATACTTGCATCCGCAAGATACCCCGGTTCCCTTATCGGATGTTCCTGACTTAAAAACGTTTGTATATTATTTTACTTCAAACAACATTGGTCCAATAATACAAATTTCAACATCGACATTTTCAAAAAAAATAAAAAATTTTTTTTCATGATACCGTGTTATGAGCAGCGGTTATCAATATTAATAAAATCAAAAGCTAAAAAAATCATACGGATAAAAACTACAATTGGAAAGTAATTTGTTTTCGCGTAAAAACGTATAGTTTGATTAATGTTTGAAATTGAATGATACGAAAAAAAAAATTAAAAATTAAAACCACTCATTTATTTGAGGTTAAATATTATATCGTACTGGTATATACGTTTCCACGGGGCGTATCTGTGTATCATCTGTGAGCGTTTCAAAAGTGGTTGTGTTGCGTTAAAATATGCACTCGTGACATTTTGTGTGTAACGTTAAAAATCATCGAAAACGTCACATCGGCCGCATACTGAGCAGTACACATTTTAACGGTGAAATTCCAATTAAATTGTTTTTGCGACGTGGGTGACAATCGAACGGCAGCAGCTAATAGGACATCAATATTTTTCACATTTTTTTTCGATATACATTATGTATGCATGTTAAATTTTTTTTTTTTTTTTTGTAAAATGAATAGCTTTTATTATTTTTTCCATTCGATTATGCCGAATGACTCTTTAATTATTATTGTCGTTTGTGTTTGTCGTTTTTGGGTCGACCTGTATTGGTGAATAATATGGAACACTGCACTAGGAAAAAAATGTTATTATAATTTTTTTTTTTTTTCCATAATTACTCGTGGAATATTTAAAATTGACGTAAAATGCGTAAAATGAGTAAATTGAGCTTTACGATTTTTAATCGCTTTTTAATTGAAACGTCAGGTTCGAAATAATTGCATTTCGCATTCGATTTACTGTTTGACATAATATAGCGACTTTTTGCAATTATTTCTAAAACGAATGAAATTGAAACGATTGTTTTCATATTTTCAGTGTAATTTAAATATGTTCATCAAACTATGTCCTGAATGATTTTTTCTATTTGAAAACGGATGTCTATTATTAGGATTTCGTTTCGAGTGATGAAGAGAGAGAGAAAAAAATTATGTATAATAAAACGTATTTTATTTGTTATCATTACTATATAGTATATCATATTATGAGAACGGAAAAGATAGAAAAACAACATTCACCGAGAAAGTTTAATTGGCTCTTTTTAGCGCCCCACTTAGTCTCGCCTACGAATAAGTTTTCAAGTGAAATATATTCACTAATAATTATCAATAACATCGTCGACTATCGGCAGTGATGCGCCGTCGCTCCATTAAAAATAATATTGTAGAAAACAAACAACAGGACGATATAATATAATATTATTTTTTTGATTTTATCTCGATTTCATTGAACACCACCACGCGCTACGACCGTGTCGGCACGCGTCGGTCACGGGGGCTGTCGTTTCTCTTCTGCCTCCCTTGGGGGGAGCTGTACCCAAGCGCACACACGGGTACTCGCGATGATTAATATTAATATTTCGGAACGCTCAAAACGATGTGAGTACACGCGAATAACAAACGAATCGATCTGATATCGAGGACGACTCGAGAACTGTGTGATTGTGCAGACTAGAGATGGGCTAACCTAACTAATAACTACCTACCGACTTAGTCGGTGGTGTTGTATGACTAATTTAGTTACTCGAACGTTTTTATTAGTTGACCGTTTTTATTATTCGACTAATTATTATTATATGTAAATCTTTGTAGCGTATGTGTCATTATCGTTATTTTCGTTTAACCAGTTTGAAATAGAAATACGACTACACACGACTACGATTTCTATGAATTACCGAATAATCAGTACCTATAAATTTAGTCGAATAATATTATAAGTCGACTAATTTCATTTATTCATATAAGTCGGTCTTAAAAATCGTAGTCGAATAATTTTATTATTAGTCGGTAGTACGTGATGAAAACCGACTAATAGTCGGTAGTATCAAGTAGTCGTTGCTGTCCATCACTAGTGAGCAGACGTCGTGATTGGATTTCCGTCGAATCCACTTTGATTAATAATGTTTGTCTACGTGAGCGACCGCGCGTGTGTATGTGTGTGTGTGTGTGTGTGTGTGTGTGTGTGTGTGTGTGTGTGTGTGTGTGTGTGTGTGTGTGTGTGTGTGTGTGTGTGTGTGTGTGTGTGTGTGTGTGTGTGTGTGTGTGTGTGTGTGTGTAAGCGTCGTACGCGACGCGGAGAAATAAATCGTGCGGCTAATACTCTGCGATCTCAGATTCGGTGACTTAAGGGACGGCGGCGGAGCCGAGGTTATATACGTATACCGCAGACATTATACGCGCGGTCGCCCGTGTGTGATGTATTGTTGTCGTGTATAATACATACAAATCCGAGCGCTACGGAGGCGGCACAACAGTGAAATCTATACCGAGCTCAGAAGTCAAAATCTTTTGTTTTTTTGTTTTTTTGTTTTTTTCTTCTGTCCGTCCGTACCGCGCACGTGACGTTTTTCGGAATGTGAAATCCGACGGTGGCCGTCGACCGTATTCGTAAACACACACACACACACACACACACACACACACACACACACACACACACACACACACACTCACACACACACACATACGCGCGTGTATAAGATGTAATATAATATATACATATGTGCACGTGGCACGCGTGTATGTATATATTTACACGGCCAGAGATAATAATATCTTAAAAGAGTTTATGATTTATGTTTCCTGTCGCGCAACGACGACGACGACGACGACGATCGCACCGCTCACGTGCGAGACGTGAACAACACAGATATGGTATTCTGTGTACAGGGTGGTTTTTCGACTCACCCGTCTTGTTCGAGACCTTAAAGTAAAAGTAGACATGTAAGCACGTAAATTTTTACCGCGTAAATTTACCAATTATTTTTTTACCAGTAAATATTTTATTACCGAAAAAATTCGTATGTGACACCTCAAATTAAACGTCTTAACAAGGCGAATGTTCAAAATCTAACAGTGGAAAGGAATAGTCGATATTATACAACTTAAATCGTCAAACACTCAATTATTTATATCAAGAGAAAAAGACAAATAAAACTGAAAGACTAGATTTTATTTTGTTTTTGATGTTATTTCAAGGTACCTAATGAATCTCATATGATTAATTTACAATTATTGATATTATAGGTACATTTTTAATATCAATGTGTATTCATATAAAAAAATTAAAAAAACAAACAAATGTCAATAATAATAATATAATACACTACGAGGTACCAATAGGAAATCATATGTTAAGTTTATAGTACCACGAACACCACGCTATCCAGTAAATAATAAAAATAAGCGTTTCAATAATAACCGTAAGTTGATGAAAAATTGGAAACGAGAAATTCACGGGGGTGTTCTTATTGTGACATACAAAATTTATTAAAATTAACCGAATTTACAGAATTTACGTAAATTTTCCCTTGGAAAATTACCAAAAAAAAAAAAATAATAATAAAAAAATTTACATAAATTTTACATCTCAATAAATAAAAATTCATTTTTCCTACGGACGATTTCAAAACGTCGACGTATTATCAGATCGTTTTGCGGATAAAATACTTTTATTTTTTATTTTTATTACCGTTATTTTTCTCTGCGAGATTTTCAGATTTGAATTTTTTTTTTTTTTTTTTTGAACGAAAAAGCTCGTATTCGTGCATTAAAAAAAAAAAAAAAAAAACAGGAAAAGAATTAAGATGGCCTAAAAACCCCAACTCCGTGTAAATTAAATACGAGGATCGCGTGTTTTCTATGTATACCAAATCGGCGTTTTACCCTACACACAATGCAAACGCTACACGATCGCGACTTAGGCTCACCATTTTACTACGTGTACATTCACGACGTTTCACGGTCCAACTCGACGAAGAGTCGAAAGAGATTGTGTTTTCCGTGACGAGGTACGCGCAAATAATTTGTCGAACGACCTAGGGACGCACGTGTTGGCATATCAGCCACCATTATCTCAGCCGCACCGGTTCGAATACCCGTGACATCAAACACGTACACGTGCACCGCTATGTACCACGCGCGTATAATATCAAACATTCATAGAAAACACACACACACACACACACACACACACACACACACACACACACACACACACACAAACACATTCACGAACCTACAAACATCTGTTGCCCCGTGTGGTAAGTGCACCGCGTAAATAATATGACGTGTACGAACGCATAGGTTACTGTAATAACACGGCGGTGTATTCATCACACGGTGTACGAAACGTCACAAACTCGCGTCATAATTAATAATAACGTCACCGGTGTACGTGAATAATTACAGTTCACGGCGAGTATAATACGTGTATATATTATAGTAATTGAAGTGTACTTGCGCGCGCGTGTAACACTATACATCATCGTGATGTCTATAATACGCGATGTATACTCCGCGAGTAAATACTACTTAATACTACTACTACTACTACTACTACTACTACTACTACTACTACTACTACTACTACTAATAATAATAATAATAATCGTGTGATATCTGAATACCCCCGTGTTGAAATTGTCGCGAACCTACCTATTACCGCGTTAAAAGATCGTATCGTCCGCCACGGTTCGAGGGATGACGGTCGGTGGGAATGGCAAAGACGCGTTCGTCGGGAGAAAAAAAAAACCTCACGTGCATCTATATATACACCTACCTATTATACATCCACCTGTACATAATACACAGTGCGCGCACAATAGGCGACGGCGCTACCGCATACGATATATACATACGTGTGTATATACTATGTGTATATATTATGTATATATAATACTATGTGTATATGCATTATTACTACAGTATAATGTCCTGTGTTATTACGCGCCGAGTCACACAGAGTGTATATAATATAATATTGCCGTGTATGAGAAAATAAAAAAAATAAAAAAATATCCTGTTTACACAAAAGTGCGTATACCGCGCGGTGGTATAGATATAGGTTTATATATGTATATATTTGCTCGTAGGATCCGACGTAGACGTCACAGAGAAAAGAACGTATAAAAGGAGAAAGAGAAGAAAGAAAATCATAATATATTATTCTTATCATTATTATTATTATTATTATTATTATTATTATTATAATGAAACGGCCGTGAACTTTTTACGAAGCAAAGGCGGGGGAAAGACGAGGGTGACTGAGTTGGAGGTAAACTGTGCGACGTGTGTGCCGGAAGCGCGAGCCCGTTAAATTTGATTATATCATCAGGCCGTCTCGGCGCCCCGGTTCGGTTTACCGGCGCCCGTCGGTCGGCCCGTAAATCACACCGCTCCGTGTACACTCCGGACGACCGCGGTCGCGGTAACGTGCCGAAAGAACGACGCGCCTCCACCCCTTTGCCCGCCGCCCCCGTCCCGGAAGAAGAGGGAACGCGTGACCACGAGGCTGAACGACACGAATATGCTAATGTGTCGACGCCGGCCAACCCGGAACCGAGCCAAAACGTTTTCCGGCACCTGAGCAATGCACACACACGCGTGGACCGTGTGTAACTGTACATGATAATATTATTATGATATTTGAGTAAATGTAGTGTGCGTCGTTTTTCATCTCCCCGCTCTCTATCTATTTTTTGTTTCTCTCTCTCTTTCTCTCTCTCTCTCTCTCTCTCTCTCTCTCTCTCTCTCTCTCTCTCTCTCTCTCTCTCTCTCTCTCTCTCTCTCTCTCTCCATTTTTATTGCAAAATACACACACTGATTGCAGAGACGGAAAGTCTTGACTCGGCGAAATATCTATGATTTGCGATAATCTGATTTACACACGCACACAATCGCCATAACGTATGGTCAGTTTATGGACGTTGTAATAAACAGAAATTATTACTTATATTATTGCTGCCACTTCGACTGCGGCCACTAGCGTTAAATTATATGATGTGCAGTTCTATATACAGTAAATCGCGCTGACGATTATGGCCGATGCGGCGAAACGAGAGAAAAACACACACACACACACCCACACACGAGTACCTACACTACGATAATCGATCGATTCGAAAGAAAAACAAAATCGTCTGCGGAAAAATAATAACGAAATGAATTTTGCCGAGTCGCTCTTGACGTACCCCCGACGATATCGCCGGGCACGGAATATTATGTTTTATCGGTCGAATTTCTTGCCATCGGAAAACAAATAAATCGCACAATAGAGACGACCATGGCCAAAGACCGAGGTTGCACGCGCACTAGCAATAATTACACGGCTGGCAAACAAATCGGATTTATGCATTTCGCGTTTTCTCTATGACGTTGTCAAATCCGAATCGATTAGACGGGATAGAATCTTCCGGACACACATACTAGCGTCACCGTTATAATTAACATGTGACGATATCTATATTATATAATATAAAAAAATGAAGCCAAAAATGTATAACAATTCATCAATTGAGAACGGCTTGGCCGATTTTGTTTTAATCGATCGCACTTGCCAGGAGACGGTTTTTACGAAAATTTTTTTTGGAAAAACCCTTAAAAAAAATATATATATATTTGATGATTGATTTTTTGAGTTTCGGAATGTTTTTTCGAATTGAAAAAGCTACAGCAAGCTTTAGCTTATAAACTTGTCCATACGACATAATTAATCGTTATATTGGGGCCCTCGGTCAACACCAAAAATATGGATCAACATGGAGAAATATGTCGTGTGATGAACATTAGGTATTAATTAATTATCTTTCACTATATAAAGTAAAGTTTAAATTTTGTAAAGAGATAATTTTCGTATCGTTTTTATTCCGTTCGATTTTATTTGTATAGCTGTCAATACCCACTCCTTACATTAAACCGTCTTCGTTGTTTGTTTTTGCGTCAGAAAACAAAACGAAAAACATTGTTTATCACATTGCACTCAACTGATTTCTGTTTCAATTCAAATGAATCAATAAATACGTTCTTGAACTATATGTTTTATTATCAAAAAACTTTTTGGCAAAACAACGTTTGCCGGGTCAGCTAGTATATGACGTATAGTCGTTGTTATTATTATATTGTGCGGATTTGCAAAAATAAAAAAACAAAAAACAAACGTGATTCACGTCGAAAAATAAAACAAACGATCGGCACACGTACGCACTGACCACGTGAGGATTCATAATAGCAATTGCGATCCGATCGTCGTCGCTGGAGTGGTTCAGATGGTGTGGGAGGGTGAAGGGGCACGTGTCAATTTCACTGTGAAATCCTCTCCCGCGGCCGCCGCTTCGATTCCGGAACAATACGTGACGCACGAAACGACTGCAAATCGACGGGAACGATAGCGTTTTACCGATCGTCAAAAACACCTAAAACGCGACAACTCGGACGTTTCAAAGTCTCGGGAGAGAGAAAAAAGAAATAGAGATAGAGAGAAAGAGAAAAATAGAAAGAGAGAGAGAGAGAGAGAGAGAGAGAGAGAGAGAGAGAGAGAGAGAGAGAGAGAGAGAGAGAGCGGACGATTGTCACGTCGTGATAAAACCACGTCGAACAGTCCAAACACGCTCCGAGTGCGTTGATATGAGCACATATTACGGCTATTATAACCACACGTCATCCACGACGTCGACGACGACTCGATCGCCTCGTCTCGTGATTTTCTCGTCTCTTATTCCGAGTCCAATCGAGACGGACCGCGTGGCGAGGTGACCGCCCCCCGGGAACAGACCGTGTTATCCGGCTCAGTCGTTGTGTAGCAATAAATCAAACGCCGGTTTAACGGCACCGCGACGTGTCGCCCGGACGGTGTTCGGAATGTGTTATTTGTCCCGCGTTGTTTCGTCTACGCGTTGTCCGTCTGTGTGTTTGTTTCCCTTTCTCTCTCTGCAGTCTCTCGGACCGCTCGGATTTCGGACGTAACTCTATTATATATTACTACTACGCAGTGTACCTACAGAGAAGCCGAAACAGGAAAACATTTTCGGGCGGTGTTCAGACAATAAATAAATCATTTAGTATGAAGATAATCGGCGCTTTCCATTACCGCACAAACATGACCCGATACCGCACAAAATGCATAACCCAATACCGCACACAAAAATAGTACGATACCGCACAGATTTATAAAAAGGTATAGCCTAATTCCGCATACAGCAAATGGTACGATACCGCATAAATTTATTAAATAATAAATATGAAAATTAAAAATTAGTTTTTAGTATTAAAATTATAAAAATGTAATAATTTAAACATAAATGTTATTATAGACATCTATATTGGTTTAAAATGCAAGCCTGTTTTTTCTATACATTCCATTACAGTCAGTTTGTTTGTTAATAAAAGCGAGTACTGATATACCAAATTGGCTTCTCGTTCCCGATCACATTTCCGCTGTATTGCTTCAGTTCCCTTCCTAATTTCTCGCATTTTCGCTTCATTAATCACTTGTTGGTCTATTAAAACATCAATCTAAAAATATAAAATAATTAATAGTTATTACTATATTTTAATAATTAATAGTTTTAATACGTACAACTTGGAAAACAGATGGATGTGGCATATAAAACTCAAACCGAAGTTGACTGTGGTATGATTCAGCACCGTTAGTCGTTCTTTTTGTACCATTAGGTTCTTCAGCCCATATTGAAGGAGGAAATTGTTCAGTGTCAATTTAATTTTCAAGTACATAATTAGCAAACTCCGTGCACTTTTTATGTTTTGGAGCTTCAGATAAAATGTCATTAAAAGCATCGGAAACAAAATTTTCCGGTAAATACGGTAATCCGAAAAACATTTTAAGCCACTTTCCTATCTCTGAATTTTAGATTCTGAGAGAAGCGAAGGATCTTATGGTTTTACAATGATGTTTATTTTTTTTTTTTATTTTTTTTTTTAATTTTTTTTTTTTCTGTAAACACTTTTTCGTATAGAAATCCTTGTCCAAAAGTTTCGTCCAGCAACTTTTAAGATTTGAAATTGAACTGAGATGGTACTTTAAAGAGGTCATTTTTCCAAAATCTCCATAGTTTTTCCAGTAATCAAGAATAACGATCGAAAAACTGAGTAAAAACGGTAAAATCGGTAAAAATCCGCCGTAAACGAGATTTTCACTATTCAGATTTTAGGTATTTAGTCATAAATCGAAAAGTATTGAAGTTAGAAACTTGAAAATTTTATCGAATATCAAATACATACTTTTTTATATTGGACAACATTTTCAGAACAATTATAGCACTTTTGACTTAAATATAGAACTTTTAATTTACCAAATTGTTTGAAAGTTTTTATGCAATATAATTTTAAATATTTGACAAAAAGTTCTGAAAATTTAATATGACCTTATTCATATACCTACCTAATTATCCTAACAAAAATTCAAAAAACCTTGAGTCAGGATTTTTTTTTATACACACTTTAATAAATTATTATAACTCACCAAAAATTATACAAATAACCGTAAAATACGTTAACAGTATTTAAATAATAATATGTTATATTACACTGAAGCTTTGCTCAGAATCGTTTTATACTAAAGAAATGAGTAATCATTTCTTTAAACTTATTACATTCATCACCAATATATTGTCCGAGGACCGAAGGGACGAAGGACGAACTTGTACCACCATCATCTCACTTACCAGCTTTTTATCTTTGTACAAAGAATACAGTATTGGAATAGAATTTATTTTTCGATACCATGCTTGACATAAATGAAACCGGCATGCTTTAATTTTGATGTTTTTAAATACATTACTCGCTGCAGTATGAGCTCCGACTTCAAAATCAAGAAGTAATAATTGTGGATTTAAATTTGTTTTTGTTAATTGTAAACATAGGTTTTTTAAATTTGTCCACATACGAATATAACCTATTAATGTTTTAGATGGCAAAAAACAAAATGCTAACGGAACGTAGTGGCCTCTTGTTAAACCATGTATTGTATATTGCTGAAAAAAATGTTTTGGGCAATATGTGAATGTACCGTCGGCTAAAATAGTTTCCGTATTGTCATTGAGAAATAATAAATTTGTTTTGCAAGTTACAATTATTATTTCATCCTCTTCAAATACATATACAAAATTTTCTTTAGATTTATTCTCAATACAAGCAATTTTAACTTTTTGAATAGCATCGGTTATAGATGATGTAACGGTAGGTAAAATTTTGCGTCGTTCTCGATACATAGACTTTCGAAGAGCATTTATATTAGATGAACATACCTGAGAGTCTTCAATACTTGATAATTCTTTACGAATTATTTTTATTGGCTTTTCATATACATTTTCAATAGCTTTACGTTTAATAGCTGTACGAATTTTTTGTAGTTCTTTTTTTTGTTCATCATTATCCTCGTCGTGTTGGTGATCTTTAATGTTATTGCGAATTAAAACCGTTTTTTCATTGTTGGGGATAATAGTTACATTACATGTTTTTTGCACACACCGCCAAACAATATCACCTGAACTTTTATTAGTTCTAAAATAACGAAAGTTATAGTTGTCGAAATGAATAGAACTATTACCACGGTTATTAGTTAAAAGTTTAAACATATTTTAAAATCTTAAAAATATTTTATTAATTTTATTGTAAAATGTAAAATGTCACGTGGAAGATCGAAAGACGACTTAAAACGCACTACAAATGTATACACTGTGAATACAATCTTTTACAGATAAAGCTTAACCTTCCGGTGGGCGCGTGATCAATACGCACATAAGCGAGCGCATAGCAGCACTCAGTGCTGCCTACAGAATATGATTTTTTTCACCTCAGAAACAACATAGAAACATTTTTTTATCAACTTCAATTCAAATTTATTTTATTAACAAATTGTTTAAAAATATGTATATATATATATATATATATATTATTGAAATAATGGTCAATATTTAAAATGAAAATCATAATAAAATATGTGATATAATAGTTTGAACTATACTATTGATAAAAAAAAAATAAGATATGAATAGATTCAAATATACATAAGGACCATATTTGTTCAATTACACATAAAACAAGAAATTCAACTAAATTCTACTAAATAATTTAATATCTAATTATAATTAAATCAGAACAAATAAATTCATATCGTCAAACTAACTCGTAATAAAATAGTTTTCAATAATTTAATCAAAATTTGAATACTAAAAATACTTACATCAGTGAAATAATGTCGTTATAGATAATTGTCGATAAGTGACGATAATCGTCCAAAATAAACGTGTGCGGCAATGGGATACCCAGTATTTTAAAATCTGTGTGCGGTTTTGTCCCATACGTATTTTGCGCGTTTGTGCGGTAACGGGCGACGCCCAAGATAATATATTATATTTAAATCAATAAAAAAAAATAAAAAATCTTTCTAAACAAGTACTACGGGAGATCCGGATAATTTGAAACACTTGTTTATCTCTCATCTCGTAATAATATTATAAAGGATTTCGCAATTCCTGCATTACCCGATTATTTTTTTATTACTATCGACAACTGATGTAAAACAGTCAACATTGTTTAAATTGTATACATATTTTTTTTATTTTTGTTTTTTAATTGATAAATAATATAGATATCACTACATTAGTTTTTTAATTTAGCCCATTAAGCAGAGCTCATTATGAAGCACGATGTATTACAAATGATGTGAGAAGCTATTGCATAGCTTTTATCGCGGGCTTTGAGCGCGGCGACCGAATCAAGAAATTCCGTAACGAAAAAAAACCTAACACGCATTTTTTTTTTTTTTTTTTTTGTACGGAAACACTTTTTCGTATCGAAATACTGGTCCAAAAGTTTCATCAAGCAACATTTTTTTTTTTTTTTTTGTGGTATACCCAACGAGTAATTTATGAATGATTTGTTCATCAGCCCTTATACACTTTTATTCACCTAAAAGGCCGACCTGTAATTTATACGCAAAATCAAAATTATGAAAAAAATAAATTGCGTTTACACTAGGCAAATATGTATTTAAACTTAAAAAAGAGACAGGGGGTGAGGCACGTGTGATCACAGAGAGAAAATCCGTGGACGTGCACAACTAAAATCAACAAAAAGCTGGTAAGTGAGATGATGGTGGTACAAGTTCGTCCTTCGTCCCTTCGGTCCTCGGACAAGATATTGGTGATGAATGTATTAAGTTTTAAAGAAATGATGACTCATTTCTTTAGTATAAAACGATTCTGAGCAAAGCTTCAGTGTAATATAATATATTATTATTTAAATACTGTTTACGTATTTTACGTTTATTTGTATAATTTTTGGTGAGTTTTTTTGTAATTAAACCCTCATAAAATATTCAATTAGATATAACTCATTTAAACTTCAATTGTTATAACAATTATAACTCATCAAAAATAAACTTAAAAGAAATCAGACAATATCGAAAAAAATCGTATAATAATTTATTAAAGTGTGTATAAAAAAAAATCCTGACTAACGATTTTTGAACTTTTGTTAGGATAATTAGGTAGGTATATGAGTAAGGTCATATTAAAGTTTCAGAACTTTTTGTCAAATATTTAAAATTATATTACATAAAAACTTTCAAACAATTTGGTAAATAAAAAGTTCTATATTTAAGTCAAAATTGCTATAATTGTTCTGAAAATGTTGTCCAATATAAAAAAGTATGTATTTGATATTGGATAAAATTTTCAAGTTTCTAGCTTCAATACTTTTCGATTTATGACTAAATACCAAAAATCTGAACAGTGAAAATCTCGTTTACGGCGGATTTTTACCGATTTTACCGTTTTTACTCAGTTTTTCGATAGTTATTCTTGATTACTGGAAAACCTATGGAGATTTTAGAAAAATGACCTCTGTAAAGTACCATATCAGTTCAATTTCAAATC
The DNA here is from genome assembly GCA_027580255.1 of Therioaphis trifolii. Taxonomy (NCBI): domain Eukaryota; kingdom Metazoa; phylum Arthropoda; class Insecta; order Hemiptera; family Aphididae; genus Therioaphis; species Therioaphis trifolii. The sequence goes on along the minus strand of CM050410.1, from coordinate 16,852,738 downwards.
TAAAAAGTTGCTGGACGAAACTTTTGGACAAGGATTTCTATATGAAAAAGTGTTTATAGAAAAAAAAAAAAAAAAAAAAAAAATAATAAACATCATTGTAAAACCATAAGATCCTTCGCTTCACTCAGAATCTAAAATGATTGAAAATTACATGTTTATACTTTTATTTTACTATGCAGTAAATGTGAAAGTATTGATGTAAGCCTCCTTAAAATATTGAGGAGGAAAATTGAATTTGTATTTTCCATTATTTAGACCAGGATTACTTTAAAATATTATATATCTTATTATTTATTTATTTTTTTTTTTTATGACTTACTATATTAATATGCATTATAAATTATTTAAAAGTAAATTCTTACTTATTTTTTCTTAAAAACATATAAAAAAGTGCATCGCTTTTCAAATCGACATTGAGTATTATCTATTTTTAAACGTTTACACACGCGTGCAAATTTGTCACATAAATAACTGAAAAACTGTAAACGAAATTTGAGCATAAAAAATAAATGTCGACGAGTCTAAAGACGCGCTAGTTAAATCACACCCTGAATCGAGTGTTTAGCGATCCACCGCCCCCGTGATAAACTAACTGGACCCGTGACCGCAGGACTAGTGTTTTACGATCACGTGACCGACACCCTTGAGGCTGTAACGAAGCCACGAGAACAACCCACCTTCCGCCCGGGAACACGTCGCGGGCGATGACTTGTGGTTTTCAGCAGTGCGACGATCGAGGTCCAAACGACACGACAGGAAAACACGGTATCGTTGACGTTATTTGAGGCGCGGTTTCACAGAACGCGAAAAGCGCCAAAATTGAATAAATTCGTTAGGTTAGGTTTGGGCGAGGAAGGAGGAAGATTACCGAGTGCCGACACACCGACAGTCGGTCCGCGACCCGCCGCATCAGACGATTCGCATAAAAAACAAAAACAAAAAAACAAAAATACGTGTGGCACCCGGGGACTGCCGCGTTAAAGCTATTGCATAGCATTTTTATCTACGTAGGAAGCACCAATTATTTTTTACGTGCGTTTAAGTGAGTGATTTGATGAACAAATAAAAAATTTCGTCTACATGCAAATTTTAAACGCTTGTAAAAAAATATTGTGACCAACGATATTCGATATTTTTTCATCATCGGTGAAAGTACTTATGAGTATTATTGTATTAAATTTTTCGCTCTTAATATGAAAATGTAAAAATTTAACGAATCAAAATAATTCCAAAAAATGAGACATTTTCAATATTTTCAAAGTTCTATATACAAGTCAAAAGTTCACTATTATTAGTAGTCAATAACATTTTCAAGTTCCCCTAGCTGTATTATTGACAGAGTTGTGGCTAAAAAACTAAAACAGATTTCACGAATATCGAGAATACGGCATTTTACCCGTTTTTTGTCAATTTTTCCGTAGTTATTGCCCACGCTTGGAAAAACTATTGAGAAATTCCAAAAATGAGCCTTTCAAAAGTACCATCTCGACGAAATTTCCCGTCTAAAAAGTCGCCGGATGAATCTTTTAGACCAGTATTTCGATGAGAAAAAGTGTCTACATACATATAAAAAAATTTCTCGATTCGGTCGCCGCACTCAAAGCCCGCGATAAAAGCTATGCAAAAAAAGCTTTAAAAAAAAAAACTCGTCTTTTCACTTCTGGAAAAATAAATCCAAAATAGACCTGCATCGGCAACGGCGGCGGCCGTGGCTGCGGCGGCAGCGGCCGTGGCTGCGGCGGCGGCGGCGGTGGCGGCGGCGGCGGCGGCGGCGGCGGCGGTGACGTTGGCGGCGGTGGCTGCGGCGGCGGTGGAGCGTGACACGTAAAGGCCTTTTTCGTTTTTTCGTCTCGTCCCTTCTCGTTCGCCCGAGTCACCGCCGCCCGAGTCGCCACCTCCGCGGCCGCCGCCGCGCGCCTCCCGCACTCGGCCTCGAACTCGCGCATCCGCCGCAGCCGCGACCTGGTGGACGGGTGTTCCGCCGTCGGCAGCCACGGGCACCAGCCATGCGCCCAATCGTAGGACTCCATTCGTTGTAGCAGCCGGACGCAGTCGGACGCGCGGGCCCCGGCGGCCACGGCCATCTCGGCGCCCATGCGGTCGGCCTCGTGCTCCGTGTCCCAGGAGTACAGCGTCCTGGCCGCGGCGTCCCACACGCGGCTCGCGGTGTCGCGCGGCAACGGGGCCAGCGCGCCGCGCAGCAGCCGCGCGAGCACCGCGCGGTGGTGCGTCGCGGCCATCGCCGCGTCCTGCGCCGCGTCCACGTCCGCCGGCTGGGTCGCCACGTGCGCCACCTCGTGCCCGAGCAGCGTCAGCAGCTCGCCGTCGTCTTCCAGCCAGCGCACCATGCCGGTGGTGACGACGACGCAGCGGTGCGCGATCATCGCGATGCCCACGGCAAACGGGCTGCTCACCGCCAACACCCGCAGCCCGTAGCACCCGTGGTCCGCCAGCCGGCGCCGGTTGGTCCAGACCAGTCGGCGCATCAGCGCGGCCGCGCGCCGGCACTCCGGTTCCGCCGGGTCCGCCGGCCGCATGCCCCACAACGTCATCGTCTCCTCGGCCGTCTTCCGCGTCTCCTGGCCAAACGCCTCCGTCGGCTTTCCCGTCTCGCCACGTCCCCGGGCGGTCTCGTCACCGTTGGGTTCGGTCTGGTCACGTCCCTTCTGTGCACGCGGGAACAGCCACAGACACGGCACGCCGGCGGCTCCGAGGACCGACTGCCGTCGTGGAACATACTGGTCCCCGGGCGTTTCGCTACGGCGCTTCAAGACCGCGTTTGCCGCCGGCGCGACGGTCGTCGACGGCCATTGTCGCCAACGCGAGAACGACGTGGCCGTCGTTCTTCGGACGGCGTTCGCGAACATTTTCGGAACACTGCGAACGCAATAATACAACAACACGACGTGATTACACGCGACGGTCTACCGAAGAACGCAAATGCACTTTACCTTTTAAATGCTGAACAGAAAGCCATTGTGTGTGTCGTGTCGAAATGTTCGGAAATGATAAATTTTCGATGCCTCCAAAAACGAAACTAGTTTTTCGAATTAGTATTTCGAAATAGTTCTCGCGCGTTAGGTCGGGGAAAAATCGTAACCGTTTTATGACATTATAATTTATAAATAACTACGGAAACCGTTCGATAGTTTATTTATCACATTTAAAATCGCATCGATTGACACACGGATAAAAAATTTAATCGGTTGAAAATAATCGTTTTCGAATGATTTTGCGATTATATTGATATTCATAATAATATCATGTTCAAAACATAAACCGTTTCATTAGGACAAGGGCCTTGAAATATCCCGCTAGAGCACGGGCAGCGTACTGTGTACGCCACAAGGAGAACTTACTTTTAAATCGTAAAACTGTCGATTATAATTTTACAATATTTGGAAAATTTGGAACACTGAAAACAGACTATAAAGAAGGACTGGTAGTAGGGTAAATGACGGAGATATGAACAACATTTTGTTCTTCTTAGAATAATGATCGTTCTCGGAACCAATGGCGGTCTGAGTACGCCGCCCGTGTCCTAATGGGTTAAAGCGGGACATTTGTAAGTTCTTTGGGGACAGCGGGACACTTAGCTCGAAAGCTGGACTGTCCCGCCTAAAGCGGGACGTATGGTCACCTTAGACTTATACCGCGGTTGTGTCGCGACGATTGTCGGCGAGCTTCGTCATCGCCTTCGTCGTCCGTCGTACGTTACCTCCTCGGTCGGGGCAACGCGCTACGCTCGCTCCGCAATTTTTCTCTCTCGATCCGTGTCCACCGACCGCGTCGGTCGTCGTGCCCCCCTTTTTGTTCTTTCGTTCGTCGAGTGTCGTCGCGCCATTGTCCCCGAAGTTCGTTTTCGGCGTTGGATATTTTCGCTGTGCGCATCGTGCTTTGTACGGGCGTTGTAATCCGACACCCGTGCATTTGCGCGCTTTTCACGTACCGATTGCCGTCTGGTTTTTATCCGTCGTCGTTCGTGACGGTCCCGACGCGACGTGTCGCCGAGTTCGCGTGTGCGTTACGCAATTATCTCGGGCAGTCGTACGTCCGCCATTATGTATCGTTATATTATACGCCTTTGTCGAGGGCGTTTGTAAACTCGGCCCGTGGAAAAAAAATTTTCAAAAGGTCTATTGTAAACTCGGCCCGTGTTTTTTTCAGGTAAAAATAATTTAGGTGTAAACTCGGCCCAGATAAAAATGTACATATGATTTTCTTATGATATTTTTGAGAACCATTTAGCATTAACCGGAGGACACCAAGAGGAGGCGATTTTCATTATCCTCGAAAAATTGTTTTCATTGTCGTATTATTATTAATAGTATGAAATTATAATCAATGTAAAATGTATTTATGTACATTTTTTTAAGTAAAAAGCCATGTGTTTAACGTATTCACTCACTGATGTTTCCTTATTTTTATATTTTCTAAGTGTTCTTTCTAAGAGTTCTCTTTTTTTTTTAGTTTTTGTAATTTGAAATCGAAATGGTTCATCTAGGCTGTTGATTTTAATGTAAATTTCTGTTGGTAGTTCATTTAATTTTGCAATGATGGCATATATATATTGGGGTGAGTGGAATTGAAACTTGCATTGAAATGCGCATGAAATGATTCGCATGCATTAGTTGCTAAACCCGTATCAACTGATGCACAGGCCCATATATCAGGTGGAAACATAGCATCTTCTCATATGTATGTATTGATTAAATAATCTGTGCTTATTATATTTTATTGAAAAATATTATCGGACCGAGATTACAACCGACCTTTTTATTACCTGTAATTCCGTGCCGAGTTTACAATCTACCTACTTTATTACCCAAAATTTTCGGGGCCGAATTTACAACAAAAAAAGGTAAACGCGGGCCCAGTTTACATTTGCCCTTTGTCGATCGCGTCGATTATCGTACTCGCGTGAGAGGTACGCAAACCGCGTCGATAAAATTCGTGAGTGTCGAGACGTTACTAATTTCGTGCGATCGTCATTTTCACGTGCCGTCGCTGCCGTGTCGTCGCGTGGTGCCGCTGCGTTCCCGTTCAGTGGACCTGACGTGATTTGTTCGCGCGACATTTTCGTCGTTTCGCATCCGAAGTACCCGGCCGTTATTTGCGGATCAACACACGGGTTTTTCCCAGGCCGTTGCTCGTCGATCGGGACTCGTGATGGGCATATACCCGGTACATATTTTTTTTTTCTTTTTTTTTAGAACTTTCAGCTGATAGCTATTACAGTTCAAAAATTATTTAATGATATAGGATGCAAAGGTTACGAATTAAGATAGGATACAATAGTCCCGATGGACTGTATAACATAATATGATAACAAAAGGCAATTAACTTAAAATATTTTTAGATTTTTCGAACATGGCTCATAATAACCGACCAAGTGGCGACACTGCCCGGCGGTTGAGCTTTTTCCCCCCCGGAGGCGGATACAACCAAAGGCAACGGCTAGCCGAAGTCGTTGTTCTACCTGACTCGCCGTCGTTCTGTTTTTTTTTCCGTCTCGTTGGAGTACGTTCGGTGTCCACGCGGTTGGGACTTTAGGCTTGTGTAGCCGTCCGACATCGCCGTTGCGTACGGTTTTGGATTACACGTCTTGTGTATTGGTTTCCACGCGGTTTGGGCCTGAGTAGCCGTCCGTTGCAGCTGTTTTTGTACGCGTTTGGTTTGCACGCGATTCAGCGTAGGCAGCCGCCCGTTGCGGTCGAGTTGAGCGTTTGAACGTGGAGGTGTAGCCGTTGCAAGTTCGTCATTGCCGTTGGTTGGTGTGCCGGTCAGGTCGTTATTGTGTTATTTTTGTTATTTAAGTTGTATTGTGGCCCATACGGCCTCTTGTTTTTTTTTTGTTATACATACGTATTATTATTATTAATATTATTATTATTATTAGCTTTAATAATTCCCCCCCTTGGGCGCCCACTCCTAGTTTTTGTATCAAATTTTGCATTGATTGTCAATAGTAAGGCGGTGCTAGTTGGCCCGTCATCTAACATAAAAAAAGGACTTGTTTTTTATTATATCGATTTACGCTAGAGTAGAACTTGATCCCAACACTTCACGAGTCGTCGCCGCAAACTTCCATATTTGCAGGAGCGGCGTCGGCGCAAAAACATATGATAGTGAGTTAAATATGAAATGGTAAAAACATTATTAAAAGAATATTATTACAAAATGAAAATAGATACAGATAGCTGTTTAGTAGTTACCTACGTTAGCCCGGTAAATATATTTTTGGTAAATTCCCTAGTTATTTATCCGGTATTTAAAATAAATACCCGGTAATTTGGGTAATTACTTCAAATAATAAATATTCAATAAAATTGTGTTCATCAACGAACAAATGTTAAAATGTGGTGATCCAAGCCAAAATACCCATATTTAATTAAATACATTTTAAATGGAAAGTTGGCTACATATTTTTTTCAAAATATCATATTATTAATAAAAAGAAAAAAAAATTTTTTTAAACTAGCTGCCCTAGCCGTTTGAACACTTTCTTCACTAAGTATGCTAAGTACTTTAATTATTTTTGTATATCTTGAATTAATTTTATTTAATGAACTATACCAATAAACCCACTATGAGCGGTGACGAAATGTAGCAATTCCATCGGCCCTTTGCCCCATGATACCGAACATTTGACCAGTCCATAAGAAATCAAGGGTGGGACGATTGCCCCCCCCCCCAATGACGCCACTGGTTATGAATGCGCCACACGCATTCTTAATGCCATAAGCGTAACAGTATATCTATATTCTACATTTCTACCATGTATGTATAGTAGTCATGTGATATTTTAATATACTCTAATATTTATGTTATAACCAAAGTGGAGATATATCCACCTTGGTTACAACCACGATTTAAGATAAAACAGTATAGCCATATTAAAAAAAAAAAAAAAATACCCAATTTTTCAAAGGAAAAAATAACGTGGGTAAATACCCTGTTATTTATCCAAAATATATTTCTTACCCGTTGGATATTTACTCATACCATATGCCGTCAAGCTGCCATACTGGACCGGGTGACATTTATCAGTTGTTGTATTCTGATTAAGCATTATCATTTTGTATTTCTGCCTATTGGGCGTTATTTTTATTATTTATATACATATATATATATATATATATATATTATTATTCTTTTTGTACATTCATTCTCGTGATTTATTATTATAATTATTTAGCGCAACACGCTTGCATAAATTGTTGTTGTTTTACATATTCTTATATATACGAAGGTCACCCATTCCCCAAACCCTTACGCGAGTCGGACTAGTCAACCGCCACCACTCGTAGGAACTACTCTGGCGCAAACAGGGGGAAATCGGTGTAAAAACTGTCTGTTCCATAAACATCGTACAAAAATTGAAAATTTAAATTTTTATTGCGAAATATCCCGAGACCCGATTTCTAAATCACAATATCGTGAGAGAAGTGTATGTGTTAAGTCATATTATATTTTTAGAGATTGTTTTAATCAAATATTTAAAACGTTATAATAAATAAACTTAAAAAAACGAGGTATTTTCAAAGTTTTATTTTTAGTTCAGTGGTCATTTTTTTTTTTTTTTTTTTTTACTTTTGCAAAGTATTTAGTAATATGTCATTTATATACGGTGAAATTTCAAGTTTTACTTGGTTTTTCAACTATTCTACTTCACGACTCGAAAAACTATTGAGAACGAACTCTCACAGTAAAATCTTAATGCAATTTCCTATCTATATAGTTGGATGATAAAACTTTTGGACAGAGCAAAGCGCACCTAAAAGTGTCTTCAGAAAAAAAAAAGAAAGAAAAAAATGGAAAAATAAACATAACTATAAAACTAATAAATTATTCACTTCACTCAGAATCTGAAATACTCGTACTTACCAAATAGAGTGCTGGTACTCATGGGCACACGGCGTGTACCCACCGGACACTTGATAATTTACTTTTGATGTAGGTACTCATAAAGAAAATCCTCGATAAAATCATAGTTTGTAGTTACACGGACATGACTTATAAATATTTACCCTGTCAATAACATTCATCTTACACAATTATATACATTTGGAGATCCAACGTCAAAATGACAAGAACAAAACAGTTAAGCCCTATTATTTATTTGTGCCATTGCAGGTCATGTACCTGTATTACTAACATCAACCTAAGTTTTTATTTACTTGACGATGAGTAAATTAGGAAAAAATTTAGACAATATATTCGTGTAAATAATATGCATCAGTTACAAAAGGATTATCAAATATAATTTTAATTTATAAATAAATAAACATACATATATATATATATATATATATAATAACGAAGATGTATTGTGATTGAGAAATATAAATTTTGTAAATCATATTATGTTCTAAAAGATGATACAGTACGTTTTCGGATAGCATATTAATAAAAAAAAATAGTTAAGATAATTAATATAATTTAATAAAACATACGACAGTAAAATACATTTTTGACCACACCAGTTAGAATTAATTGAGAGTCCTGAGTCTCTAAAAATGGGAAGGAAAACGTATTAGTCTATACATACATTTTTATAAATATATATTTATAGTTCGCCCAGACGTTGTGTGAGATAAATCAGAGGTCCGTGTAAATTTCGCCCAGATGATATTTATAAATTCGCCCAAACGATATGTTATTTTGGGTCATTCGCCCAAATGAAAGCCGCCCTTAGGTAACGCAGTTTTTCCCACGCCGTGTTGTCCTACGCTGCGCCGCGTCACCTGCGTATCGATGTGCGCCCGGCCTCATAGTGTGAAAATAATACCAAACGGTTTAAAAATTATATCTTTTACCGTGTCGACAATATATTTGAACAACCGTTCGACTTCTAAATCGCGTGCACGGGTACCTACTGTGAACTTCGAATGTCGATAAACGTTTACCGCGTTATATTTTCATTATTAAATTAAGTATTAAGTTATTAAATCCATAATTTTCACTTAATTATTTTAATTATGCTCTAAAGAATAAATTAAATAAGAATTTATAGTAAAAAATTGTTTTATGAAATTTCAAACTACGAGTCGTGATAAGGAAAAAACAAATAACTAATCTAAAATGCTATTAGATTACTAAATGAGCAACCTAATATAGTAATCAAATAATTAGTTTACTTATTCGATTACTAATCATTAGATTGAATTCAAAAATACCATTTTGTATATTCAATCGAATAGTAGATGATCGAAAATGGACGTATTAGGTCACCAATACGATTCGATTAAGTTCAAAAATAGACCCCCTGGGCCGGATTTAGGAATGTGGGGGCCCTGGGCCCACCTTAGAAGTAAATATTATTTTTCGATATCATCTATTTCATATTATATTGTAATAAATGAACTGAGTTTAATAATATATTAACATTTACTGCAGATCAATATTTTATTAGAAATTATGGTCTAAAAATACTTATATTAAAATACCAAAATAATAATAAATATACAAAATGCTCATACTCGCATGAGTATTCAATGAATGTTTCAATCCGGTAGGATTATTATTTTTAAAATAACAATTATTCAAAAAATAACTAATATAGTCGGAATTCTCAATTTAATAATAATAATTAATAAGTAATACATTGAAGTAACCTGAATAATTATCACAATAAAAATAGTAATCGTGTATGGATGAAGATGAAGAAAGTGCACGTCTATCGCGACAATGTTAAATACTCTTATTACATTTTTTTTAATGTTAACAAATGATATATTTAATTACGTTATTGCATGTTTTTATTTAAAACTTATTCAGCGCGTATTTTTATCTACAACAGCGGCCAGGCGGCTTGCTATACAAGTTTTATGTGTTTAATAATTATAGGTTTCTTTATAACTGTTTTCTAAAAATTTAAAACTGCACCAAATTACCAACATTATGCAGTTGGGCTTATCGCTTATCCTACTCTACAAGCCATAATAATCGATTTTAAATTACTTTTATGATTTTACTACCTACATAAATGATTGTTCAATCATATTCAATTTGTGATTTTAATTTATTTTGAAAATATTATACTGTGTTTTATACTTGGATGCGAAAAAATCCAATTGAGTGGAGGCACTCATTTTTTTGAGGCCCGGATCCCGCGACCCCTTGACCCCCCTAAATCCGGATCATGACGACGACGACGACGGTGATAGTAAAGTAAATTCACTCACACGGCCGTATCTGACCGTATCGGACGGAAGGAATACTCGTGTATTTCGGCGGACGGGGTTTCTAAAAATACCGGCGGAGAGAATAATTTATTATTTGAAAAAATTAAACGTAAAAAAAAATGCGTGTAATGCGACGTCATAAAAAAATACCGCTGCCGCCGCCGCGCCCGCCCGTCTGTTTCGTACGTCGTCGTTAGTGTGTACGGATTAATACGCACGGCCGCCGTCGTATTATACACGTTAAGGGTTTAAAGAGGATTATTGCGTCTAATATCGCGGCCGCCCGTAAATCATAACTGTGTAATATTTATCTGTCCCCGGCGATAATTATGACGGCGGCGTGCCGTTATGGCGCGTCTCGGGCGCATGCGAGCACTACGGCATAACAGCCAGTAAGTTGTGGGAGCGAAAAATTCGGAAAATACGCATGCGAATACGCTCGGAAAAATTACATAAGTCACACGAAACTCTTTTCATGGTACGCTAAAAATATGTATGAAATATGAAAAATGTACTATGAATCAAAAAAAAAAATTTTTTTTTTTAATACATAGGTAATAGGTACATATTATTTTATTTTATCATTGGAAAGTTGAAAAATTACTATCATTGTTATTATTTATTTATTTATTTTTTTTTTTGAGTTTGTTTTTTGGATTTTAATAATATTTAAAATCTAACAAAACAAACATATAGAATTAAAGTTTATATTTTAAGAAAACTAAATAATTTCCGGGTCGTTAAGTTAATTAATAGTCGATAGCAATGAGGACCAAAAATAACTCTGTTAAATAATTGGAAATAAAAAAAATTAAATCAAAGATATTAGAAAAAACTGTTATTTATTAATTTATTTTTTATTTAATAATTATAAAAAACCACATGATACAAATGGAGAAATATGCGTTTTTTAATTGTTTTGCGTTCAAATCTGTCATATTGTATAGAGCGGTTTTTTACCTTAATCTGTGCTATAAAAGTTCAGAGAAATGCGCAACTACTGCAACAGTTCCAAGCCTTGATAATAATAACGTATAGTAATAAAAATAATGACGATTACCGCGGGTTTTAACCAGCGACTATTTATTAATCTCGTACGGGCGCTTAGCGAAAATAACTGCGGCTCCGAACCGACCAAGTTACGACGAAACGGTTTTTCCCGTACCATCGTGACCCCCGCAGATCAATGCTCGAATGGGCCGGGACGCAGTTCCGGTTCGTCAAAACTTTTAACACGGCATTCCGGTTTACAAAAAAAAAAAAAAAAAACGATTTTAGCGTTTCGCCTTACCGATTATAATGTGGTTAAATTTTAAAAATCGTAAGTATCGAATTTGATTTTTGATTTAGAAAAAAAAAGAAATAAAATAAATTTCACACTTTTGTCTTAAAAACAGCACTTGGAAAATCGATTAAGTTTGAAAACACGGCCAATAAGTTGTCACATACCTATTTAATATAACAACGCATTTATAAAATATCACATCCTCCATTAGTTGTGTTGTGCTTTTTACGTGTACGCTGTAAAGTATTCGAGTTGAGAAAACGAAGAAAAAGTCGTTTTAAATTACTATTAAACTGTAAGACGGGTATTAGTACGTAAAGCCGCGTCCAGACCGAAGCAACATCATCGTGAGCGACGTATTACAAAATTTCACATTGTCGACGGCAAAATTATTTAAAAGTTTCTCGAAAAGCTGCTAAGTGTATTGTTTTCGACTTTGTTGGTGACAAAATGTTATTTGCACATCGGTGGCGGTAAAGATCAAAGCAAAGAAAATATCGAGCAACGGTGTTGGAAACTTAATTTTTCTCGTTTCCGTAGAACTTCAATTATAATATTGTGCGAGCCACTGCGACTGCTACATCCTCCTAGTTGAATGTCTTGCGAAACACGGAAATGCGGTCGATAATGTTTCTTCGGTATTGACGTTTTTCCACATTATCGTCGGCATTGTTAGAAACATTGCCCGAATTTCATTTACAACAAAGTTGCTTTGGTCTGGATGCGACTTGAGAGATACACATGAAGAATACGTAAATCGGTTCGTGGCCAATGAGAGTACCTCGTTTGGGCGTATGACCTTTACGTCGTTAATATCGGTCTTTGAGTAAAACAAAAAGGTCGTTTAATATTATACACACTGTCAGCGGAAAGTGCAGCTAGCGTGTGCGCCCCCCCCCAGTATAATATGTATCGATAAAAGAGGGCCGAATAAAATTATTCAGTTACAATTTTAAGAATAACGTTAACGTCTTTCTTTACCTCTCTAACAGTTCAAGTGTGGAGTTCGTCCCGAAAAACACTAATATTACTTTTTCATGGAAATTCAATATACATAAATTATGTATACACATATTAAAAATTATCATTCGGTAAATATACCGTCAGCCAAAATGTGTAAAATAAGCAAAAAACGATTTTTTGAATTTAATAATTAATTATGGTCTCTGACTTTTTGGGTCACTTAAAAAGTTTGAACCTGGGAGAAATTCTGCCTCCCCCCTCCCCATGGACAGGCCTGGATATACGTTCCGAGACAATACAATTATCGTCATCACGAATACACTCGTAAAAAAAAACAAAAAAAATCTCGATTTATTCGTATTTTCGGCTGTACGACTCGGTTTTCCGTACGAATCAAAAAAGAAAACTTCCGGAAAAACTAAACGCCACGTCGTCGTGACGCACACTTATTACATTCGACCCGTATCGTCCGTCGCTGAAGTTTTATCATTCTACAACGCGGGTCGGCATTTGACGATTTCGTATACATTAAAACGGTTTTAATTAAAACGGTTTCCCCAGCTGTCTTACTGTAAAATATACAGTCGCCGCTACTGTTGCTGTTACTGGCCACCGCTCGTGTTTCGCCGCGTAGACCCGCTTCGAAAAGTATTCCATTAAAACGCGTTATCGATCACCCCGAAAACAATATAATTCGTCGCGGAACACACCGAGACGAGAACGAGATTGTTTTGTTTCGTCCGAAACAAGATTAGACGTATACGGTATTAGCAGTATAATATATATCTGCCGTGCTTTTTTTTCAGCTTCTTGGTTTTTTTTTTTTTGTTTTTTAAAACGCCGCCGATTCGGTGAAAAAGGAAAATAATATTCTCTCGCACAAAACCCGTGCGCGCCGTAATGTCGAGATTTCAATCACCTGCAGCAGACAACAGTGTTTTAAAAAAATAATCGATTTATAATCAGCCGGATTCGCCCTAATACTTCTACAATTACTACTACTACTACTACTACTGTTATACGTTTTTTTTTTTTTTTTTAATTTTCCACCGAGCGTTACTTAATTATTAATTTTCACGAAACGATGACGAGCGGACATGTGCGGCCTGTACGGTGTATAAATAATGTTATTATATTATGATTTTTCGATAGCAAAACTCTACTGGGGGGGAAAAAAAAAAAATGTTACAATTTTTTCTCCCACGTCACCACTCGCGTATACGTAGTAATATTATTTTGTTCGATCAACTTTTATTAATATTATTTTTCTAAAACTCGCCCGTTCCCCTGCCGTTGAAAAATGTATATTTTTCCTCCAGAATTAGCTGTCAGAGAAAAATCCATCAAGCCTGTTAATTTATTATTATTATTATTATTATTATTATTATTATAATTATATTACGGGATATCGCGTTTGCGTTCACGTTATGAAGGTGGGAGGGATAATAATAAAACCGAAGACGGCACATCGAAAACACGGGTTGGCGGCGGTGGGTAAATCAGGTAAATCAGATTTTTTTTTTCGCGTGTTCAACTCGCCGCCCCTTTTATGCACAACGATAATGTTATTTGAACGGCGACACACAGTTTATATATACGTATATAGCACGGTATTATCGGCTTTCGAAACCACTGCACTTTCACGGAAAGATTTTATAGTAATTCGGTTTTACGCGCAGGGTATTACATAACAGGGGTGCACGATATAATATTATGTGTTGTTGTTGTTGTTTTTTTCTCTTCTTTTTTTTTTTTTTTTTATCACCGCTTAGCCTAGCCCCGGACGATGAAATAAAAACGGTAGATGATATTTCCCTGGCCCGCACACGACCGTGTGTGAATATTATGGTATACGACTGCTCGAGGAAATGCACGCGGAAAAAAAAAACAAAACGCGACAGTGACGAATACCGTTACGATTTTATTACCGGACGTGTTGTACCTCCGTAACGAAAATGGAAAAAATGAAAACGTCAAACGAAAATAAAAACGAATTCGTTCTCGGACGGCCGCTGCCGTGCGTGTTCACGCGCCGTCGACCGTCGACTTTGTCGTGTAATCGAACCGGCCGGGTTCGATCGGAGTTCAGTTCCGACGATAAACAGTAGTGCACTCACCCGATAGTATCTCGTAGAAAGAAAACTTTGCGCTCCGGGGTCGTAATGCGATCGTAATAGTATTCCGCGAATCCAATCGGATCGAACTTTTACGTTTTGCACGTGTTTTTTTCCACCCCGTCCGTCCGTTCGGCCCGGTCAGTTTCGGTATCGGCGTTCGGCATCGAGGAGCCAACAAAACGTCAGTGTAATAATGATAACTCGAACACGGCGGTCGTTTCCGAGTTGCCCGGTCTTACCGTGACCGCGGGGTTTTCGATTAAACCGACCCGTGTATAGAGCCCGCGATAAAGTTTAAATAATAATGTAAATCCGAATTATTCGGACGATTGTTACTCGGACGTGTATATAAACGGATAACGAGAGAAAGACAGAGATAGAATGAGAGATGATAAGGGAAACGGAATTCTCGCTCGGTTAGAAAACATTGATAATTCACCTGCTGCGGCAACCATCGCGTAGTAATTGTACCTTTGTACTACGGGTGCGGCATTTCGAGGAGTAAGAAACGTGCGTTCGTCCAACCCTAGATTTTAAAATAGCCAACGTTTCTAATATGGATATGCGCCGGCTTTTCATTTGTTTTAATGTAAGTCTGCCTATATCATTATTCGTTATGGACCGCGAAAACCGATATCGTTATTTACGAGTAAATTTGCGAAAAAATAAGTGTAATAGTTGTAATAATTTTATTCGTAGAATACTTATGTAACTAAACGATAGAATGATCGTATTATAATATACAGACGTACCTAATATAAATATATTATAAATATAAATAAGTATTGTAATACGACTAAGGGTGGTTGGTTGAATAAAAAAAAATATTTTATTCAACCAACCATTATGTTCCGGTAGAAGTTCAGAAATTTCGAATATGAAAACGCCGAGGCTCGAGGACACAATCTAAGGCCTGATGCACACGTGCGGTTTTTAAACGCGCGGTGCCGCTGCGATGCCGCTGCGGTACCGCGGCCGTATATGCACACGTGAGCGTTGTCTCGGGGAATTGCAGTACACGATCGCCCGCAAGTTCACGCGCGGTGTCGCTGCGTCACCGCGCGTTCGTGTGCATCGTTCAATCCAGTTGTGAGTAAACGCAAACGCAAACGCGGTACCGCAGCGGCACCGCGCGTTTAAAAACCGCACGTGTGCATCAGGCCTAAGGATCTTGTGCATAGATTTTAATTATTGATAATTGAAGGGCGACATTCCAAAACGCACTATTGCCAAAATTCAAACTTTTCAGGAGAGAAGAAAAACTGTTTTTGGTATATATTGTATGTGTGAGTTTACATTGATGATTTTTATCAATATATTATAAGAAAAGAAATAGCTTCGAATTGTCAAAATTTATCTTTTTCAAGTTTTAAGTTAATTAATCAAGGTTATAAATTTACCTCTTGTGTCAAAACGCACTATTGCCAACACATAGTACGTTTTGGACTGAGTCGGGCAATAGTCCGTTTTGTAATACACGGAATCATTATTAATCAAAACGCACTATACTTGATTTAATAAATATTATGAAAATTTTATTCTTTGAAAAATACAAGTATATTGTCTGTTATTAATATTAACCAGATATAAAAAAAATATGAACAAACAAATTTTATTATTACAATGTTTTATTAGTAATGTATTATAACATTTTTTTTTTATTATTAAATGACTCAAACAAATTAAAATCTTAAACCATAGTAACAAAATAAAACAATAAAATCAACTTTAATATAAAATAGTGTGTAGTATGTTGAGTACCTACCCATACATTAATAGATTTGGGTAGTGAAATACTAATAAAATAAAAAGAAGAAACGGTTTTCTTTATTCTTTATTTAAAGGTATTTCAAAAAGTAAAAACTAATAAATTATTTTTTATCAGTTTTATCCTTTGTGTCAAGTTTAATATGCAATATTATGCATAATACGTTATCAATGAACTTTTGGCGGTAAACAGCCAAATTCACAACACTTTTTGTTATCATCAAATGAAGTTAGGAATGGTTTTTTTTTTCATCGAATTGATAAAGTTATGAACATAAAATTAGAATTAATCGTATTTACAAATTTAATACTCAAATTTATTTAAACAAAGTAAAATCGAAATTAATTTGATGGTAAAATTATCAAAAAGCAATGGCACGTTTTGAAAAATAGAGAATTGATGTCCTATGTAATTAGTATGGGAAATAGTACGTTTTGCTTTGAGATTGGCAATAACGCGTTTTGGAATGATATATGGCAATGGGACGTTTTGACGTAACAACTAGTTGAGTCCTATACTAATATTATGGGCAATAGCACGTTATGGAACAAAGTGGCAATAGAACGTTTTGGAAACTAATGATATAGGCGATATCACGTTTTGAAACAAATACCGATTTTAAGATCGATACCACTGAAAAAATAATCGTGATATCGAAAAAACGATTCCAAATTCGTATTCCCCAGCATATTTACAATAAGAATCGATATCTATCTCGATTTTGATAAAAATGGCAATAGTGCGTTTTGGAATGTCGCCCTTCAATTATAGTCGATTACGGTATACTACGACTAATGACGTATTATGCCATGAACCATTTCACGAGCTTTACAATAACATATGAATGTTGCGTAGTCATACAGAGTTTTGGTTTTCTGTTGTTTATCAGAAATTCACAACTGTCTCTTACACGGTGTGTGTGTGTGTGTGTGTATTTCTGAAAAAATAGAATTTAACTTTTGAGACCATACGTTTACTCATACACGCATATTTATATCTAAATTAATTTATCTTGTTATTATTGGGTCTTACCCGTTGAAATTAAGTAAATAAATAAATAAATAAATAAATATTAACGCATGTGAGCAATTTGTGTATGTTATTTTTATTGTCTGGAATCTTAAACGTATCGAACGAATTTAAACGTACAAAATTTACAATTATTATTGCTTGACAGTTGTCAATAAAGTCGACGAAATTGTTGTAAAACGTATAGGTCAGGGAACTTGATATAGTGATTTGTCGATAAAAGTTATTAAAATATATTCAAATAATAATTAATTTTATCCTTAACTTACAAATAAAAGTAGTTTTTTACAATTTTGTATTTATAATAGAATTTGTTTAACAGTGTATTTTTAAGGAATACCTTAGGCCGAGGTTCTGTGAATGATTTAATGAAAATTCATAGCGGTCAACGGATATGATTTTTCTAAACATACATTTTAAAACGATTATAAAACGTATAAATCTAGTTAGCGAAACGAACGGCTTTTTTATGGGGTCTGGCATGTGAGTTTAATAATTGGGAAGGCAATTATTTGCCCGACCCCATAAAGAGTATACGTGTACTGCCTTTGTGCACACAGTGTAGGTGAGTGTATGTGTATATGTGTGTGTGTGTGTGTGTGTGTGTGTGTGTGTGTGTGTGTGTGTGTGTGTGTGTGTGTGTGTGTGTGTGTGTGTGTGTGTGTGTGTGTGTGTGTGAATTACGTCGCATAATATCAGACGACGGTAATGTGGATTACCTGTTGTGTAGGTATGCATTGACAGCAATCGTGGAATACGTTTTTTTCTTCTATCCGGCGACGGTGTTGTAACGAACATGTTTAGTTTTTCAACTTGATACTGTTATTATGGTCGAAAAAAAAGATTTCGACGTTGTCGTAAAATACGTCGTCGACTGGTGAAGTATAAAAATGTACATCACCGCCGCAAACGTAGCCGTTTCATCCGCGTTTCGAAACGGGTTGTAAAATAACGCAATTTCATTATGTAAGACATTTTCTCCGAGTGTACACGTTGTTTATCTTTCCGTTTTTTTTTTATTTTTTTTATTTGTTTTCATAAAAAATAATTTAAAACGAAATAAAGTCCGCGGCCGTTACGGTCGGTGCACGGGGACGAAAGAGCTGCAGAAAAAACGGCGTTTAAACTCGAATTGAACCCGTACATTTTAAGTCACGTACAATGCATACATAAATAGGTATATGCATGCATAGTTAAAATTATATCATCGAGTTTTATGTGCGGCATGAAATGTTTTGAAAAATAAACTTTTATTGGACGAACGCCGGATAGTGCGTTTATGTACGTATAATAATATTATGCATGTGCCGTCTCGCGAACAACGTCTTCGTAACGATATTATACTATCTGTCTGTGTGTGTATATATATATTTGTAAGAAATTATACCGAACGGAAGGGTGGCTGTACTGTAAACAGTTTTAAAAATATTTTCATCACGAAACAGTATTATAGTGTCGTGGACGGCGCGTTTGAATTATATTATGGCAGTTAATTTGAAAAAAAAAAAAGATAAAAAGAAAAAAAAGACAGAAACTCAAAGAAGAGGCTCAAGTATATTTTTTATTAATCTCTAATTAAAAGCACGACGTGGTGACGAAGGGCCGTTCGGGACGGAAAGACTCGGCGGGAACGGTTTATTCCGACCGTGGGTTTTTATGTATTCATGATCCGTTATTTATTCGTTATTCGCGTTTTTCTTTCGTTTAGATTTCTCTCTCTCCCCGCCCTCTTTCTTTAGTTCTCTGTCTCTCTTTAAGTAGCTCCCGTTTGTTTATATTATTATTATTATATACATATATACGTATATATTAATAGTATATTTACATAATACACACACACACACACACACACACACACACACACACACACACACACACACACACACACACACACACCGAGTAGTGGTTATTACCACGTAATTCACGCCGGTGTCATAGACGTTGTAAAGAGAAAACTATCTTTATCCGATTATTATCATAAGGCGGAAAAGACATGGAAGGACGGGAAAAAAACGTTATCATATTTATAATAATTATAATGTCGATTGGGAAGAACACCCCCGTGAAATCTTTTGATCCGGTGCAACCACTACGCACCCCTCTTACCTATCTCTTAAGACGGCTGCAGGCGGCATTTATACCCCCAGAGTTGTTAACGGATCTCCTCTCCTCCGTAAAATTAGATAGGAAAATTCCTCTTCAAGACCCAATCCGCGTCGTCGTCACGTCTGTGTCCCTGCCCGGTCCCAACGTGTTTAACACCGAAGAGAGGTCGTCTCGCGGACGAAAATCGGGGCATTAAAATCGATCGCGTCGACCACGCCCGGGCGTGCGGCCCGGAGGTGCGTATATCGTCGTCGGTAGACACAAACGATCACTGTCGAGAAACGCGATGACGGACGAGTGGTTTCGCGCCCGCCGATCACGATAATTATAATAACACGAATAACGATAATGATAATATAATCTCGGGTTTTAATTACCCCGACGACGGAAACCGTGAAAAGGGTCGAAAACCCCGTCTGCTCTCCGCGGCCATCGTCCAAACGGAGATTACTGCGAGACGGTAATTAAGAAACGGCCTCGTCCAAAGACGTTTGAACGTCGCTGTTTCTACGTCGTCGTCGTCGTCGTTTCCACGTATAATTTTAATCCTTTCAGTTCCGAATTATTTTTTTTTTTGGTTCAAAACATTTTTTTTTTCATTTGTTCTATTTGTATTAATGCATATTTACCAAAATAGAAATTTGGAAAAATTTAGACTTACCATGAGTCATACAGAGCTATGGCTTCGTACGAAGCCAATGGGCCTATAGGGAGTCAAATTAATTGGTTTTTGAATTTTGTTATTTTAAAATTATTTGTGATATAATTAGGTTTAACAATTAATTTATGTAATTTATAACCTTCATAAATATTATTTATCATTTATATAAATTTTAACATTCATATAATATTTTTTTTTTTTTTTTAATAAAATAAAAAACAATGTGACAAAACAGAATTAATTTATTTGTGTCAAAGGTAACAGTATTTAATTATAAATTAACTCTGACTACCAGACTAGATATCGCGAAATCGCCAATTGCGTGCAATAACAATAATATAATAATCAGAAATATACAGTCACTGTTAATTTCAACAGTTGCGGTGATACCACCAACGCCCAGTGGCCTCCCTGGTAGCCATAGTATAATCAAGCTATGTCAACATTTGGTGGGTCAAATTGTCAAGATGACAGTTAGACACAGTTGATAAACAATCATTTCATGGAAGAAATACAAAAATGGATTTTTAGTATCACAACCAATCAAAATTTAATGTCCATGATCACAACTATTCGAATAATTATCATATATAATAAAACTGATTATACGATTTTCAAAAAAATTCAATTTTTTTAAAATTTATGTCAAATAACTTCTTAAATATATATTTGACATGATTAATGATATTTTTATCGAATCTTAGTGTAATTTACTACTTTTATTGATGTGTAGCAAGTTTTTATGTTATTTTGTTAATTAAATATGATTTGTTGAAATGCATGGCCTCGTACGAGGCCAAGGGGACTGAAAGGGTTAAGAGGATGGTCGTCTGAAAACCCGTTTATAACGGGGAGCTGTCGACAGCCAGTGTACACGGCCGCGTGAATCGTCGTCCCACGTCATCCGGTTTCGCGGACGCGTCGATTGAACACGTTTCGTAACGTCGTCGCCGCTGGGTCGACGTCCAAAACAAACGGACAACGCGACGCGGGGGACCGGACGAATGAAGTTTTCATCGGTCTCCGAGCAAAACGCACGTAGGAATAAGAGCGTTAACTGTTATAAATACTTACACGTTGTCCCGAACGTTCGATAATACGGTCACATCGTCTCGAATGCAAAATGTACAAGTGATTTGACGTCTATCCGGTGTTGTGAGCTGCAGGGTTTTTTCTCGTTAGCTTCGTAGCTATAATCCGTTGAACGGTTGAATTTCGGTAGTGTGGATTCGGGAATAAGTTTAATATAGTCAAAATAAAATAAAGAGAATTCGTTTATTGATCCGTTGAGATATTAAATTGTGTGTTAATATTACTAAACTATAATGATTATAATAATATAAAATACGCTCGGTTAAGTTCACGTATAAAACACGACTGACTATGCGTTACTCGAGTCGGTAAACCCATGGCCGGCTCGAGATGCGTGGTCAGCAATATACGAATGTGAATAGCTCATAACACCGGATTATCCGAATATCCGAAAAATCCGGATTTCGTATTTCGAATGACAAGCCTCTAAATCCGGATTTGAAATCCAAAATTCGAATTTTCGGATTTACATTGTCGATTGCTCAATCCTAAATGAAAAACTTTAAATTTTTTGTAATAAGATAAAAACTTATGAACTATTGACCTTCCGAGTTTTTCCTGTTTTGGATGTTAGAAATGATTCTAATTTAAAAAATTGTATAAAATATTTTTGCAATCCCTATAATATAAAAAAAATGTAATGAACGTCGGTACATATTTATTTCAATACTTATACTATAATAGTTTATAAATTAAGTTTAAATTATAAAACCTACATGTCATTAATGCATTGATATTTATAGTTGTTCTATTGTTTTGATTCGTGTCAATATCTAAAATGCATTAATTTACTACAAATTACGCGTATTTATCAACTTAGTCAGTAATATATGAAACAATATCAATTCAATGTTTCAAAATCCAAAGCTTTTTTAAACAGGGAACCATTTTTTTACTTTAGGACTCAAGGCAAGTACGAGTATATCATAACAAAATTTGAAAATTCTTGGTAGTTAAAACTTAAATACTAAAACAAATAACTAAGTTTTTTACATGTTATTAAACATTATATGTATAGATAGATAGATAGATAGATATATAGATGTATTTATAGTCAATAGTACAAGTAATTATTAGTTGAAATAGAAAGATTTAGTATTTTAAATTTGTATCATAATGAGTTTAAAATGTTAAATGAAAAACAGTTTTAATTTTTAATCAAAGAAAAATAAAAAAAGTTTAATTATATAAATTTCACAAAGTTAGTTTACGAACAATTAATATTCTTATACAAATTATCTCGAAATTTATAAAACTTTTACCGGGATAAAATGTTTTTTTTTTTTTTTTTAATCTTAAATAAAACGTTTTCATAGTTCATATGTTTATGTTTAAATATAAAAGGTTTAAAGCATAACTACTTTTTTAAAACATAACTACTCGTTTAAAACGTTTTAAACACATGTTCAAAACATACTGTTTAAAATACCTTGCAACCCTGATAATAACACACCTACAGTATATTATAACTAAAGACCTGATTTTTGTGCAGCTTGAATCTAAAAAATATGCAATTAAAATGTTAAAATGTGCAAAAACGTGCAAAAACAAAATTTTCATTATTTAGGTACTTCAAATTTTAATTTTAAAACTATTTTTTTTAATATTATTATTTATTCCTTATTATACGTATTTATTACTACTTATTTACTTACAATATTTGATTAAAATTTATAATCATGTACATTCCCGTGTTTTTTTCTTTAAAATTATGTCTTCTGTCACTTAATATGCGTTTAACTACGAAAACACACGTTCTACGTCGACACTTGTTATCGAGCATTGTTTGTAGCAGCTTATAATAGCATCTTCTATTATTCTTCTTTTAAATCTACGTCATTATTTCCATTTATTGAATCATTACTATGAACTTATTGCTGAATTACAGTGAGCGTCAACTTGTGATTTACGTTCACAACCAATAGCTTTATTGCATATATATACATATATATATATATATATTATATAAATCATTATATAATTATATTTTTAGATATAAAAGTCCAATACTTTGTATAATAACATAATATAACACCGATAAAAATAATACAAAAATACAAAAATATTTGTACAAAAGTACATTTATAAAAAAAAAAAAACCGAAACGTGCAATTTTGCGCAACATAAAACTTATTTTAAATTAATCTACATCTTTGTATATTTTATAATTTATAACATAGAGTCGTGACGTCGCACGAAAACAACGAGTTTTCGAGAAAGCTACCCTAGCCCGTGTTTATACGTTATCATTATTATTACGTCCCGTCGCAAATATTGGACCGTCGTCGACCCGTCCGCCGTCGTTTACCGAAATCAACCGTGTGTATACGACTCGGGAATACTCCTCGACCCACGACTACGACGGTATCTGGTCCGTTATATACGTATAAATGTGATACCATGTTTTCGTATACGAACGTTGTGACCGGTCGCTTTTTACCCGAAAACGACCCGACGAACGTTGGATAACTGTAGTTATAGACTCGGTCAGGGTTTAAACCATTGTCCCTACTGTAATAATATAATATATCGTCGGCAGTCGTGTGTACGTCGTGCGGACGTCGTCATGTGAACGGGTGTGATGTGGGGACGTGATTTCGAGTTTTGGCACGGTCTATTCGGGAAATCGGCGGCTAGATTTACCGACTGCCAGTAAAAGGAAAAAATAAAAACCAAAAAACCTATCGACGTCAAATATAATAGAGTGTCCGAGGACTCGTCCGAGTCGTCTTGAGGCTTTTACGTTTGTTGACTCGGTACGATATTACTCATTTATTTATTGTTGTGTACCACAATACTTATTGCGCAAAAAATGTGAACTATGAATAACCTAAAAAAAAAATGGTTTCTGCGGATCGGTCAGGTTAGCATTGGTGCTCATAGCTCTCTCTCGGATATATACATTCAGTCAAATTGTATCGTACTCGCTTATGGACCCCCCCGCCCCAAAAAAAAATTAATTTCTCGATGCGCCACTGTGTGTCGGTGTCGTATCGCAATAATATTAACGCCGTCGTTTGTTCGATTCGACACGACGTGCGTGCGCAAAGGCCGCTTATACGACTAGTTCCGTGGCACATACGACAAACGGTTTCTGGTAATCGTGTCAAGGTTTCGCCGACGTTTTTACGGGTCGCTATAAAATGCGTTTTAAATGGACAAAGTTTCGAGAGCGCGCGTTTTCGGACGACTCTTTTATTCCAAAGGTGCAACGAGTTGGCTGACGACGACGACGGCGGCGGCGGCGGCAGCGGCGGCGGTGGCGGCGAATTACTCGAGTTTTACGACAGTTTTTCAAAATGGGGGTCATCGTTTATATTGCCGTCACGCGGCCGCCGACCGAGACCGTTTTGTTCGTCGTGTTTTATTGTGATGCCGATTCTCCGGTCATCTATATACGTATATAATTATATACATATTACATTGTGTTTCGCCGAGTGTTGTACGATATACGCGTGTGTCCGCCTGCACAACAATGATAATATTATGCCGTGTTCGTTGCAAATAAAATAACTATATTTTTGTAAGCGTATAGGGTGAGTCAGATCTATTTGACAAATTCAAAAACTTTTTTCTATTCATTATTATAATTATTTTTATATTATTATTTATTATTCATCGCCATTATAGTACAGCGCACCGACGAAATCGTACTAAAAAAAAAACATTTTTTTTTGGTTTTTGAAACTCATATTTAAAAAAAAAAAAAAAATCAAATTTACCATTTTCTAAACCGAATCGTCAAGAACAAATATGTTATACGAATATTTTATTTAAGATTGGTCGTTAATTTACTATGAGTTTTAAAATTTTTGAAAATGGGATTTGACAATGTGGATTTAACAATGAAAATTATTATACGTTATGTCAAGATCAAGTCGGTGATTTCAATGAATCTTTCCATGGTTGATAATGATAAAATATATCCATTTTATTTAATTATAATTGGATAATAGAAGACACGAGTAATAACAAAAATCTTGGACTGAATTCAATTTCGAAATTCGTTTCACGAAATGGCTGTTTTTAATGCGTAAACGGTTCAATTTTTAATTTTAAACGGTATGGTAAAATTTAAAAAATTTTAAAATTCGAGTTTTAAAAACAATTAAAAAAAAATCTTGAAATGCATTTTTATTTTTTTGTAGCGCATGACTCAAGTATAAATTGAAAAAGAAAAAAGTTAAAAATAATGAACAGAAAAAACGTGATCGAATTTGTCAAATATGTCTGACTCATCCTGTATATTTCTGAGTCCTGCGTCACCAGTACCAACTACCAGTGAATCGTTTTTGGAACCCGACCGCCGCGCGTCGCGATTTTTTCGAATGGGGGATCGTTTGGGCATTGTCACTTCGAACAATATATTACGGATATCAATATACGAACGGGCGCACGTATTGATTTACGATCGTATTCAGTGCCGGTGAATAAAATGATGATAATAATAATAATAATACTATTTTCGACGAGTTTCACGTATGGTGAACGCCATTTGTCCGCGGTGACCGTGCGTGTTTTTCGTTTTTGTTTTGTTTTTTTTTTGTTTTTCGCGTACCAAAGACCGTCCGTCCGACCGCCACGCCCGTTTAAAATATTCCGAATACCCGCAAATGTTTTTATCCCCCGGAATTCACTAGATTTTAACGGGCACGCGGTCGACTGTGTTTAGTCGACGGATTTTCGTTTGTTTTTTGGTTTTTTTTTTATTTTCCTTTACCGTCTTGCTTTCGTGATTTATTACCCGCAGTCACTACTCGAAACGCATTCTCACGAGAGCGTTTTGTGCATAGTCTCGGAGGGAAAACTACGGTTTTCCGCCGCTTTTAATTTATGCTGTTTCTGCTCCAGCGTCGTCTTATCGACAGACCTGTTCGACATTATAATTTGGAATCGACGTTTGCACGTTTTCGAACAACGGTTGAACTATTATTATTATTATTATTATTATTATTGTGTTGCATATAAATCACGGACTTATCTTTTGTGTTAGATACGGGAATCCGAACGAGAGTTTTTAAATGTACAAGCTTTTATGAAACGCAGTCAAACCCAAGCGCCGCGCTATTCGCGTATATTTTGTTGCATAAGTATAATAGAATTTTTCATCCTCTTTTCGATCTTTTACTTTCATTTTTATTATTGTTACAGTGAAACCTGTATATAACGAACAGTCACTGGAACAAAATAACTGTCCGTTATAGACAGGCGTCCTTTGTAGACAGGTTTCAATGTTTTAAAAATAAAATAAATCTACAAACATGATCTACACAATTTTCACGCACATCTGCATTGTTTTATATTTCATAATAATATGTAGGTATAAAGTATAAAGTTTATTAATGATATTATATATTATAGGTACACATGCGTTATAAATTTAATTTTAATTATTATTTTTATATCACATACATACAGCAACACATTATAAATTTATTATAGGTATTATATTTATATACATTTATTAATAATTTCTTAAAAAATTATTCTATTGATGTTTGTTTTTTGAACTTCGATTTGGTCATTTCCAACTCGTGATAGATAATTCATTCGCAGTATGTATTTTTGTCCGTCATGAAATTGTCGGATTAAATATTAGTGTCCGTGTCCGTAATAGAAGGAGGCCGTTATAGACAGGTGGAAATACAGTGGAATGCCTATCTTTTTGCCGGGACCGGATCATTTTGTCTATTAAGAGAGGTGTCCGTTATATACAGGTGTCCATTAATTCAAGTTTCACTTTATTATTATTATAATGATTATTATTATTATTATTTTGTTATTATTTTTATTATTATTGTTGTTGTTGTTCTGTTCGCTTGTCTTGAACCGTGTGCACTCGGCGCGCGCCTGTTACGACAAGTTTGATGGATGACGGCGTTTTATCTCTCGACGCGTACAACATTACACGTCGTGAACTCACAATAAAACGTCGTACGTCGTGTGTCGGTGAAATATGACGGGATCCGACGGTCGCAACAACAGCCGAGAGAAGCGCGAGCTCGAGGCTCGCCCGGCCTCGCGACGATATTAATAATAACGACGGGAAAAAAAACCTCTTACCCGAGACTCCCGGGAGTCTAGAACTTTGTACTCTCGTACCTATTTGGCCGTGACGATTTTTGTTTTTTTTTTTTGCTCCTCTCTCTCTCGAATTTATCGTTTTGTTTATCCGAAGTTTGTTGTTTAAAAAGTCGTTTTCGAAACGACGGAGAGGGACGCGCGCGCGTCGGATACGACGGACCGATGAAATATACTGCTACCGGACGTGCGACATGCGAGTGGAAGCGGTCTTTACCAGACGGGGGGTACAGTTCTCGATTTCTCGATTTCCAACGGGTATTTGACGTTATTCTCCTCCCCACGCGAAGAATCGTATAAACACGTCGGAATGACACACCGTGTTTACGTACGCGCGAGTATCGATATATTATAGGAAATGGTGTCCGAAAAGCGATTCGTCGACGTGTTGTATAGGTACCGGTTTGATACTCGACCTTTTGAAATTGGTTTGTTCGGAGCGATTTATCGTCGGAGCTATTGAATTGGCTCCCTAACTCAGGTAATCGTCATTTTTACATATTTAATTGACCCTCACGATTTATCCATGAAGTTGGCTCCCTACACATTTATTTTATAAATCCATTGGTTATCAAAATTGTTCGAAAATAAATGCAAGTATACATTTCATCAGTTGGCGATTGCTTTTCACTCGAACTAGCTGAGATACAACTAAATGATGAAAAAGTTAGAAAATGTATGGACTACTTAGTTGAAAATTATATTGACGATAATTCTTTATTTCCCCACCTCTAATTTAGGCAGAAAAAAGCATAAGTGTTACTGTGTTAGTCGTTCCACTAATTAATGTGCATCTTTTCATTCAAAATTTAATTCCCAATTTCATTATACGAACCCAAATATTTTAAATTTCATGGATGTATTGTATGGTGTTCAAGCAGATACTGAAATTATTATAAGGAGCTCCAATGTAGAAAGACCACACAAAAAAAAATATTAAAGAAAAAATAGAATTTATAGACAGTCAAATTCATAAATATGACAATGGTATAGTATCCAGATTTGAATATATAAAAATTCTTGCACACAGATTTAAGCCCACCAAATAATATTACACCAGTGCAGGTCAGTGAATATTTTTTTATGTATGATTTTTTTTTTTTTAGTTAACGATTTTGACGGACTCTTTGTATTTTAAATTATTTTAATTAAAGTCGTATACTTTTTCAATTCTTATATTTTGAGGATCACTTGTTGAAAATTATATTGGGAGCCGATTAAATATTGCCTGTCTTGGGAGTTAATTCAGTTCTCGATTAGGTACCTAACCTAATATTGGGAGCCAATTCAATGGTCGCCTTTATCGTTTGCTGTGAATTTTGTTTTTCGCTCCTCGGTGTCAGTGTGTGTGTGTGTGTGTGTGTGTGTGTCTGTGTGCGTATGATATTATGTTTTCGGTCGTTAAATTGTCGGAGATTAATAATTTCCGTAAAACACTCGTGAAACGTTTAACTCGACGTTTCGCCTCGACCGTTTTCGCTACGACAAAAGTTTACTTAATTATTAAAAGTTCACTTGTTGAAAATATTTCCACCACGGCCGCCGTGCTGTGAGAAATGAATTCCACGTCGCTTAAACTATTTAACTTGAAACGTTGTAGCACGCGAGTTTAGTTGACAATTTAACGAACCCGTAATATTATGTTTGTACACCGTTTTAAAAATAACAGGTAGCTGCATTTTCTGAACCTCGTGTGATGGTTTTCGAAACTTTACGGTGAAACTCGGAACGTTTTGAGTTACGTTTTGATATTTCGGTAGAGAAAAAAATAAATAAATAATAGAGTGCACTTACTTCAAGCGTATATAAAATCATATTCCTCGGAAAAGATTCTCGGTGAACGGCGGGCTCACGCAAAGATGTTTTATTAACAACTCTGACAGATTCAAAGGTTTACGAGGGGGTGAAAAAAAACGACGTTTGAAATTAAATTTGATTTAATAAATCGGGTTTAAGGGTAAAACATTAAGCAACGGATCGCGTCTACACGCACATGAATACAGTGTTCAAAACTCAAACGGCAGTTTAGTGTGTGCAGGCGGTATAATATGAACGAGATATTTATTCGTTTTTTTATTTTTTTTTTCACCTCACATAATACACAGTGTGTTTACAAATCGATCTTTTTTCGATTCGAACGTCACATTTTTCATGGTAAAACATGTGCGCGCGTATAAATCCGTATATTTTATATATATATATATATATATATATATAAATATATATCCACGAAACTTTTTTCAAAACTTGCCGTCCATATATTCATAATATATTTTGATACAAACGCATTTTCGCAGTCGTAAAAGACACGCCATTAAATCACTGCGCGAACTCGACCTCATCAAATACGTATTAGTCCTTAAGAAACCGTTCAGACGTAAAGACCCGCTCTCCCGCTCTATTTTCAGTGGTCCCTCCCTCCACCGCCGCCGTTTATCCGTATCTAAGATTTGCGAATGTGTGGTACACCGCACTTTGTTCACACACGAGTCGCAATGTAGATTATTTTTTTTTACAGATTTTCATCTATTTTTTTTTCGTCTCACGTTTTTTTTTTTACGAAGTTATGTACATAAAGTTTAAATCTTCGATAAGAACGATCGCGTGCACGATATTATTACGTTCGTAATCGCTAACTTACTGTGACGAAGATCAGCGATTTCGATTTTAGGACTCTCGGTCACCACTGCCGTTTGTGTACATTTTCATCTGAATATCCACGACTCGTTTACGCGATAGGAATAATGTTTCAGACGTTAGCCTTACCGGCCACAGATCGCAGTACAAATTGTCGAATATCCCACAGCGATATTATAATTATAATATATTTTTATAATTTTATTATAATCTTAGTGTAATAAAGAATAGAAATACAATTTTTAACCTCTCTGAGGCACGGAAAGATGTCGACCAATCAAGTCCAAATGTTGAACATATTATTTATTTGGTATACATAACAATTTGAGAAGTTACTGTCAATAAAATATCAAAGTTTAAAAATAAGGACCCCCTAAAACATGTATATTCGTGTGTGTGTGTGTGTGTGTGTGTGTGTGTGTGTGTGTGTGTGTGTGTGTGTGTGTGTGTGTGTATTTATTGATAATTGTGTTAATTCAATTTTTTTTTTTTTCAAAATGAAACAACATTTTTATGAAATTTTTTTTCATGAAATATTTCATGAACATTTCATGAAATTTTACAACCCTAGGTATAACGATCAATTAAAATTTTGATCATTAAAATTTCGTTGACATAATAGTAATTTTATGCATTCAAAATCGTTATGGGGGGGGCGAACTCTCCATCCCCCGCCCATTGGGGACGCGCCTGTGGCCATTCCCGCTGTAGTGCTTATGCGCTATTACGGGCCCGGCGGCGGTAAATACACACGGCTTTCACACGTACACGTACACGTCATTAAGTCGTCGTACCTCGATCATTCCGGGATGGCTGTCGAATGACTCGACAACATATCGACGACGAATCGACGGCTGCGCGGCGCCGCTTGATAATAGTGCGTTATTATGTCACGTCGTCGTTCGACGAGCGAGTGAGATCCGTAAACGTTCGGGCAGACGTTCGCGATACAATGATATACACACGCATTGATTAAGCCCGGAGCCCGACGATATTACGGGCGCGTTTCAATTAATTTACATCGTTAAACCCGTGTCGTCGAACCGAATACGCGCGCGCGGGCGGAGCGAAATACTCTCCGATGACGTCGTGATTTATGGCGCGTATACACAACATAACACGCACACTTGTGTATGTGTGTGTGTGTGTGTGTGTGTGTGTGTGTGTATGTGTGTGTGTGTGTGTGTGTGTGTGTGTGTGTGTGTGTGTGTGTGGGTGTGGGTGTGTGTGTGAGTGAGTGAGTGCGCGCGCGTTGGCGTGTGTGGGTACGAATTACGCTTCGCCCCGGCGGCGACTATAATTACCGCCGAACCGGAGCACAGGGCGAAGTATTAAGAACCGTGCACGTACGCACGCACGCACGCTGAGCGCGTGGCTAATAATAATCGATTCGTACGAGTAGCGTCTTCGAGGGCGCAGTCTCGTGTTCAATACTTTATCGTATCAAAGTCGAACTCAGAAATTTCTACTCGAACGACGTAAGCGAAAATACCACTGATCGTGGGAACTAATTGGATGTTTATTTTTCTATTTATTTATTTATTTTTCTTGTTATTTATTAGAAAATTTACAATCTATACCTAAAGGCATGACACCAACGGATAGGGTGACGGAATAAACCATAAAGTGCAGATTGCACTTCCTTTTGTTTTGTTTATATATTTACATATTATAATTATATGTACTATTGTATGTTTATTTTTTAAATTCTTTGAGAAGATCTGTGCACCAGTTTCTTTTAAAGCCGCGCAAACACTAGACCCTAACCGACCGAACCGAAAAAATCAAAATTCCGATTTCATATCACATACACTTGTACCGAACCGAAATTCGGGTAGGTTCGGATTTGAACGTTCAAACATGTTTGGATTTTTCGGCCGAAAATTAGCGGTACTATTCTATGTATAGGTAGATTCTCTTGATTTGAGACGCTGATCATTAAATAAAATATTGTGGTTCATTTTTAATAAAATTTAAGTTAATAGTCTATAGTTCTAATAATAGTAGTTACAGTAATTTACGATATATTTTTTTTTTTTTTATTTTGAACATTTAAATACCTATATTTTATTTAAAAATTAATATATACATATTTAATACATTTATAAATTTTACATTAATAAAATTAAAATAACTTGACCTGAGAGTAACAGCTAATTTTTCTCGCGCTCAATACAGTGTCTACGTAAAATTTGAATATTTTGTCAAATCGTTTCTCATGGCATTTAAAACATATTCAAACGTTGATATATCCATACGAAATTAGTTATAAAATTTGGATGGGTAATTTTTCAAAACATTGCACATATTTTGAAATTCGCCACTATCATCTCGTTGTTGCCGAAGTTTATGCGCCAAATATATTTTCCGCGATTTAAAGATGGGGCTTTCTAATAAAAATGAATCCCATTCATCATCTGAAGAACTATTATATTCCATAATTTTGATTTTTATAAAATATGACTAGCAAGTACAACTGCACACCGTGCACTGCATTCGTCAACTGCCGAAAAACGATTGTAGCAAATATAATACGTGGTTTACTGTAGTTATTATCACGAGTCATGACATAATATATTATGATCATGTAATCGTATATTTAGCTATATTGCCTTCTTTTATTTCGGATCGAAAATTCGGAGACACTCAATGCAGCTATACCCGAAAAAATTCGGACCGAATATTGTTCGGTTCGGGTCTAGTGTATGCGCGGCTTAAGACGCCGCGGTGGGTTTTCAGGAATCGTAAGAGTGGCTAGGCCGGATATAAGAAAGTCGAGGTGACAAGGTAGTAATTGGACACAGCCCGTCATCGTGACAACACTGCTTGAGACGATTTATTGGAAATCGGCAAAAATCACGAACTGTTTTATGCTCAACACCATTTTGGTTCTAAGGTTCTACGGTCGATTATAATCCGTCGATACGACAATAACACGCATACACGACGATAATTACGATTTTAAAACAATAAAATAACAAACAATACGCGTAGAGAAACGTCACGTTGAAAATTAATATGAATAACTTTTGTTTTAAATCCGATACTTTTCCTTTTGGTTTTTCTCGAATTATTCAAACTCTCGGGCAACTCGGATTGCTCCGCCGGTCCCTTCCACTTTGAGTCGACCGAATCCCGTGGGGGATTCAACGATTTCGCCGACATTTCCGGTTTTAAACAAAACATTGATCGATTCCGCGTGAACTCGTATTTCGATTGACAGAACCAGCCGTGTATTTTCTCCTCGTGACCTCGAGAGTAGACGCGGAATATTAAAAGTAAGTGACAAGGATTTCAATGATTGTGTGCCGACGTGACGGATTCCCTTTGATAGCCGTGTCGACTCCGGGGGTTAAAGCGGAGCAGGGGCCCTCGGTTCCTGCTTCCATCACCGACAGCACTTGTAAAGCGGTCTACTTAATTAATTTTTAAATTAAAATCACTTTGATACGCGCGCGTCCGACCCGTTCGCTCGATTCGTTCGTTGTTGTGTTCGTATAACGCGTATTGACGAAATCGTATTTTAGTTTTTTCACGTCGTCGCACCGAATCATAGCTTCAAGTTTCATCCGACAGAGTAATCGAGTATAGGTACGCTCGTACGTCATTCACGTTTTCCAACTATTATAATATTCGGATCGTTTGATCACACGTTGCCAACGTATCGTTTCGATTATGGTACACGATTTGTACGTATTTGTTATGAATTCAGGGTCCAGATATTATAGCATTTGCTAATTATTGTAGAATACAGATAAAAATAGCAGGGTGGGCATTACATTTGTTTTATGCACCAGGGACTATAAATATGAAATTTTATTTTGATATTTTTTCCATATTTGATGCATTTTAGATTTTTAGTGCTATTTTTTAAGTGTCGGTACTATTTTTCTCATACAATGCTTTATTTAGTAATTTTCACAAAATATCGTTTATATCGAGAAAAAATTATTATTCATTTATGTGAATTCACATGAAAAATTACTACATTTTTGTTTCGCAATTAATTTATAAATAATATTATAGACGTAGGTGTAAAATATTAAGCATATTAGTCTATTTTTAAGAATCTCGGAAATATCGAATATTATAAATTGTATGCCCTCTAATCTGTTTTATTTATATATTATATTTCATTACTATTTAGATTTTACTATTTTCTTTGAATAATCGTATTAATTCTAAAGATAAAAATTGAAAACACTAGTAAAAGTTGATAATTTCGAAGTAATTTTTTTTTTTGTCGCTATTTTTGATACTTTTAGGGCATATTATAGCGCATATTTTAGTACTTTTTGGTGCTTTAAAATCCAAACCCTGATTACGATATGTGACTTTTTACTAGGCACGCGCTGCATTTGTAGTGCACATTTGTACTTCTCTCGCCGACTGTTCGTCACGCTTCACGAAATAATTAGTGAAAAAGGGTTCGTCGTCGTCGCGAATGAGATATGACGAAACAATAC
The DNA here is from genome assembly GCA_027580255.1 of Therioaphis trifolii. NCBI lineage: Eukaryota > Metazoa > Arthropoda > Insecta > Hemiptera > Aphididae > Therioaphis > Therioaphis trifolii. The sequence continues at coordinate 16,818,346 of CM050410.1, read as the reverse complement.
GTCGTGTACGTTTCGTCGACTAGGGTGAAGAAAGCTCCCGGGTGACCGGATCGCTGTGTTCTCTCGTACGTTCTAAACTTATCTACGAGATCACACGGTATGCTCTTGAAATCGGGATCGGAGAGGTCGTCCGCTATTTGAAGGCACTGCATCACACGCGGGCAAACGCGTGTGCACGAGTGACTGCTTCTAGGTCAGTCCCTTCGCCCGATAAAACAAAATCAACATGGTTTTATTTGTCATAAATGAAAAAAAAAAAAAACGTAAGCATATATTTCTGTTTATTTCCTTATCAACAGATGCACTATTTTCTTAAACTGTGTTTCGTGGATGAATGTTCTAAGAATGAATAGTAAAAAATAAATAATTATTTTCGCAAACAAAAGCATCGTTTAATTAGGTAAACGTTATGCTCTAACCATGGTACTGTCTGTCCACATGTCTGTCGTATAACTTATTATCACTCACTTTTATGATTAATTTGTCTACAATCGGTGTTCGATAAATAAATCAAATCTAATACACGCTTGTAATGTACAAGACATATTAATTCGTTTATAATGTTTCCGTAACTGAAATGTAGCCGAAATCTGAACGACTATTGAATGTTTTCAATAGTCTTATTTTCCAAAAGTGAGAAGGAAAAATATTAGGAGTAGTCGTTTAACCGACGTCACCCAACCGATGCTAAGTTATCTGACTACGACCATTATATGTATATTATTATATTTATCGTGTTCGTGTGTTCGATTCAAAGGAGATGAGTGATTTATCGATAAAGAAGAGCGAACGCGAGTACTTTTTCATAACGTCTCGCTAAAACTTTTAAGTTTTAACCCTAATTTACAATCAAATAAACAAAACAAATATATATGTTTTTTTTTTTTTGGTTCAGGGGGATATAAACCCCCTTCAATCCCCATATTATCTACCCAACTGGACACGACTACGCGTCACCCAGTGCGTGCCACATTGGCACGTATACCCGTTACGTCTGCATATAGACTGGCCTCGCACATGTCGTCTGTCGTCCCATGTAGTGTTTTTACCTACGCGGTGAACGCTTTACGAGCAGACGGTCACCTCGATAACGATTCTCGCAGCCTTGTGATCTGCGGACCCCAGTGGAATATACCATCGGAAGTCGGGAACCGCATTTCAGTTTTCGAATTGAGACGCTGAATTTTAGGCTGCCCATTAGAAAATGTTTATAACTCGCCAAATCTTGTAAAATTTCACTTCCGAAAAACCGGTTACGCTATTAATTCCGAACAATAAACCGATGGCATAATATCTACATGCTCGCGTGGAGACGGGCACAGAACATTTGACAAATATATTTTAATGTTTTCTCAAAGTCGTTCTAGCAACGGTTACTGTTTGATTTTTAGAGTACACTGTTGATTTTGGCCTGGCCGGTGTCTGATAATTTTGTCATAGAGGCACACGTGCATAATTTGCAACCTACCGATGACGTCATTTCACCGAAATCAAATAGACGTAGATACATTCGCAGAGATTTAACCATGTGTACTCATAAACGTTCCAAAGGCATTTCAACCGGTTTTGCGGGGTCTGAGTTCTAAAAATCGGTGATCCGGTAATCGCCCTATCCATCACCGCTGCCTATAATTCACGATCATATCACGTTTTAGAAGAAAAATAAAAAAAAAAATAGAAACATACAAATGTATTTGTGTACACCGTATGCGACGTGACGTGCTGCTAACCGATAACCCGAGATTATAATAGGATTGATAGTTCCGAATCTAAGCTCTAAAAAACCGACAAATCTCAGACGGTTCGTTATAAATTTTAAATCATTTTTACGGTGTTTTCTACGGCTGCTGGGTAAGCTGCTGGTTTCCGTAAGTTTTACTATTTTTTTATTTTTATTTTTTTTTTTAGAACTTAATGCTTTCCACCGTTTCTTAATTCCCCGGGGGTCGTGTACATAAACTCAGTACACCACCGACGCGAAATTCGTTTCAATTGAAACAACTCATATAATGCACTTGTCTTTTGTATTTATCTTTATTCCGAACGCTCGCGTTCGAGTTTCAAACAATATAATTGTTCGTGCGCTACTGTGTAAATGACTTGTTAAATCATGTCTTATAGACCAGCAGACAGGGAACTTATGAACGATAAATCTAAATCGAGACGACCGCGCCAGCCGTTTTGAAGAAAGCGATGTTTTCTCATAAACGTACGAACCGACAATCGCGGGGTTGAAATTATTTGCATGATTAATATTCATGGAACAAAAAAGTTATTGTGAATTTTCGTTTCGGGTGTTTGCTCTGCTTTGGAAAGGGTTCGTTTAATCGTGGAAATAAATAATAATTTCGTACTCGCACACGACGTGTATGTGCGTGTGTTTGTTTGTGTGTGTACAATAGTGCGGAATGTATGGAGGAAAATATAATTTATAAAATATAACGTCGTGAGTCAAAAAAAAAAAAAAAAAAACAGAAGAAAAAAGAAAAAAGAAAAGAAGAAAAAAAACGGCCATTCGTAGAAAAGTGAAACACTAGCTCGCTCGATCAATAATTCGGTCCACGGGCGGCGGGCCGAACAGCAGTCATCGCCACGCACGCCGCAAGTCTCGTCGTATATATTTATAAACGATTTGTCTCCATTTGAGCGTTTAATTCCGGTTGTAACTTTTCGTGTTAAGTCGTAAAACTCCGGGCCGGCGTTAACGCTGCGGCACACGGGACGCGGCGTGTTAGTTCGCATGTACATGTAGTATAGCGTCGGCACGACGACGTTATAGTTTGCTCGGGGAAATCGTGTGAGAAACATTCGCTGCTTTTGTCGTAGTCGTAGTTGTCGTCGTCGTCGTCGTTGTGTAGTCGGTGGTGCGGCGGACGGACGGGGTGAAAAGAGGGCACGCGACGTGAAAATATATGGCCGTGCTGTTTCTAATTTGCGATTTTTGGCGTCGGGACGAGACCGTTAAGTAAAATAATAAGTGTAAACTTCCCCCGGAGTGTCGAGTGGCGCCTCCACCGCCGCCGTCTCTGTCAGCGTACTTTGCGTTTACACGTTGTATATTAATACACACACACACACACACACACACACACACACACACACACACACACACACACACACACACACACACACACACACACACACACACACACACATATATACGACGCCTTTCTAAAGTAATAATAATAATAATAGTTACAATAATAATATTATGTCGTCGTGTGTTTTGAGTGTAAACGCGGCGGCAACGTTTGAAACGTTTGGCTCCGAAGACATTTAAAGGAAATATATTATATTATACACTATTATACTCGCGTGCGAGTATGCATGTGTGTGTGTGTGTGTGTACGTATTATATTATTTATGGAGCTCGTGGGAAGGGTTTTTGGTCGACACAAAAATATAATGTGCGTTTTTGGTAAACCCAAAGCAATAACGTGCACACGATCGTTCCCTTTTTCTCTCTTAGTCTCTCTCTCTCTCTCTCTTTCTTTCTCTTTCCGTCGAGGGATGGCCGCACGGCTGTGAGTTGTGACGAAGGGGTTTGTGGCGTGTGTTTTGTTCATGTGTGTGTGTGTGTGTGTGTGTGTGTGTGTGTGTGTGTGTGTGTGTGTGTGTGTGTGTGTATGTGGGTGTTGTGAGTGTTGATGTATGTATGTATGTATGTATGTGGACCGATATATTAAAGAGGCGAGGAGTGCTATTGACATTCGTGGGCAGTCCTTTTACCCGCTCTACGCTTCGGTTTCCCTTCCACCCTTAACCAGCTGAAAGTTCACCACCACCCTCCTTTCACCCATCTTCTATTTTGAAGACGAAAACCCTTAAAATTGGAATGTCCTTTAATGTAAACACGCGCGCCACCGGTGGTAATGGATTCCTCGCTTACTCGTTGTGGTCGTCGCATATAGACATGGCCATCGTTCCGCTTGCAAGCTCGACGAATCCATGCGAGTGTGTGTGTGTGTGTGTGTGTGTGTGTGTGTGTGTGTGTGTGTGTGTGTGTGTGTGTGTGTGTGTGTGTGTGTGTGTGTGTGTGTGTGTGTTTAACTTTGTGGTCGTCAGGAGTGGGAAGTAGAGTGGATATAAACGAAATCTGCTGGGTGAATATCAGAATGAGATGGTGTCGTTCGAAAGTGCGCCGGATTTATATGTGTTTTGTGATTTTTGTTTCATTATTAAAATCGTCGTCTATGGAATGCGCGTGTAAAATCAATGTGCACGATCACGTATGATCGTCGCGTATATTATGTTCGCATACACGGCTAAATGATTGTTATCACGCGCTCGCGTCTGCCGCAGACTCGCTCCGTATTACGGCAATGCGAGCACTCGTTCAGATATCGTTAATAACAATTATTATCATCATTGTTATCGTCGTAATTATTGCCATTATCACGATCGGTCCTCTCCGCACCGCCGAGTCACGCAGGCAGCGCGCTCGCGCGTAGGGATGGAAAACGAAACGCGCCACCTCTCCCGATCGATAAACACGTAATAACAATAATAATAATAATAATAATAATAATATTAGTAATAATCATAATAATAATAATAAAACCGTGATATACCGGCGATAAAATGCACTTTCGAAATCGGCACACTGGCTGAATTGGCAATGTACGAGGACCGAGAGTCCCATTTAAATAATGTCGGACGAAAGTCTGAACTCGCATTATACAACATTAACCGGACAAACTTTTTTTCTTTTTTTTTTTTTAATTCGTAGGTATTAGTTCTACATTGATTTTAATCGCATGACAAAATAATAATTATTCAATGCGACTGTAATAATTTTATTTCCGCTGCGATAAATTTTAGTTCGACTCTAATAAAATTATTGTAATACGTCCAAGCGGACTTTTAACTTTTCTCGCATGTTTCCAAATGGGACTTATACGCGGAGACTTAGAATCGGATTTTTGTAGGGGGCTTAGTCCTATTACTCAATCATCAGTACTACGATTACCTGTAGTTATTTTTTAAACCATGTACTTGATATGTTGATATCGAAGTAATAATAGTATATTTTAAAACATTGTATAGTGTCAATGTACAATCGTAAAATACATTTGTACGCTTGTAAAAAATGTGAATACATTTTTGAATTTTTCTTTTTTTTTTTTCTAAATAATCTATATGGTTTTGGGGAAGTGCTAGTTTATAAATGGGAAGGATTATGCCCCCTGTCCCCCCAAAGTTCGCCACGGTGGGGCTTGATATTCCCGGACCGTATGATTATTTGGTTATTATAATTTAGTGGTGATTAACCCGGGTTTCGTAAACCCGAGTATCGCGAATATACTCTTCGACTTTTAGGCTTACTTCGTCACGTCAGCCAAAGGGAAGGTGGGCACAGGACACGTTTCGAGTGGAAAAATTTCGTTTTCGAATCGGCTCGCGGCTGGTGTAGAAGTTGCACCCGCATGATGATGACGACGACGGCGGCGGCGGCGGCTGTTGCCGGCTGGAACAGGATCGACGATCATTATTTATATATAGAACGAACTGACGCGTCAGTCGACGATGACGGCGTAGCTAATTCCGGACGGTCGTTAGGTTCCTGTTACCTGATTAGTAACCCGATAACGACGTGTGTACTAGACCGCGTGCACGGTGTTTAATGTACGTCTGCGGCGAGATTTTCACGAGGCAAAAAAAAAAAAAAACGTTTTTGATCGACCGAAGACGTCACGTACCGTGTACAGCCCAACAGCTCTTGTGTTTTTTAATTTATCGTTCTATGAATGAAATTAAGTAAATACGTACACGTTTTCGAGCTGGCACGACCTTGCCCGTCGTTCCCGAAAAAGGCTCTTAAATGTCGAAAATACCTTTTGCTAGTATACCACTAGTGTACGGCGTAGAAATTACAAACATCGACGTGAACGAAGTGAACCCCTGACGTCTAATATTTCGCAAATATAGTCATTTCACAAATCATTTCGCTGTCGCTTGGAAAAAAAAATTCATTAATTGATTAGCGACCTTTGTAGGAAGTAAAAAATGAATGAAACCAAAATATACACACTGCAACTTTACCCTTCGCCACGGAATATGTCCAACACTTTACCTCAACAATCAGCCACTTCCTCCTGCTCAATATTTACGATACCTCGGTATCCTTATAGACCGTCGCCTTACATGGCAAACACACATAACTAGCAAAATGAAAATGCTAAATGATCATTTCCGACTCTTTCGATCACTTTTAACTTCTAAGCACATGAAACACCCAAACAAACTCCTGCTGTATAAACTCCTTCTAAGACCCATGTGGACATAATATGGCGCAGTGCAAAAATATCAAACGTAAACCGGATCCAAAGATCCCAATCTAAAACTCTACGTACGATTTCCAAAGCCTCGTTCTACGTCTCACACCACCCTTTTCACTCTGATCTTAAAACTCCATACGTTTCTGAATTAGCCAAAAATCACTATGTATAAACGTTTTAACAGTCGCCTAACTCGCCATAAAAATCCTTTAATCTCCGAATTATCATCTGCTTCCATTCCGGGCAATCCAACTAAAAGACTTACAAGACAGTGGTGTCGAGACCTGCTAAAATAAATAAATATCTTGTAAATCTGTTATCTTGCCGTAGTACCTCTAATGAGAGACCTCTACAATTTGCCTCATCAGTCACTTTTTTATTTTATCTTTTTCCATCATTTATTCTTATTTCCCACCATTGTAACAGATTGAATAACAAATTGTTTAAACAAAAAAAAAAAAAAAAATTGTAGCGACTGACTTTGTGTGGCCTTCCCGACGTTGAGGTGTCAAATCGGAAATTATACTATCATTTTGAAAATGATTTGCGAATTACACATGTGTACTTGCAAATAAGTTTTTCGAATTTTCAAAATATTACTTTGACCGTTGTAAAAAATCACCCGGGGATTATCGTTTCACGTATCATATAATTTTTTTGTTTCAAACTACAGTCGAATAATGAGGAAACAAGTTTAAGTCCGTTGATAAAATCATATTATATTAACTGTTGAAATCGCGTTAAGGAAATTCGAAAATCAAAACCAAAAGCGTCTCGTATAATAAGATCAATATTGTTATTAACAACTATTTGACAACGGTCGGATACCGAATAAATTTCGCAACGATTCGGCCTTAGTCTCTTCGCGTTGGTTAAGTAATTTTTTTTTTTTTTTATTCGTACCGATCTTTTACTATCCGTTCGTACCACGCACTATGCACCGTGTACAACACCACGAACCGTGCGATATTTTATTGTTTATATTATTATTATCATCATCATTATTATTATTCGAATATTCGTTTCCCCGATTCCGTCTCGCAGCGGTAGTGTGTGTGTGTGTGTGTGTGTGTGTGTGTGTGTGTGTGTGTGTGTGTGTGTGTGTGTGTGCGGCGGTCGACGCAGAGCGAATAATAATAATATTCGTACGTGCGAAACCGCGTGTTTTCCGATGGTTTGGGAAACGGGGAAAAACAAAAACAGAAAAAAAAAACAAAACAAACGACCGAACAACAGGCATTGGGCCATGTACAACGCGCGGCGTGAACGTTATTGAAAATAACGACGCGGTGGAATATTTGGTGTTTATATCACTTTTATCGTTCCGAACGAACCTGCGTCGCGAACGCGGGATACAAAGGGCCGTGTGTCGGTTCACACAGGAATGTATACGGTTTCAGAGTATAATAACACTACCGCGCGCAGGTATTTATATATATTATATATCATTTCCGTAACTAATTACGATTGCGGAACACGCGCGCGTGTATGTCGTACACGTTATTTTATCGCCGCGGTTTTATTAATAACGATAATAATACGAAAAATCATTACTATTACCATTGTCGTTACGGTTTCGAACGGATTTTTAAAAACAAAACCGATCGTTAATTTCTTTTTTCGGGCCATACGCCCCCGTACGTATATAATATTATATAGGTTGCGTTTCGTATATAATGCGAAATAATCAATAAATAATCGACGACACGGGTGAAATGAATTAATCGTTTCGCGTTTTTACTTTTCTTGTTATTATTACTGTATGGACGCGTTGTTATTACGGAGGTATATAACGATAATAATATTTCCGTTAGACGGTACGGCCAGTGTTGCGCTAAGATAACTAAAAATGTATCTAGATAAAGATAAAAGATAATTGGATACAATTTATCTAGATAAAGGTAAAAGATAATTGGATACAATTTCTCTAGATAAAGATAAAAGATAAAACACTATTTATCTGGATAAAAAAAGATAAAATTATTTTAATATACTTGCCCCCTCTAAAAAAAAAAATCATATTAATTATTATTATCCCCAATAATAAATTACGGACTTTGGATTATGGTGTACACGGTCGTCGACGAGTCGATGACACAACGTTGCAACGTATTCAGCCGTAGCTCGTATAATTGTATTAATCGGGATAATTGGAATTTAGAAATAACATAAAATTGGCATGGACAGTTATTACCTATTACTTTGTTATTGTTCCGTATTTGTGCAAGGATGATTTATTAATTTAATAGGAATTTAATAGGTTAAAACTACTTTCAAGTTCAATTTTTCGAATTTTTTGAGTAAATATATTTATTTATCTAGATGAATTACGTTACATAACTCAATAATTTATGTAAGATAATTTATCAGATAACTAATTTTGTTTATTATTATCTATTTTTAATTATTTATCTAGATAAATTATTTAGATAATTCATCTAGATAATGCTCAACACTGTGTACGGCGTTCGAATGAACAACGCGTCCGATAACTTTCGTAACGAAAACTCGACGGCAATCGATGGCACGACGCTTTCCGAGTTTATGATATTATCATTATAATACTTTGTCGCGACCGTTGTGATTCGTGTAATTGTTGTTATTATTGTTATTGTTACTCGTGCCATAATGATAATACCGTACGGCGATCCGTGTCCGGGTTCTTCGTTTCGTCGAAAAGTTTTTCGTCAATCGGTTCCGATGTTTTCGCGAATTGTTGTTTTCCCGCGACGGAAATAATCGTCCCGGGCGTACACCTCGGCCAGTGTTCGATTCGCCAAAACGAAAACGAATCATTACTATTGTTGAATCTAATAATCAAAAGTCTCGTGTTTTGTTATTTCAACGTACGTTTTTCGCTACGGTTTATTCGCTCGGTTTTCACGTGACGTGTCGTCGTTCATCATTTCGCGCGCCCGCGCCGATGACAACGTGACTGCGAGCGGATTGATCACGGTGCGAACCCGTCGGGGACCGCTAAAAATCCAGTATTAAACTGTTATGAATTTAACAAACGAGTGCTCGCGATCCAGTCGTATCGCACGTCTCGTTAAATCACATACGCGCACTGCCGTTATATTAAACCACAGGCGTTCTAGCGGGAGGTGATATTATGGGGGGATAGATCCCTCCCACGGCATTTGTTTTAGTGCGAAATATGAGTAATGAAGGAGTCGTTTTTATGGTAAACTGATGTTCAAGTATTTCGTGTAAATAATCGATTTTAATCAATAAATAATCATGCGAATCGTTATCGTTTTCATTAGTTTCTATAACGATCGGCGTACAGATATAGACACAAATATACTTAACAGTATAGACTAGAGATGAATTTTTTTTTTATTTGTTTTTTTTTTTTGGTAATTTACCGGAGAAAATTAACGTCAATTCTATTAATTTGGTAAATTTTGATCAATTTTGTATGTCACAATAGGGACACCCTTAGGTATTCCACGCTTCCTCTTTTTCATGACCTTATAATTTATTATTGTAACGCTTATTTTTATTATTTACTGAACAGCAGGGTGTTCACGGTATTATAAATCAGGGTTGGCACGTATTATACATAAATGTATAATTTGCGTGTTATACCATGTAACATAGGTACGTCTATATTTTATACATAATCGATGTATAGTGTATACTATTAGAAAATATTAAAATCGTTATAATTATAAATATGATTTTGTTGTGATAACTGGTCACACTGTTTATTTCAATAAATCAAATCAAAAATAAATAAATAAATAATAAAAATGAATTAAACTATTTGTTTATATATAGCATGTACTATTACATATTATATTCTATATTCAATATTCATAATTGAAATAATAAATTACAAAATAATCAAGCGAGATTAAATAATTACCTATAAATTATACTTTTTAATTGTATTCGATATAAATATGCATGCTTAATTACCTACTTAATTAGTAATACTAAGGCTTGGATTTATTTTTGTGTACTAAATGCATATTTTCTATTACTAATATTACCTACTTAATAAGTAATAATTACACTATCAATTTCAAGTTCGTTATTAAATTCTAAAAAATTATCCCAATTACAGTAAAAACAATTTGTATTTTATATTTATACTATAGGTATGCGTAAAAATGTTTATTAATAATTTAAATACTTTATGAAAGAAAAATAGAAAAAGCAATTTATATGTTTTATGCATGTATATTGTATATAAATGTATAATACATCATACAACTTTTATACATCAATTTACCCAACCCTGTTATAAATTTAACATATGACTTTATATAAATACCTTGTAGTGTATTATACTGTTATTGACGTGTTTTTGTACTTTAAATTATTTTATATGAATATAATAAATTAAAAATAATATAATATATTAAAAACGTACCTATAAAACGTAATGTAAATTAATCAAATCAGATTCATTAGGTACCTTGACATAACATCAACAAAAAAATAAATAAATAAATAAATAATACATTCAAGTCTCTTATAGTTTTATTTGTCTTCTTCTCTAATTATAAATTGAACGCTTGACGTTTTGAGTTTTACAGTATCAACTATTTCGTTCCACTGATATTATTTTAAGAATATTCATCTCGTTAAGACGTTTAATTTGAGGTGTCGCGTGATAATTTTTTCGGTAAAAAAATATTTACCAGTTAACAAATAATAATTGGTAAATTTACCGTTCTTACATCTCTTGTATACACATTAGACTGTGATATCTTCAAAATCCGATAATCGTCTGCGTTTATACAAAAATAAAATATACGATAACACTGTGGTCGTATATTTACGACAGTTCAATGCGTTCATCGAAATACTTAATAAACGGGTACCTACATTATAATGTGGAAGGAGTAGTGGTGGCATAGGCCCCATAGCTCGATTCGCAACACATTTTGATATCCCCCCCCAAAAAAAAAAAAAAAATAATAAAAAAAAAAAATCCCGAAAACGCCACCGTGTCGGATATATAGGCACGAGTAAAACGGTTCGAACAGTTTATCGGTAGTGTATTATTAGCCTCGAGAACCAAACGATGACCCAGGTCTCTTGTTTATTTTACAAATATGCGAATTCATACGCCTTTCAATAGCTACGCAATCGTTTCTATGACGAAAAATGTTTTATAAACACTTTTTCACTGCCACCGTGTTTTATACATAATATCGTCGACATAAACTGAATACATTTTGAAATAATCGTAGAAAGAGCGTTTATGAAAATACGTGTTGTGACAGTGACGGTATGCGGCCGAACTCGGCGAAATGTTTGCGAACAAATCTAATATTTAAAATTTCTCGTTTCGAACACCGCGCGCTCGGGAAATAAAATCCACCCGAGTGTGTTCCGCCGCCTCGGAGGATCGCGCGGGTCAGGTCTCTTTGTACGCGATAATGTAACACGCTTTATTTACACGCGGGCGGAATAAACCGCACTACTCGTGGCCGGCGGTAATGCGCGTGTTGCGCGAGAAATTAACGTCGAAAATGTCACGGCACGGAGGTGTATAAAGTACAACCGAAACAAGCGTGAAATTCCCAAAGCACGGGATAGTAAAATTTGGCTTTAGCGTTCGGTTGAAGCGACTTATGGTTCCACTCCGTGTGTATATCGCGCGCCCGAACGCACACGGTTCGCCCTTTGAAAACTCGCGTAAACACCTGCAATATTAAACGCGTCCGTTCTCGTGAAACGCGTGGGCGAAAAATTAGATTAATATCGTCTTTTTGAATTTTGTATTTTGCGCTCTCGGCGCACTGTCTGGCAGTGGAGAGCGGACGCGGTGTCTGCGCAAAAAGGATCTACACGTGTGTCACCGCTGAAATCAACGTGAAACATCGCAAAGCGCAATGTGTTTTCGTTTGCAAACATATTACGTCGGTAGAATTAAAAAATAATGACGTAGCGTCGGAAAAGTCGTAAATGGACACGAAGTCAGTGACGATAAAGTAACGGACTCTCGAATAAATAGGCAACACGTAGTTATAACGTAATCGCGGGCTTTGTTCCGAAAATATTGGTTGAGATAAGTAATCTGGAGTAAACGTCAAAAACAGTACAAAACAAAAAATTTCAAAAAGTCAGGTGCGAATTCTTTAGGATCGGTTTGATGTTTTTGGAGGGAATACAACTTTTTTTTTTTAATATTTTTTTTTCGTTTATTTAAATAATTTACAATCTATACAACAATATTAGTACAATAAGCAAATTTGATGGTTGAAAATGGTTAGTGACATGAGGTTGACATATTTTATGGGCGGCACTCAACAGTTACCACCCGGCCGGGTACGAATTTGGAATTGCTTAGATTAGAATTAGAATTTTTTATTTTATTTTAGTAAGTCTCTGGGCCATTGCCTGTTGAGTCTTCTACTTACGTTACCAGGAAGCGAGGTGGAAGATAGTTGTTTTATTAGCTGGTGTGAAATTCAGAGTAATATAATTATGCTAATTGATTGAGTGTAGCATTATTTTTAGGTCTTTGTAAAGATTTTTGTTAGTGAAGTACCAAGGAGAATATGTTATTACTCGTAGGCAGATGGATTGAAACAACCTGAAGCGTTTTGGTATTGGATGGCTTTGCTGTTCCCCATAACCGAATACCATAAGTCCAAACCGGTCGAATTATTCACTTGTATATGATAAGTTTATTGGATAGGGAAAATTTGGATTTTAACAGTAGTCTAAGGATACGAAGTCTAGAGTTTGCAGTTTTACGTTTAAGTTTTATGTGTGGGCTCCAGGTTAGGCGTTTATCTAGCATATTATTTTACTATTCGCTGTATATTTTTCGTGTGATATTTTTGTCTTTTATTTTATTTCGTCGACAGCTTGTTCGGAAAACAAAAAACCATGTCGAGAAATCGTCGACGTCGTAGTGCATACAATTAAAGTAATAACACGAGAACAATAGTTTTAAAACATTTATCGTAATACACTCGAATGGGAATACGATAGAAATAAAACAAATATACTGTAAATCGTTACTTGTGACACGTATGATAGCATCGCATAACTATTTAACAAAAATAACAACGATAAGAACCGAAAACGTAATGTCAGTGGATTTGCGGTTTAATGAATATTTACGGGGTGTGTGTGCGCACGCGCGTTGTATTGTATTATTATTTTATTGTAATCGAGGACTCGCGGGAGTTTTGGCGCGCGAGAACAACGACGACCGTCCGCGCCCCGAAACGTGTTGTTTGAATATAATATATCTATGTAAACTTTGAGATTTGAAATTCGACGTCGTGCCGGTACACACTCGCTGCTCAGCATCCGCCACTACGGCATGTATATAATACACTGGCCGTCGTATCAATGTTTCCTCGATCCCGTCGTGCCATATGGCTCACGCCAGATGTTAAACACGGCGGCGGCGCGCGAAGATCCGCTTTTTCATTACACGGACAACGTAATAGTCGTCATTTTTGTTTGCTTTTTTTTTTTTTTTTTGTCGTCTTTCTTTCTCTTCCTTTTCCGTGCCGTCTGAAAAATAACGTTCGGAAGTAGTTTTTACAAGCGTCCCTGAAGGAAAGTCGGTGCAGGGGGGGGGGGTAAAATGAACACGACTTATAATTGTATACATTTTGATATATATATATATATATATATATATATATATATATATATATATATATATATATATATATATATATATATATATATATCGACGAAGCAATGCGACGGTACGTGCAGCGGAAAAGTAATTATTTTTATTTATTTTTTTATTTTTATTTATTTTTTTATGTTCGACTGCACACGCTTCGTAAGCCGATGCAGTTCTTGAAATGAAATCCCAAAGACGGTCGTCTTATTTTTCATTTGATAATTAGAAAAAATTCCCGGTGATTTATCGACACGAACGTTTCTTTTCCTCAAGCCTCCCAGTGCCGACGAATGTTATCATTTCGCACGGAATCGAATGAAATCGCATCCTCTCGCTACGTTTATTAAACGGTAACCGCGAAACGCGCGGTTAGGTTACGTCCTATACGTAGTCGTACATATAGGGATCGAAAAAGTGGTCGTCGTTAGGGGGACGCAGTGGCGTCCAACTAATTTGTTTCATGTGTGGCAATTGACATTAATTATTACCCACCTACCTCTACACAGTTCGAAACCCCAGCCGTGGAGGGGCAAAGTCCCCCACACCCCCCTAGTCTATACCGATTTTTTAAACTACATAATATGTAGCAGAAAGGTTATGTTCTTTTATTGTTGCCTGCAATCCACCGTAGGCACCTCTCATTGAAGCTGTACCGTTGTACGATTGGCCAATTAGATATTTTTATTTAATCTATATCCGTTTCTTCATATATATCGTTGAACATTGTAAACAAATGTTGGCCGGTAGTCGATAAGGTTTCTCGGACAGCTATTAGTCTTTTACAGACATCACCGGTGTAAAAACAAAAAATAGATAAAAATGTATGTACGAAAACACTGATGACAACTGCTCTTTTCGAGAAATATCAAATGTAGTGTCTACAGACACGGCAAAATATTCGGCATTAATAAGCTCATTTTTGATTGAATTTCGTACTCCTTCTTATCTTAATTATACAATATTATAATATTTGCACACTTAAAAACTACCAATGCCAAGGGGTATCCACCCCCTAAATAAGGTGTGGCAGCCGCCACACCTTACATATAGGTTCGGCGCCACTGGGGCGACGTTATGATTTTATGTTCTCATCGCCAGGTGCTAACTCGCGTAACGTAACCTAACACTGTTACTACTCGTTTCTCTTTTTTTCCCGCCGTCCGTACCTCATGAATAGTAATATAATATCATAATCCATTTTTCATGAACAAAGCTTGACGGAATGTGCCGTTACCGTATCCATTCCGCGACGCGTCACAACCGACGTGGTTAGCGTATCACGGAGGCAGCTCTCTCCGTTAATATTGATGCGAGACGTATTTGCATAATGCCCGTACGACACGTAGGACGACGAGAGGCCTGCCCGTTCGAGCCTATGCGTAGACACCGTGGGTAAAAAGTTTGGTCGCGATCGTTATTATTTTCGTCTCGAGCACGCGCACGGATCTCTCCGGTCCGGAAAAGTTGCACTTTTCATTACACGCATAATCATTCTTATACACATCACGTTAAACTTTTAATATCGTACATTCCCGGGTTTCCGGAAGAAAGAAAATAATAAAAAAAAACAACGTTCGCCAGACGCGAGGAGGGAATACGAAAAACGAACGAAAATTTTTTCTGAGTTTCGAAATATTTTCCGACTAGAATTCTACGTAAAAATATTCAGTGATTTCACACGCGACGTGAGAGTGCAGTCTGCGAGTCTCTTTTCGACGGTAATATCTTTTTTTCTTTTGTTTTTTTGTTTTTTGTTTTTTTTTTTGCTTTTGTCTCGTCGGAATAAGGCGTGAAACCAAAACACTGAATATACATTGAAAAACGTGTAGTATGAAAACGATTCGACGAAGACAATACAAAAGGGCATAAGCGACATTTTCGAAATTATTCAGAAGAGCTAAAAAACAATCGTTTACCGATTACTTGACTTACCGTAGAATATTTTTAATTCCAAAAAAAAGTTGGGTTTTAGTCTATTTTTGATTGATCATTTAACTGTATTTTTTATTAATAATAGAATACCTATCAACGAGATAAGTGGATGTTACAATGTTTTGAAAAATCGTTTTATTACGTGAATTGATTAAATTTTATATTGTCAACACATGTAAGTCCACATATTTGTTTGAACACATTTTTTAGTATTTATTTTTAATTAAACTTAAAATTTTTAAAAGTGGCCACATCTCAAATAACAATGGAGAAAAAATTTTCAAATTTGGTGCGATCACAGAGCTGGACATAACAAAAACTAAATATTGGTTTTTGCTATAATCTATGTCGTAGCTACTGGTACTAAGCGTGCACATATTTTGATCTCAACAAACTGTATTCAGTTATTTGCCTCTCCTAAACATTTTTTTTTGTAAAATACACCAATCTCTCTGATAGGTCATCAATTTATATCAATTGATAGCTAAGTAAAATATTGATTTTGGCGCTTAAGCCCTTTTGGATAGTCACCATCGATATTATAAAATCAACGTTTTTCCCCGGTGACGCCGATTTTTGAGAATCAACGACGTAAGTTTGTCGACACAGTATGATAATATACAATAATACAGATCGAATGACTAATACAGCTTCGTATGTTTTATAATTTCAAAATATCCATGTACGGGTATACATATGTCAAAAACGTCCGAGTGAACACACACACACACACACACACACACACAAACACATACAAGCACACGTTTGAATTCGTGACATGAAACGAGTATATATATATATATATTGTGTTTATGGCCCCTTGGACCATCCCGTCATTATCCAGCGTTCCATCACTCTCGGTCTGCTGCTCGTGCCTTCCAATCTCTTTCTCCGCCTAGTTCTTCCAAGTCCTTTTTCTCTATATCCTCCAATCTTATTTTCGGTCTTCCTATGGGTCTTTTTCCTGTGGGGTTCTTTTCCAAGACTGTGCGAATTAATGGGTTTTGGTTTATCCAGACATGTCCTGCCCATTGTAGTCTCTTAGTTCGTATTGATTCAACAATGTTTGGTTTTTGGTACAGTTATTTTAACTCCTCGTTTTTCCTTATTTTTCCTCGTTTTCCTCCATTCACTAGTCACACTATCCTTTACAGGTCCCAAAATTCTCCCCAGAATTTTTCTTTCAAAGGAAAGGAGACTCTATTCTAGTCGGTTTTCCGAATTTTCCAAGTCTCTCCTTCATATGCAACAACTGATCTCATCAAGGTAGTGTACAATTGTTTCATCAAGTCTCTTTACAGGGATCGACCTCCTAATATTTTCGCTAATCCGAAAAAGCATTTCTTTCCAGCCTCAATTTTCGCTTCTATTTCTTTTGCTGTATCATTATTTTCTGTTAGTATCGTCCCCAGATACTTGAACTGCTCTACTCTACCGAAATTATATTGATCTATACTCAGGGAGGGGCTTAACCTTGTATTGTTCTGCCTTCTTACCAGGGCCGGATTTAGGGGGGGGGGCCCACGGGGCCCCCACAAGATTCAATTAATTAGAGGCCCCCACAAAATGATTACCTTTTTTTTTTTAGTAATTTGCAAAACAATATACTATTTTTTTTTTAAGTTTGAAAAGTGGGACTATTAGTGTGTGATAAAACGAATCACTAGAATGGGAGATAATTTTTTTTCATTTCTACTTAATTATAAATAGAATTACGCAACTATACTCAGTCCAGAGAGATTGACGGCCGAGCGAGCGTCGAGCTCCTATTTCCCTCTCTTTTGGCGTCGTCGTCGGACACGTGCAGTCGGTCGACAGAGCGAGCCGTCGGGGTGGGCATCAAGCTTATCGCTTGTATAATAATACATTTTTTTTCCTAAAACTTGTGTAAAGCCGTACACATTGCGGAGTGGCTAGCGGCGGTTTTCGGTAAACAGTATTGAATCAGCCAACTATTACTATCGGGTAGTAAATAATTATTAATAAAATAAATATTGATTTTTCATAATTTAATGTACTTAACCTATTGAATATAAATTAGAGTGGTGAAGCGTCATAAATCATAAGAGACAATGCTATAGTGTCTACTCTCATTTAAATTGGAAAATAATTAAAATTACATTTCAATTTAAGGTGCCAAAATAGGAATACCTATTAGGAAAATAAGAATACATTTCTTTACTTCAGTCATCAATGAAAAATACTGATTGTATTAATAATATTAATATTCACAATGTACCTATACAAATAGCAGTGGCGTGGCGTGGAGTCGACAGTGGTGTAAGCAATCACCAAAAATTATACCCACCTATACCTTTAGTTTTTTTTTAACAACACTAAAAAGCACCTTCAGTTTAAAATACTGATTTTACCTTGCTATAATTGAATAATTGCGTACTTACAAATTTTACCTCTAAAAATGTGTCTCAACAACTTTTGGTTATAATATAACAAAATTAGCAAAAACATATATATTTTTAATACATTAGCTATTTATTTTTAAATATATTTTAATAACAAACGAAACAATTTTTTTAAGTTATATAAATATTATACAATGCCTAAATATTTAAAAAATAAATTAACTGTAATATTCTGTAAGTCGTAACTATTAAATAAAGTCAAATAGTCATAACAAACAATAGTGGCAGTGACTGTTTGTCATACCAACGCAATTGGTAAAAATAAAATAATGTGAAATGTCGATTAAAATCACGATGATTGCTGGTTGGTCGTGTATCATATTTGAAAATCGCTTATATGTCAGTACCACCACCGCGCATACTATTCCGCATGCTAATATTCCAATACAAACAATTTATACTATAAACTTAATATAATGTATCAAATTTTTTATTGAAAATATATTTTAATAAGAACTTATTTAATGGTTTTGATGTACTAATTTAAAAAAATAAAAAGAGTTGACTTTAAAGGTTACTTGTACTTACTTATTAATTATATTAACATTGTATAAATCTGAATTAATTATGTTCAATAAGCAAAATTGATTTGATAAGAAATGAATAGCATGATGAGAGAATAACTCATCGGTAATATAATTTTATAGTTTTAAAGCATGTAGATCAACTAAAAAATCTTATATTTCAATATTGTGTGGGCCCTGGGGCCCCCACAACCTTAAATCCGGCCCTGCTTCTTACAACCATATATTTTGTCTTCTCTTCGTTGATACGTAAACCTATTTTTGGCTGACGACCTATCTAGTCATCTGAATAACGACTTAAGTTCATTTTGCTATTCTGTTATCAGTAACAAGTCATCTGCGTATGTCAACAGTCCTATAACGTCATCCTGTAAGTTTACTCTTTCATGTTATCCCATATTCATTTATCTTATTACTTTTTCCGGTGCAATATTAAATAATATATGCGATAAAGAGTCTCCTTGCCTTAGATCTGTCCGTTCTTGTATTAGTTCCGATTTTACATTTCGTATTCTGACCCTAAAATACGTTTCCATAATACTTGACTCGGTCAAATGTATCAGTTTGTGTGGGAAATGGAACTTTGCCAGTGCATATATTTTATAAGTCGAAAAATGTTCGATTTCATTGGGGCACAGATACATAATTTATTGCCCAAAGAAGTGGCCCATATGTCCCTACCGATTTTCAAAAAATACATCGGCCAGTGGCTATTTAATGAATACGATGCAACAAAACTCAAATACCATGATTGAATAACTCTCCAATGTACATTACAATTTTCGTTTCATTTTGTTGTCTAATTTGTATAATTTTCAAAAAATGTTATTTATTTATTTATTTTTCTCCTTGTTTTGTATTGTGCTATTTTAAATTAAAACTAATTTAAAATAGGGGAAAAAAACCATGTTATAAAAAGGATAACTCCCGGGCCTCCAGGCTAGTTCTAACTCAGTGAGTCCCAGTAATCTTTGATTTAAAGTAATCTTTTGATACCTACTAAATTAAATGATAAAATAATAATAATAATAATAATAATAATAATATTGAAAATTAAGTCCCGAACACGAGGAGAAATGATGTGTTATACGGGAAAACATATATTAAGCGGGCCGACGTGCGTATCGTATAATATATTTACACGGCTCTTATATAATATATATTTTATGCGTGACGTGCCGTCCGTGAGTTTTGTCGGACAACGGAGACGGGACGTCGTGTGTTTTACGTTTCACCGCCGGCCCTACACGTATAAACGTAATACACACATAATGTATAAGTATACTTGTGCGCGGTGCCGAAAATAATATAATATGTTTTATTCAGCGCGACGTGAACTCTCCGCGCTTTATTTTTACAATCCATTAAAAACGGTCGAGTGATTTCGTCTTTCGGACGTCGACGGCGCGCGGCACACCACCGCCGCCGCCGTCCGGCCTCGTCGTCTCCGTATCGTTAATGTAATGTTGTATCGAATGATATTGCGTCGCTCGAAACCACGCGTTCCTTTAGCACCTGCGAAATGAAATCATTAAATCCTCGCAAAAGACGGCCATCGTATTACCGTTTTGCGTCTTCGTTCTTACGTCGAAAATTTCACTATGATATTATATCGATCGACTGCGAAATATGATCGCTATAATTGCTATACCGACGTACCTACGCACGTCGAACACTGTAAAGGCACGTCCGGACTAGAGCATAATTTATGCATGCGTTATTGTATTTGAAGTCGAACGCATGCTCGTGCGTGGCTAAATTTTTCAAAATACCCCGTACGTCGTGCGCCAAAATTGAACATGCGGCGAAATTTGAGGCGTACCATCTCGTATAGTTTTGATTCGATAGTACAACTGTACAACTGAACACAAGCGTTTTTTTCACTGTCCTTTTTCAAAGCTATTGCATAGCTTTTATCGTGGGCTTTGAGCGCGGCGACCGGATCGAGAAATTCCGTAACGAAAAAAAACCTAACACGCATTTTTTTTTTCAACGTATGGAGACACTTTTTCTTATCGAAATACTGGTCCAAAAGTTTGATCCAGCAACTTTTTAGAACGAAAATTCTGTCGAGATGGTACTTTTGGAAGGCTCATTTTTTGAATTTCTCAATAGTTTTTCCAAGCGTGGGCGATAACTACCGAAAAATTGACAAAAAACGGGAAAAATGCCGTATTCTGGATTTTCGTGAAATCTGTTATAGTTTTTTAGCCATAACTCCATCAATAATAGAGCTAGGAACTTGAAAATTTTTTGCATACTACTAATTATAGTCACGCGCATACTCAATTAAAATTTCAAAAAGATTCAACAACTTTTGACTTATAAATAGAACTTTAAAAATATTGAAAATTTCTCATTTTTTTGGAAGTTTTGGCTTTGTAAAATTTTAACCTTTGAATATTAAGAGTTGAAAATTTAATACAATAATACTCATAAGTATTTCTATCGATGATGAAAAAATATCGAAAATCGCTAGTCACAGTATTTTTTTACAAGCGTTTAAAGTTTGCATTTTGACGAAATTTCTTATTTTTACATAAAATGTAAAAAATGCGTCAAAAATGCTCTAGTCTGGACGCGGCTCAACGTGTACGGTCCGTTTTTTTTTCTTAGACCGGAATGGACTGAAAAATTTTAACCAATTCCAGGACCGGACCGGACCGTTTCATTTGTATTGCATTAGAAAAGACCAAGGCTGTGCCGATTTGAAAAAATATATATATGAATAAGACCTAGCCGGATCGATTAAAAAAAAAAAAAAAAAAAAAAACGATTTTAAATATTCAGTTAAAGTGATAATTAAATGTCTTTTTTTATATAAATAAATTTAGAATAATCATCCCTTCCGCACCATAACTACGTCCAGGGACAAATAATTACGATTATAGACGAATTGAAAGTTGTAATTATACAATTCTACATATATTGTATAACGAGTTGAAAATAAACCAGACTAGACCGCGATTCTGTCATTAGAAAACCTTCGCTCAACTGAAATCGATGGCGGACCGGACCTGACCAAACAATTTTAGATTGTACTACGGAAAAAGGACGAAAATGACCGGATCGTGGTCGAGTCCTTTGCTCAAAGACCGAAAAGACAGGACCGTGGTCCGGTCCGGGCTGGACCGGTGTAGACCAGACCGTGCAGACCACTGGTGTACGGTGTAGCGTGTTATAACACTATATTTATTCATGTAGGTTGTAACTTGTAGCCCGCACTATCACATTGACACTCGGCTGTTTTTGACATTAAACCGTATTTGTCAATTTCGACATTATTCGTGTACCTGTTTAATGAAGTATTTAAGAACACCGTTAAAATGTTTGCTTACGGGGCTGTGCACTGTTTTTTTATTTTTTATTTATTTTTTTTCCCCGTACTTAAGACTTCTTACGAGACGTGAGCATAATGCGGTACGTTGCTATATACTCCATTAGATATTAATTATTTAAGAAACGTTAAAACGTTGTGATTAAACCCGTCAACGCCGCGCAGAGTCTCGACGTGATTATAATAAATACGCATAGAATATGTATATTATATTTACGATGAAATATTGTTACTGACGTGAACTGCAGTCGTGGTGCAGCAGAAAAACCGTGATAATTACGACGAAACACGTTGTCGCACACAAATCTAATAACTTACGGTCGACAATAAATTTATCGTCTCTTTTTTTTTTCTTTTATGACGTCAACTGCAAAGTAAAGACTTTATCGGTCTATGGTATTATTTTAATGAAAAACACACACGTATTTTGATATACGTATTCAGTGGCGTGGTAGAGTGTTAACATTTTTCGGGCAAACATATTTCACCAAGGACCCACACCCCTCTTCCATAATAATTAAATCTCTTTTTATGTATCAAATCGTTTTTCTTTCATTTTTCATTATCTTTTGAAAACATACTCGTCAGTATGGAAATACACAAAAGAGTAAACAATGTACCTAATTATGTATTAATATAAAAAATAAATAATAATAATCAATGTAAAATAATATACCTAGGTAAAGATTTTACTACCATTATTCAATTTAATCCTTAATAATAATGAGTTAAAACTATTAGAAACTGTGCAAACTATAAGAGATGGCATACGGCATACGAGTACGATACGACAAAATGCATGATAAATAATAAAATTAATATTTTACCTAATAATAAACAAAGTCATCCCGAATCAGTGTTTAAAATTGTAAATAATAATATCCATGTCTTATACCAGTAATCTAAAAATACATTTACATTCATACTGCCGTATAGAGCATAATCAGTAGGGAAAGGATTTGAATGCAAATTGCATTTTTTTCTGAATGTCCGAAAACAATGCTTTCCAAGCACAATGTCCATTTCATACATCAAGGGATTCAAAAATGTAACTTTTATTTTGCATTTTTTTGACATTTTTAGTGCATTTTTATGTTTTTAAGTCATTTTTATATAGGGATGGATAAAATTGGTTAAGAATGTATGAAAATTCATTCTAAAAAATATATAAAAAGAAATATTTATTATTTTACTAATTTACGAAATTATTGTTGACACGTGTAGACACTCGTAAATACATACATGCAAGTTACAATGTTAATACCCGCAATTAAGTAAAGATAAGATAAGCTATATAATATTATATAAATTATAATTTTGTATTGCACTTTTGAGTTGGCCAGAAGATAATTGAAAAGACAAGATAAGGTTTTATTGTATTTAAATATTTTTTATAAGATACATTTTTCATAATAATGTTTTTTTTTATAAGTTTTAAATTCGAAATTGTGTTTTTATTGATATTAAATACATTTTTAAAGTTTATTAAGGCATTTTTTTATATTAAAGCATTTTTTTAAGGCATTAAGTCGTATTTTTTTAGAACGTTTTTTCTATTTTGTATGGCATTTAAGTCCGTTCCCTAATAATCAGGTTGGCACTAAAGTTACCGTGTTTGTAGTTAAAATTCTACATTGTGTATCTACAATGTGGTCTGCAGAAAATATCAATTAAATGTTTAAGTTTCGGTTTTGCAGCTATTGCTACGTTACATCGTAATACTTATGAATTCAAATTTAATATCTTACATCATCCTTAAGTACCAAAGTACCAAAAATATATAATAACCAGGTAGACCACCCACTACAAAAAAAAAATCGGGCAACTGCTCCTCAGAGTTACGATCACCACGCCACTACGTATTTATATATATATATATATATATAAATTTTATAGTATAAAACGATAATATTTAGTTTTGAAATTTCCAGCTACATTTTTTTACTTTAATCAATCCGTGTGTACGCGTACGGTTAAAACATAACCATGGTACTTTTTCATTGGTAGTTTTTCAGGCGCTTCCGCGTAATTGCGCTAGTTCGTTTTTCGACTCGGCCATGCGTGTTTTAACAAAATGGCTTCATACCAGTTCGGGTCGAACGATTTGATTAATTTCGATCGGCGATTATATACATGTACACGTTGTACCAGCAGGTTAACACAGGTCGTATTTTATGTTGAATTTATTTACAAGTGCATTTCCAACGATGTATTATTTAAATTGCATTTTTTTTGTACTGATACTCCTGTCATATATTTACATAATATCATATAACGAAACGTTCCATAGTGTTTTTCGCGAAAAAAAACGGTTCGAGTTCGATAAAAAAAATAAATAAATAAAAAAATAAATATAAAAAACACTAGAAACGAAAAAACGCGATTTAATCATGCAGATACAAGTATATACGTATAGGTATATATATATATATATATATACACGTTTGTCGACGTCACTGATGATTCATCGTCGTTCATTGCAGTAATTGGTTTCGCGATCGTAATTGATCCGCCGCCGGCGATGGCGCGAGAAATTCGTTTATTCGTCAGTGTCGGATTCTGTAACGGCAGCGGGGCACGGGGAACGGAGGGATGCGGAGCATACGTATTGTTTTATTAAGTTCTATATTATGTATAATGTATATACGTATAAATACACGACTTTATCGTGCGCGTTAATACCGTTAATTAATATATTATTTTCGTAGACGTCGTTGATTGATATCGACGCGAGTCGCACACCAGTGCAGTACCGATAATATAATAAAATAATATCAGTTATGACAAGCGCCTCGGTATGAAATTAAAAACGAACGCGTAAAAAAAAAATACACCGCGGCTCACTCGACGAGTCGTATACCGCGAGAAATCGTTTGTCAGAAACGCGTTTGCCCCCGTCGTCCCCTGCCCCGATACTTTCCGGCCGTCGTGTACAACAAGTGATGCGACAAGAGAATATTCTTAAAAGAATATTCTCGTGAATATTCTCTTGAAGATTATTTCCGGGTGGGTAATTTTCTTTTTTTTCTTTTTCGTGTCATAGTGATATGATTACGTTTGAAAGTCACTACTGGTATCACTGTATTAGATACAGACATTAGTATTTATATGTCTGATAATAACGGTGAAGATAACATAGTGTATTTTACGTATATAAATACCCTTATAACTAGGGATGAGAAGTTATAGGATTTGTATATTTTTTCTGTATCTTCTATTTATAGCTAGGTGAGCTAAACATCTGTTCTATAACCTAATGAATTGAAATTTGGTATTTAAATTTTGTATATTTTTGCATATATTGGTAGTTTTCTTAAAAGTTGTATATTCATGTATTTTTTTTTGGGCATAAAAATGCATATTTAGTAAAATTATGTGGATTTTAATACAATTGACTTGAAAAATGTATTACTTTATGGAATTTGATATGTTTGTAGTCAATAAACAATAAAATAAAAATGCAGATAGCAAATTTCACAATTGTAGGTTGTATTTTTGTGGTATTATTTCACTGGATCAATATGATGTTGATGAACGGGTAATCTTATGTCATTCGTGATCACCCGATAATTACAAAGAGATATACCAATTATTATTGTGACATACAGGTAAAATCCAAT
Organism: Therioaphis trifolii; assembly: GCA_027580255.1. Lineage (NCBI taxonomy): Eukaryota > Metazoa > Arthropoda > Insecta > Hemiptera > Aphididae > Therioaphis > Therioaphis trifolii. Next base: position 16,792,617 of record CM050410.1, on the reverse strand, counting down.
GATGATATTTTAAGTTTTAAATGCTTTAATTAATTGCACAAGAAAATTAAAACTTTAAAATGGTTAGAAAAATAAATGTATTAATATATATATATATATATATATATATATACTTTTTTTTAATGATATATTGTTTCAAATTTCTTTCTAAAATATTTGTATGATAACGGGGGGGGGGGTAATGGAGGGTATGTACTTTTGGGCTCTCCCTGTTAGATCTTCTTCAGATCAGGCAGGAAGACATTTCACACGGGCATACGGATTCTATAATACACGGGTACACAGGTATATGGACTCTAAATACACGTGTACACGTGTACTTTAATTACATGGGCTTTAACAGCGTTTCTATAAAAACACGTATGTACGACGTATACAAAGTAACTGACTTAACTCCTTGATAAATAAAAAATTACATATTATTGATATCAATAAATGTATAAACCTCCTAATTCATTTAGATAAATGAGGTTTCAGGTTTAAATTTTATGAGATAGATAGCGGCCTGTTGGTATTTACTTATATCGCCTTCCTGTAAAATTTTGTCAAACGTAGTTACTGTGTTATGTTTTTGGACAGCCGACGTGTTCTTAGATACACGTGAAATAGAGACCTCTACTATCTACCTGTACTTTGATCGCGTTATATGTTATCTACTTCTCGGGTGGTATCTCCTTTGTACGGAGACTAACCACCAGCTCCACTTCATTGACCCAGAAACAGGAACCAATACTATATACCCAATCTATAGAGTATAGAGTATTAGAGTCTACATGTATACGACGTGTCAAAGTAAAATATGGCGTGAAAACAATCGAGGTGCCACCAACTTATTAGAACGGCAGTTAATGGAAGAGTTGTGGCGTTCATTTAATGCATCAAAGAATCTTTTTGACAAGTATTTTGAAGACATGTAAAAAAGTTCTTTAAGGGGGTTCCAGTCGGTTTTTTTCTAAGGAGTAAGAATTAGGCAAATTGTGTGGCAAGTACAACCGGGCAATGTCAATGTGTGCGATGTAAATGAACATTAGTGTATGTTTACTTTTAGATAAATGGTCGGCATCTGGTCGACGCGCGACGATTCTGGTGAACGTCACGTAATTATTGCGTAATCGGCGTTCTCGCACTCGCAGGCCTATGTCAGTATTGTAAATTGTGAAAAAGTATACGATTACTTTTCGTGTAAGATCATACCTGGGCTGCGAATAAATTATGATACTTAGGTTGGCGCGATTTTGATTCTGTAAACATCCTAACAATTATTAACAATTCCTATAAAGAACGGTGGAAGAAATTTTTAGAAATATTAATTTCTTCAATGTATATGGTTGAATAAAATTCTTGGAAAAACTGAAATTTGAATAACATTATAATATTGTCAAATGTTCAAACTTTAAAAAAAAATCTCCGACCGTTCTCTATAGGAAATGTTAAGAAATGTTATTATTTTTACAGTATTAAAATCGAACCATTTAAAGTCTCAATCTGGACACAGCGGAGGGTCTAAAAATGATTTTTTTTTTGACCGACTGGAACCACCTTACTGCAGTAATAATGTCCAGATGCCCAGACGACACCTACAATCTACAGATTGCGTGGTGGAAAATTGTATATAACATACAATGCCAACACACACAATAATTATTGTGGTAGATACTTGCTTCGTATAGATAGCATACGAAACGAGTTCCGAGAAAACTCACTTAATTAGCATCGATGCGGATCGTCGTGTACTACGTTCGCGAGCACGCCGACGAACATCACTCGGGAACGTCGTCGTTTCGGTTTTAAAACGGTGTTTTCACATTTTCCGCCGGGCCAAGTTAAGCCGAAACGAAGCGATTTATTCGAAAATCACAGTTTTGCCCGACCGAAACTTGCAGTACTAATACCCTTTTAATATTCCGATGGAGGAATTATGATTTATGTTTTGAACTTACACTCGGGGTCCTAGAAATAATTTATACACTAGTAAACTTATTCATAATATATACATGCATATTAATTTTAATTAATATACTTTGTCGGTATTGGCACGAGTATACATATTTTAACAATTAAGGCCAAGTGAGCTGGTACGGGGGGAAAATACAGGACCATCGGTATGTACCCTGATATACCATAAACGGTGCTCTTGTAATCACTCGGATCGGTTATATAAATAACGATGGCGTGGATGTCGTAAATAATCGTATCGACGACGATCGTGCCGATGATATAATCTCCGAATCAATTTTATAATCATTCAGCTTCCGATTGCACAATATTTGTCTTTTTTTCACGAGTGCATTTTCCTTTTGAGCGTTTCGTTGAAATCGTAAACATCTACAGTTGGATAATGTAGTTGAAACTCAGGTCGAGCTTTCGAACTGCTGACCTATATCGTAAACGCAGGCGGCACGCGGGCGCAGCACGCGCGACGGTCTGGAGTGCGTCTGGTTTTTTCCAGACGTCCGATACGAATTGATGTACGATTTGTAGCATAAACACGCGTATAAGCGTGTGGAGCTAAGCCGCAGACCGTAAGAAAAAAATACAATACATTTTTGTATCCCTAAAATAACACGCGGTACATTTTAATTTATTACAATATTTTTTTTATTTTAATAATTGCAAAATTTCAAATATGATGAAAACGTACTTAAATGAAAGAAAGATTATTTTTATTTATACAAAACAGACCATATTATAATATTAGTTTTAAAATTGTTGTTGTTTCATTCGGAATCATCTTCATTGACACAGTCACTGTTACTATCAGCGTCACTGTATTTTGTGTCTACCTCAACAATTATTAGTGCCTTAATATCTTCATCTAGTGATTTTAAATTAATTTTAGATGTTAATCTAATAACAGATATGCTAAACATAGACGCAACTCGACGCAGATAAAAATTATGTCATTGAAAAGCTAAGAAGCTTTTGAGTAATATCTATATATTTGTTAATGATCATTTTTGATCTCTTCTTATATAATGTATTTAAAAATGTAAAACCACTACTAAAAAAAATGTTCGATATTGATGCAATATATAATTATATACACCATGAATCCATTAGAATAATATGTATGAATTTAAATTTAACTTACCATTTGTATTTATGTCCATTTTAAAATAATAACTTAACTTTTATAAAATGAACAAACACACTGAACGTGATCGACGAAGAAGTGAATTGATATTCTTAATCAACCGTAGATATTGTAGATTTTGTCTTTAATCGTTTTAAAATTATCGCGTTTTAAAGTGGTTATCGTTGCTATAATAACCCAAAGTCTAATAAATGTTTTTCCATTTATTGTAACTGATATAAAATAAAGTGCTAGATATCTAATTTTTAATCTTTTTTTTCTTCTATTTTGTCCGCCTAAATTTGTATTTCCGACTACTGTGAGCCCCCGTGTACTTGGTTAATACGAATTCGCTTCTAGTGATGTGCCACTAGAAACATTTCCCGAGGAACGTTCCCGGGAACAAGGAATATTTCGGAAATATTCCTTTGGCTTTCGGGAGTGTTCCTTCAAAACAACAGTCGATTTAGTAACGAGTACTACGAGATTGAAAAATATGAAAGTGTAAATAATAATAATCATAATGATATCCATGGTAATAACTAATTATTTAAAACAATTATTTTCACTGACGGTGATGTAAAAATCGGATTGCATTGGTATCGATTAAAAAACTAAATACGATTTCGGGAAATATTAAAATCTATTTATATTCTTCTCCTCGTGTAGTGTTTTTGGGTGAAAAAAAACATATCTGTAATGCAAATAATTTAGAACCGCTGGTTTAATTAAAATATTGAAAAATATGTGGACGCGTTCAAAAACCCTAGCGTTCCCGAACGATTCCCGTTCCAGAGAACATTCCGGGAAACGTCTCCGGGGAATTTTTCGAAATAAAAACTCCCGGTGATATTTTGCCCGCGACCGTAACCCGTGTCTGACCGGTTCGTTTCTGTTTGTGTGTACAGCATGCGACGGCCTGTCGAACATGAGCATCACCGTGCCCGTGGCCGTGGCAGCCGGCGACTCGGCGAAAATGAGGTGCACCTACGACCTGGGCACCGATCCACTGTACACGGTCAAGTGGTACAAGGGCCGGCAGGAGTTCTTCAGGTACGTGCCGAAGGAGCTGCCGCACACCAGGGTGTTCCCGTGGCCCGGCATCAACGTGGACGTGAGTACGAAAAAAAAGCACACATTACAAAATTCATAATATGAATTATTGTGAAAAATAATACGAAAATTCGTAAAATAACGTCGTGTTTCCTATCATTATTATTATCGTTGTCGGGGTTCGGATTTTATAGCACCAAAAAGTACTGAAATATGCGCTATAATAAGATCGGAAAATCCTTAAAATATGCGCTATAATGTGCCCTAAAAATATCAAAAATAGCAACAAAAAAACAATTTTTTTTTAAATCATCATCTTTTACTGGTGGTTTAAATTTTTATCTTTTAAATTGATACGTGTTATTTAAAGAAAATAAAATTGTAAAATCTAAACAATAATAAATTATATACAAATAATTAATAAAACAGATTAGAGGACATCAAATATATAATATTCAATATTTCCGAGCTTCTTAAAAATATACTAACATATTTGATATTGTATGCCTACAACTATAATATTGTTTATAAATGAATTATGAAACAAAAACGTGGTAATTATTCTTATGAATTCACATAAATTAATAATAATTTTTTCTCGATATAAACGATATTAATGAAAACTACTAAATGAAACATTATACGAGAAAAATAGTACCAACACTTTAAAAATAACACTAAAAATCTAAAATGCATCGAATATGCAAAAAATAGCAAAATTAAATTTCATATTTAGGGTCCCTGGTGTATGAAACAAATTTATAGTCCACCCTGCTATTTTTATCTGTATTCTATAATAATTAGCAAATGCTATAAAATCCGGACCCTGATCATTATTATTCTTATCATTATCGTCACCACTGTTTTTATCTCGTTGCGTTTTGAACTTTGAACGGCGTCGACGGGTGTTTGCTCGACGTAAGCGTTTTCGTTTGATACCCGAAATCTGTTCGTGGAAAATTCCGAATCCCGTTTGAAGCGACAGTGGCGTATTTAAGGAGGTATTAATACAGCCCGTATTATACGACGTCCTGTCCACAGAATTAACTTTTGTACGATTTTTAAGTAGTAGATTATAAAAAATAATAATAATTTTAATTATAATAAATAATAACGTCGAAAACCTTATATTAAATAATGAAAAAGAAAAAAATAACATTGAAACGCTTTTTAAATCGAAACTAAATTTCCGATTAGTGTTCGCGAGTTTATTCGCCAGAATTATTGTGCGTTTCGAAAATATTATTCCGACTGTTTCGAGACGTTTTCGCTCTTCTGTGCTCGTATACTTTAAAATACAAAATTACGGTATAGGCCATTCAAACGCAATTTATTCCAACTGTTTTGATAGGTGCTCGGAATTTTCAGCGAGTAACGTTTTCCTTAAATAATTTTAAATACGAAAACATGGCTCGTGCAGGTAAAAATTTGAAATAAAAAAAAATGCGAAACCGATTTTTAATTTTTTTTTTTAATGTTGAAATACACGATTTTACCATATAGAGAAGCATACCTGTTCTTTTAGAGCACGCACGGAAAAAAAATCCCGTAATGCACTTACGAATGGCTGTGTTAGGCAATGAATACGACGATTGTGTACCGTTTGAAAATCGTTCGGTTGGATAAACCGTCTCTGTTACGTAGATAAAAATATTTCAGTAAATTATAATTAATGGGTGATCGGTATCGAAAACATCGACAACAACACATAAAAGAATTCGAATATTAAATTTCATTTTGAATTAAATTAACTACGATTTAATTTTTTTTTTTTTTAGTTTATCAGGTCTTTGATCAGCTTGAATTATCAGCTTTTTCCCGCATATCACCTGTTTTTTGACATATTATATAATATTTTCGTTTTTTGGTCAGATACATATGTTGTTTTTTTTTTCGTGAGCCAGATTTTGCGTAGCTGATTTCGTATAACGCCGTCGTTGCCTGGTAACATGTTTGTAATCGTCTACTACAGTCATACTCGACCTGTTTTTCTTTTTAATTTGGGCCACATACGAATTTTCGAAACGTTTCGCGAGCCGCCAGTTTTAAACATCGCGATTTAGTCGCCCATCGAGAGGGAGATTCAAAAATGAAATTTTTATGCGCATAAATAAAAATTTCATACGATTTACTTTGCAATAATTAAAACTTTAATTCAAATGAAGTTTCATAAAGATAATATTTGTCACAAGTTGACGTGAATCCGGTTTACGTGTCGGTCGTATTATATATGTTCTTTGAAACGTTATACTTTTTATTTAGAGACTCGACGAGTTAGTTTGGGCCACATTGAAAAATCGGTGGGCTAACCGCAGGTCGAGTATCACTGGTTAGTTCATATTTTCTCACGTCAGCCCTAGCGACGCCAGATCGCCCGGCAACTGTTAATTGTTTATATTCGTGTTAATTTGCATATACATATTCGGCTACACTCTAAAACGCAACATAATAAGGAATTCGACGTTTTTCCGTGAAAAAAATATGTAGAATAATAATGATAATAATAATAATGATGATAAAAAAAAAAAAAATTCGAAAAAACCTCGAAACACTTCATTGATTGAGACGATACCGAAAATGTCACTTACACGTACACATACGCATAGGAGAGTGTAGTAGCACAAAAAAAAAAAAGTTTAACCGACGACTAATCGAATGCGAAACGGTCGAGTGCTGCTCGTCGAGTGCGGCCGGCCGGCCGTCGATGTTCAAACATTATTATTATAATACACGCGCAGTTCCGGGACGTGAAATAACGCGGTCAAGTACGTCGCTGCGACGACGTGAATATAAGTGATTAAAAAAATAATATAGCGGAAAAAAATTACGTTTCGTCCCGCGCGCAAATATTGACGCGAAATTTTGTCCGTGCCCCCGACGACTGTTTGTCCGGTCGCAAATAAATAAACACGTAATTCGGTTCTGTTCTTTATTTATTAATTTTTTTCTTTTTTAATTTTTTTTTAAATTTTATTTATCGAAGGAATTATACGAGGAAACACTCGTCGACCGTCGTTCGGCGTTCCACCGAGGAATTAAAAACGAAATCGGCAATTAAACCGAAAAACTTCTCTCTTAGATTCTCGGACGAATATATTTTTATTTTTATTTTTTACTATAAGCAATCGACGACACGATTTCATTCGTCTCTCGTATTATACTCATTACACCGCACACGCGTCTCACGAACACGTTGTAGAAACGTTTTGTAACTATTTCGTCGGAAAAAAAAATACTCATATTTTCGATACCGATTTATCACGTGACTCGAGTGGCCCGAGACGCGGAGAGTTAAACCGAGCGACTGTTTTTAACGACTTTGTTTTTCACGTTTTCGAGCCGATCCGGACGGGATGATGTTTTCACGGTGTAATTGTACATAATATATTGTATTTTTGTGTATAATTCGTAACTTTCGCGACTTCCAACAACAATGGCCGACGCCGTATGCTTTAATAAATTTAATTCAACTCGTACTAAATTAAACGTTATCTTTATTATGTTTTTTTTTTTTATTTTTTTTTTTTTCGTTCATTTCTTAAACGGTTTTCTCGTGGAATACAAACGGTGAAATAGTACCTTTCACGGACGTTTTTTTTCTTTTTTTTTCCTATTGTCCGAGGGTATTTATATTTTTTAACGTAATCGTATTAAACTTTTTTTTTCCCCCGTCGTCACGTCGGCCCGCAGCATCGTTCTCGTTTCGCGCGGAGCGGCGTGTTTACGCTTTTCAACTCTGTCCCCTTTAAAGTTTCCGTTCAATTAGCACAGGTACCCGCTCCGGCCGCTCGCGACACTTTATTCCGTATCGTATTTCCACGTGGCGCAATCAAAAGAAATCGCCACTTTATGCAAATGAAAGTATAAGTTACGGGTGGTCGCTCCACGTGCACGTCGTTTCGCCCCGTTCAACGTACCTACGACATATTTTTCATCTGTTTACAAAAAAACGAAAAAAAAAAACAATAACGATAATAATGATGACACGACGTTATCGTCTCGCGAGCCGTCACCAACGTTTTGTTCCGTACATTGTTCCGTGTGTCTCGTCCGCAGGTGAGCCAGTCGGGACCGAACCAAGTGGTGCTCAGAGACGTCCAAAGACACTTGTCGGGAAAGTACCGATGTGAGGTGTCGGCAGACGCGCCCACGTTTCACACCAAAATCGTATCCTCGTTGATGCACGTCGTTTGTAAGTACAAATCAACACAATAGTAATAATTAAAATAATAAAAATAATATCATGTGCGTTGTCGTATTATAGTTGTTGCGTCGTCGTCAAAATTGCGACGGCGACAATCCGTGAGGGCATAAGCGTCAAAATCCGTATTACGCTCAGCTTTCATTCGCTATGAATTGTCGATCAAGTATACATTTGAGTGACAATTTAAAACAGATACCCACTTTGTCCTCAATGAGACATTTTTTGTTTAAATTCAAAATATTCGATGATAATAGTCATTGGTAAAAAATTGTTTTTTAGCTCTATCGGATAATTTCGTAAATTTTCCTTATGCACTTTTGGATTGTCGCCGTGGAAATAATAATAATATTATAATACTATTGTACGGGAATGACGTCGGCCAAACGGCTTTAATGTCGAGAGCCATAAAAAAGATTATACCTTTTATTTTGGTGGTGACTTTTTGATTTTGATTTTTTCACTCACATGTTTACATTCGACTTGGGGACTAATATTGAATGCCACTGATAATGATACGTGTCGAACCGTCAAAATCTTGTTTTGATTTTTTACAAATCATCTAAGCCTCATTTTTGGCGTCTGTTACTCCGCGTTAGTTTGCGGAGGAGAGGAGTTTAATCACAAATATAACATGATGCGAGAAAATAAATATTTATTTAAAAAATAAAAGAGTTTTTAAAATAGTTTTTACATATTTTTAAGAATCATAAATCTAAACGAATATTTTTACGTTTACAAACTAATGGTTTCACAGTTGAGATCACATTAAAAATAAAAAATAAAACAAAACCTTAGAAACGACCTGACAATTTTCCCGAACGAAATAATTTAATTTGAACGTATCAAATACTATTTCCAACGAGTGTAATTGAATTTAATCCCACTGTCATATTTCGGGCTGGCTTTGAAAAACGTTCGGTGACAATTTATCAATATTTTTAAACATCGTATTATATATAATCTCTCCGGAATTATATTTGAGAAGAACATCATATATATTTATTTATTATCATTATTATTTTTTTGTCAAAAGCATTCGACAGCGAAAAAACACTCCGTACCACAACAACACGCCCGTATGTTGTTTTAAAATAATTATAATAGACGTATATAATACAATGTATACATCACGTCAACCGCACGTTATACAAATGTTTTTTTTCGAGTTTTTTTTTTTTTTTCATAACTTTGGTCATAAATAATAATGAGGGGTTTAAAAAGAAACGTTTGTTAAATTTTAATATTTACTTGCAGATAAACCAGTACTTTTTTACTTTTTTGAAGTTCGAATCAGACGCAAAGTTTCTCTACCTTAATTTCCAGGACATAATTAACTCTAACTAAAAGTTCACTTCTGAATACGATACTGTTCCACGTTCTTGAGATCTGATCTAGATGGATATATTATAAGGTATTGAAATGCCAGTGAATTACCAAATGATGTAGCCGACGAAAGTGACAATTTTTTTCCTTTATTATATCACTATTATAATTATTGTTATTATTTTTCACGATGGTGCGGGACACGGTTCGTTTAAATATACTATGTCTGTTTCGAGTATCAAAAATTAATTTCAAATTTCTAAGTCAATTAGAATCGAAAAATAATATGCATGTCGGGCGTAACGCACTGATTTTACCGAATGGAATTGTAAAATACCTACTTCATGTTCAACAGCTGTACAGATTGACGTAACAGCCATAGACTTTAGATTAATAGTGATCTGTCCATAGAGCATGATAATAGAATACATAGAAACCATTTTAATGCAACGTGATTGAGTTATAATCTCAGAGTCTGTTTTTAGATTTTTCGTGAATTTCATTTCCTTTTAACAAATTTTTTACTCGTCCGGCGGACTTCCGAAATATTTTTTTTTTTTAACACAAACCTTTATCGAGTCATATTTATCTCACGCACGAAATGTCATAAAAATCACTCCAGCCGTTTAAGAGGAGTTCAATTATTACCTATACGCGCACAGAATAAATACGTATACCTATTATAAAGATTTATAAATGGCAATCAACGGAACTATAGAATTCAGATTATTTTCGATTTCATGTGATTCGAAAAATATAATAAAGGGTGCATAAGTGCATTTTAATACGTCATGCACTTGTTGACTTCGAGTAATTTGATCCATTTAAAAATATTTGAACGAGTTATCCAAAATATCAACTGGATAGTATTAAATATTAATAATTCGCTTATTTATTATTGACGTTTGTATGCTATAGAATTAAACGCGACAACGACGGATGATAATATTCAGTGGCTTAATAATTTTTAACGGCGAAACGCGCAATTACTGTAGTCCCACGTCGTTTTGCTAATCTCTATACGTATACGTTATGAAACTTGACCAACGTAACGCGCTAACTGTTTCCACGATAAAATCAATAGCGTATTGACATACAAATATTAATTTGTACATACTGTATTATAGTTTGCAATTTGATTTTGAAGTATTACAAAAAAACGCCGTGTGGAATATTATGTACATATTGTTCTGAACACGATTCTCGCAGAGTATTTAATTGTAATAATTACGCACGGCTCGTACTACCGGTGCGAGTGAGATGTTTACCCTCGAGAAGGTAGGGTGCGGGTCAGCGCGTACATCTCCCTGGCGAAAACAACGCGTACAGTTCGCTTCTATCAAAAAAAAAAAAAAAAACCTCGCAGTTTCTCATATTCCGTGTCCACTTGAAATAGTGAAACGTTTCGCTAAAGAAAAAAAAATATTCGGAATAAATTAACATCGATGGAAAACGTCTTGAACAGATCGAATCGTTTTTTTTTCTTCGAAGAATTGATGACTGCCAATTAAACAATCCGAAAAAGGACAAATTGCAAAGCCCGAAACTCGAAATCGGCTGCGAAAACAAATAAAAAGCCAGTTTATATTTGAAAACACAATTCAAACAATGCAAATTAAATTCGAAATACAGCCGACTTTTGAACTCGGACCGCACAAATGATAAAGAAAACAATTCACTAGCCAAAACAATAATTATGTTCGAAACACACGAAAATAAATAAAGAATCAATCTTTGAAAAAAATCAAGCCTTGTCTATAGAAATAGACGATATCGATACGTTGACAAAACAATGACGAGGGAATGAAAAATATTAATTTTTTTTTCGGTTACACTTGGCCGTGTGTATAAAGTGTATAGAACACGATTTAATATTATCATTATTGTTCGAAAATAAAAATAAAAAATTATATAAAAGAATATCAATACGATGCGCAACGCACTTTTTCAACGCTTTCGGCGTGATTCACGCGTGGTGTGCTCAGTCTCCAGGTGCAAAGTCTGGGTCAAAGAAAAAAAAAGCAACAAACATATAAACACATATTTGTTGTTGTAAACACCGTACGACGACGACTGTAAAAGATTTCGGACGTTTCCGACGCGGGTATTCGTAGAATTAATCCAAGACGAACGATCGCAGGCCGCGGAAAAAACCGCAAGGTTAAACTAACCTCGAGTAGCTTTAAAAGCGGTAAAAAAAAATTAAAATTCTTCGAACGAATGTTTCGACTGAACTCTTCGAATAACTAAATCCGGCTGACCGAGATATCCATTGACGGTGCAGACTCACCGTTCTTGCGTACAGAGCAGACGAAATGGCGTACGAGTGGTATTATTTTTATGACATCATAGGACACAGAAAACGGTTTACGAAAATAAACGCTTTGAAATGTAGACCGCACACCGAACCGACGTGTCGGTGTCAAATCCAATTTATTTTTAATTTATGCGTTCTCCGTGTATCGAAAACGGCGGTCATCGTTGGTGCGTCGTCGTTCGCCTGAGCCAAAATTTAAAAATACAAAATTTATATATACATAATATACTATATAATTATTATGTGTGTTTGTGTGTTGAATCGACTCATTTTTTCGATTTTTTTTTTCTGTCACAGTTTGTACTCAAACAAAAGTATAGGTTCCAATAACGTGCAATATCGACGACACGAATGTAACTTTCACGCGTCACCCACGTAGATACCCAGTGATTCACTATAAAGATCAGTGTTTCCCAAATCATGTGAAAAAAGAAAATATTGTACACGTCGTACTAAACGTCTTAACTCTACATTCTAAACTCTAAACGTATAAATTTCAGTACGAAACGTGCGCTTGACGTTGTTCGCATAATTGTTCAATTCGAGATGGAATCGACGATCGACACACTCGCATGTCTCGTTCAACGGATAGAAGTCGTTCACTTCTCTTATTTAACTTATAAACGTGCTAAACGATCAAACCTATATATCTCATTTTCGGTTAACATTATGACGTCTATCCTAACCGTGCCGCGACTAATGAAAATTAATTATAATGGAAAAAATGTTGGGAACCACGTGTGATCTAGATCGACATCACACTTTTGCGACAGTACGGTTTCCAACAGAAGGGCTGTGCGATAGTTTCTTCTAGTGGTCGATAGTCGATTGTGTCAAAATTAACGATTGTATCGATTAATCGATTATTTTTGATTTACGGATTGTATCGAATAACCGATGTATCGTTACGCCGATAGTATCGTCTAACCGATGTATCTTTACGCCGATAGCATCGATTAACCGATAGTATCGATAGTATCGAATGGCCGATAGCATCGATTAACCGATAGTGTCGATTAATCGATAGTATCGATAGTATCGATCAACCAATAGCATCGATTAACCGATAGTATCGATAGTATCGAATGGCCGATCGCATCGATTAACCGATAGTATCGATAGTATCGAATGGCCGATAGCATCGATTAACCGATAGTGTCGATTAATCGATGGTATCGATAGTATCGATCAACCAATAGCATCGATTAACCGATAGTATCGATAGTATCGAATGGCCGATAGCATCGATTAACCGATAGTGTCGATTAATCGATAGTATCGATAGTATCGATCAACCAATAGCATCGATTAACCGATAGTATCGATAGTATCGAATGGCCGATAGCATCGATTAACCGATAACATCGATTAACCGATAGTATCGATAGTATCGAATGGCCGATCGCATCGATTAACCGATAGTATCGATTAATCGATAGTATCGATAGTATCGATCAACCAATAGCATCGATTAACCGATAGTATCGATTAATCGATAGTATCGATAGTATCGATTAATCGATAGTATCGATCAACCGATAGTATCGATTGTACTCGATACATCGGTTGATTATGATTAGTAAAAAACATCGATTAATCGATAGTATCGATAGCTAAAAACGATTAATCGATACTATCGCGCAGCCCTATACCTACACGGTCACGCGATATAATCAGTACATATATACGCAAATAATGTACGGCCGTCAAAAATCACACATTTGACACGATATTCTAACCCACTGAATTCAAATTGGTTTCTAAACGTCAGAATTGGTTCCCGAGTTCTTACGGAGAGTATATTTGATTATGTATGTTTATTGAATGATATAATTTTGACTTTTTTATAACTTATTTATTATAATTGTGGTAAAAATTTATAGAAAAAATTAGTTAAGTATTGAATTTCGGTAATTTCAATTTTTTTTTTAATTTTTCCATCTCATTTTTGATGTGTGCTTGTTTTTGAATTGAATTTTTGTCCTGAACATTTTTGGTATTTCGAAGTTTTACTTATAGTTCAATTTGAATTTCATTTAAAACATCAATACACTGAAATATGTTTGGTTTTGCGGAATAATAATTCAATTTTATTATTAGATAAACTGAATGACCGAGAAGATCCATAGGCATAATTCATTATCGAAGGTATTTTACGAAAATTGAACTCATAAAATATTGGGAACCGATTCGGATTAATGCTACTTAAAATCTCGGGAACCATTTCGGATGCCGATATTTAGATATGGGAACCAATTCGGATGCAGCCATTCCAACCGGTGTTTGTAAAATACTTTGGTCGATTTTTAAATGTTCGTCGACGTTAAATTATCGGAACGTCGTTGTTTTTAAAATCATTAACTAAAACGTGGTTTTTTGCTTTTGTGATTTATACGTCTGGTACTAAGTCATATTTTCGGCATTATAAACGCATTTAAAATACATTTTCATAGTTGACACTCGGAAAACAGTCACTCAATACAATAGCCGTGAGAAGACCATTCGTTCAGACGTTATTGTTCACATAATTTTTTTTTCCAAAAAGCTTATATATAAATAAGCTTTATATTGCTCCCTTGTACGGCCTCTTTTAGAATATTCTTCCATTTTGTGGGACCCTTTTACAGCAGCAGACTCTTCTTGCATTGAGAGGGTCCAGAGACGTTTTTGTTCTTCGGCGTCATTTATTTTGCAAATTCCTCATCCACCACATGATTATTGGCCTGTGATGAATAAACTTGGACTCTTGTCCTTGGCAGATAGAAGAGTTATTGCTAACTTGGTATTTTCGCATAAGCTGATTGATGGACGTGTGGGTGCTCCTTCTCTCCTTTCTCTAATTAATTTTAAAGTTCCCTCTCGTTTAATAATGTCTAATTCTCCCTTTGTTGTTCCTTTCCACGGCACCAACTATGGTAGAAATAACCCAATCCATCGTCTGATGCGCATTTGTAATAAGCACCTATGCTTCTCTTAGTAAGTACTATTTTGTTGTTTTGTTTTTTTAGTAAGTACTTAATTTGTTATTACTTATAACTGTTTTTAGTTTATTTGTATATAATCGCCGTATTGTTTGGCGTTTACCTATTTATTGTAATTATTCATATTCATTACTACAAATTGTGTTGTACTATTGGGCTTATAGCCTGTTCATACATATAAAAAAAAATTTTAAAAAAAAATTAAGAAAATCGGCCGGATTCACTTATGCGCGCCGGGAAATTTATCAGTGGAAAGTTTTGTTGAACGATTTATGTGAGTTCGGGAAACTCCGGTCGACGGTTCATTGACCAACTTACCGTCCGTCATTTTTTATCGACGTTCGATCTTCAGGGTTTAAATATGCTCCGTTACTTGTTAAAACGACTTTTGGATATATATATTTTTTTTACCGAAAATTCAAAAAGACAAATTTAATGGGTTGATAAACGACGGTTTAATATTATTGTTTTTGAGTTTATGAACCGTCGACGGACGATCGAAACGATTGACAGGCCGGAAATCTCGGGCATATCGTATGAATGTGTGTTCACGGGTCACTCGATGCGGTGCTTCCTACCACGCGTCGGAATCGATAAAAGCTCTACCGACGAATTCGAACGTACGGTTTTCAATGAAAATAATAATATTGCGGTTTTCGTAATGACAGCGTTGCGTCGGACTTACGTGTTTAAAAATTATTAACAAATTCAAAAGAAAAAAAGCCGGTAAGACAATGGTGGTGGAAGTTCGTCCATCGTCGCTCCGCTCCTCGGACAAGATTATGGTGATGAGTGGAGATACAGGAGTTGGGTGGGATACACGAGATGTATTGATAGATTAGGCATTATAGGATAGATTAGGACATTATTTTATATTATAAAAAAAAAAACGATTCTGAACGAAGATGAATTGTCAGTGAATAATATGTTTATAGTAAATCGTAATTTAACGCCTGAATTTTTGTAGAAATTACAGTTTCAGACGCCCGTTAAAATTTTTTAATTGAACCGATCATGATATTTTTATACTTTTTGCAAGAAAAACTTATGAACACCCTTGTATTAAATTTTCATTTCTTAACTTTGAATAGAAATTTTTTATACATTTTCAACTACAAATGTTGTCGATTTTTGAACTTCAACTGCATATAAAAAATAGTCTAGGATATATTATATTTAAATATTGTAATATATTCTATTTTGAAACAAGTACTTTATTTTTCAATTAGGACGCATTTGCATACGGCATGGTCAGTGTTGTAAAGTATTTGAGTAAAAGGATTTGGGTAAAAGTATTCAAATACTTTTTGAAGTATTGAATACTTTTTTAAATACATAGCAAATATACATGATTTTGACGAATTTTGTCAATATTAGCACTTATAAACGCTTATAAAAAAATTTTGTGCCTATGTATTTTTATAATTTTTGAATGGGAGTTAGAACAACTTATGTGGACCCTTCTATTAAATTTTCAAGTATTTCGTCCGAGCTACATTTTTGTTATCAACATTTATAAAAA
This sequence comes from Therioaphis trifolii, assembly GCA_027580255.1. Taxonomy (NCBI): domain Eukaryota; kingdom Metazoa; phylum Arthropoda; class Insecta; order Hemiptera; family Aphididae; genus Therioaphis; species Therioaphis trifolii. The sequence continues at coordinate 16,776,144 of CM050410.1, read as the reverse complement.
AAAAAAAAAATAAAAAAAATCGAATATTTCAAATGCCTATAAATTGATTAAAAATGAGTGAAATCTTTTGAAAATAAAATTATATAAAGAAAATGCCAATATAAACAACTGATAAAATTTTCAAGTTTCTACAACTTATACTTTTCGAAAAAAAAACAAATAGCAAAAATCGTTTGAGGCTAAACCGTTGTTTAACGTGTTTTTGTAAAAATTTAAATTTCAAACACTCATAAAATTTTTTTGTCTGAATCCGGTAGAGTTTTTTTTTGCAGATAATTGAAGAAAAACTAATGAAAAACCTTGTACCAAATTTTCAAAACTTAGTTATAAAAGAAAAAAATTTTACGATTTTTCAACAACAAAATTATTTGCAAATTTTCGCAATTTTTACATATTTCGTATAAATTGGACCTTTGAGCACTTATAAAAAAAAATTGTGACTTACGATTTTGGATTTTTTTTTATCAGTTATGGAACAACTTATAAGAAACCTTGTATTAAATTTTCAAGATTTTCTGGCAAAAAAAAAAAATTTTATCGTTATTTTAAAAAAAAATACTTAAAAAAATTGAAAATTTCAATTGTCTATAATTAGCTCAATAAAAGTCAAAATACTTTGAAAATTTAACGGTGTATAGAGAACGCTAATCTAAACATTTGGTGAAAATTTCAAGTATTTACATCGATTAGTTTTTGAGTTATAGCAAAATAAAAAATTTGATTTTGTCGAAAACTGGTTTTGCGTAAAATATACCGTTTTTCCCTCATTTTTTAAGGGTTTTTCCCGGCGCGTTAAAAAAATATTGAAAATTTTTAACTTTTGACCCCCCAAAGTACCAACTAGATTCACTTTCCTTTCATAAAAGTTGCTATATAAGGCAATCGAAGCATTTTTACTGCCCCAAATCGTGTCGACAGACACAAAAATAAATAAATAAATAAAAAAAAAAAAAAAAAAAAAAAACACACATCATTGTAAAATCAATACATTCTTCACTCCGTTCAGAATCTAAAAATGTCGAACAAACTATGCTTACGACAAGGTAAAACCGGACGAAAAAGGTTCTTATAATTTTTCACACACTAGCATTGAAGATTTTTTTCCGATGACGTTTCTCAAAAATATCACGACGACATGGTGAATAATACGAATCGCGCTCACGAAATCGTACGTCGTGGCCGTGAATTAAACGTCGATCGCGATTCGTGTTTTATACTAGAGATCTAAACGTTGAGATTAGAAAAAAATAAAAAAACAAAACTTTTCACTCGTCGGCTCATTAATCTACTGAGAACGATTTATCTGCAACGGTCGATTTCAATGGTGTTGTCGACAACTTTTTAAAACCCGATTTTAAACTTTGTTTTTTCTGAAAATATACACATGTATTTATAAACCGGGATAAATTAGTGAACACCGTTTCTAATTTATGACACCGGTCACAGTTGCGTTTTTCCGAAGACGTTTGGCCCCGTAAATTTTGTCTGTACCGGGGGCACAAAAAGGTATGCGAGTCGTCCCTCTGCTGCAGTGTAAAAGTTTACCTACTAAAACCTGTGTTGTGCCATAAATAAATTTATCTGGATCAATTTATCTAGATGCTTCATCTAGATAAAAACTTTATATAATTATCTTATCTAGATGAAAACAAAAATTGTCGTCTAATTTTCATCTAGATGAAAATAATAGTTATCTATATAAATTTTTCTTGATAAATATTTTATAAAGAGCGTAGTCTGCACTCAATGTAATCGGTTCACGATGATTATAGCAATAAAATAAAATATGTATTTGGATATGAAATGCCCACCTATATGTATGAGGCATAATCTATAAATACAAACTATAACTAATAACATGATCTGATACTAAGTGAAGTACTTGGTTATTACATTTTAATATTTATCGAATATTAAATTACATTATTCTAAGTATAAGAAAAAAAATACTTCCGAAAAATTTGTATTTATTTCAACTTTGAGAAAAAATAAATATGTGTAGTATTATAGTTAGATATATGTACATGTTATACAAGATACTATTACAATTTAATCAAAAATATGGAAACTGCTAAAATAAAAACTCAAAAGTTTTTTTTAAAGAAAAGATATAAGTTTTTGTTTTAAATTCAAATTTGTATTATTTGATATTTAATATAAACATTTTATCTCATTTTTATCTAGATAAAAATAATTTTTATTTATCTGTATCTTGATAAATTAAATTTGTGTACTATCAATCCTTATCAAGATAATTTTAATTTCATATCTCTTATCTTTATCTAGATATTTTTTTTATCTGAGCACAAATTACTAAAACACGGTGACGGTGAATGTTTATTCGTTAATATTTATTTATTCATTTTTTTTTTCAACACGGTTTCTAAGGGAGTGTTTTCGATGATATGATTCTAACGGCACGTAAACGTGAAATTATTCAAAGATATTTCGAAAAAACAAAAATAAAAACTCGTTTTCTCTACGGTCTGATCGGGTGGACTTGCGGCTCCGGAGACTGGCGTGTTTTTACGATTTATTCAAAACAAAATTCGTTTTTAATACGCACGTGACGACCGTCGGCGACGGTCGCCCCGAGCCGAGTTCCGGGAACGGGATGATAAAAATTATAATAACGGCGACGATACGTAATAATGTGATACGTTGTAATACGTTTCCGTGTCACGACGACGTCAATGCGCGTGACGTTTTTGTCGGGCGTACCCTTTAAACGTATGCGAATCCTCGGAATCCGCCGGACATGTAACAGACAATGTTCATACCGAAGTCTGTGGCGTACTGAAAAAAAAATAAAAATAATAATACTTATAACGATAGTTAAAAATAATAGTTTATTTTCTTTAATAATAGGATTTAATTCACTTCCGTAACTTTTCTCCGAACAAGTATTTTTCTTTAATACACGTCGACAGACGTATTATGTCATTCTGTGCGTAAGTTGATCTATAATTATTAGGTATTATTAATATTATTGCTGTTATTCAGTAACTGTACGTTTTTCGTCATGATGCGACGTCCGCACAAGATTCTCGGCTCGTCCAGACGTTCCGATAATTTATTTATTTTTCCATCGATGTTGTGAATTTCCAATGGTGTTGTCGTTCTAAATTGTTAAACTTTCCGAACGCAGCGTTCAGATTTTATCACTGCGCCCAACTCGATGACAGTTGTTTCGTGAACTTGTGCCAATTACAACACGTATATATATTTTATCAATTCGTATAAAACGTATTATTAAACAATTATCACCAAGTCGTAAAGGAAAGAACTCGATATAGAAGTGTGTTTTTTTGTTTTTTTTGGTATTTTTTTTTTTAGGTGAGAAGGTGTTCCGCTTTCCAAGCGCATAATTTTATTTGGGTTACATTTATTTTAAAACAGTATTTTTTTTTCACATTTTTTATTTTATTTTTGTAGCATTTTTTAAAATTTTGAGTGAAGCAAAGAATGTGTTGGTTTCATAACGATAGTGATTTGTTTCTTTACTTTTTTAGACCTATTTTGCGGAAAGTAAATTTAATCGAAATATTTTTTTCGTTTTCCGTTCTTCTATAGATCAGAAATCTTAAGTATATGGTACATTTTTTCTATTTTCAAAAGTTTTTCCAATTGTATGAAAAAAATGATTAAAAAGTACAGTGAAAACGGTAAACTGTGCTGTAAATCATATTAAATCGATTTTAGTTATAATGTTATCTCTAAAAGCAATGGTAATAGAAACTTCCGATTTTCACAATATATATATTTATATATATATATATATATATATATATATATATATATATATATATATATATAGCCCAAAAAAGGTTAATTTTTTTTTTAACTTCCTTTAATGTTGTACAAAACATATTTTATATATTGTGAAAATCGGAAGTTTCTATTACCATTGCTTTTAGAGATAACATTATAACTAAAATCGATTTTATATATATATATATATATATATATATATATATATATATATATATACTAATTCTAACTCAAAAATACAACAGTTTTTAGAAGTCCGTAATATAATCATACGGATTTTAACGATTGAACTTTAACGATGATATTGCAAAATAATAAAAATCGTTTGTCAGAATTTATTTATAAAGGTCTTATTATAATTTTGTCGGATCAACATAATATTTTACATAGGCTTCCTAACTCAAATGTTTATTAAGGAATTGATCGATCTGATCTGGGTATAAAATATGATATAGACCAAAAAACTTTGTTTTTCATTTTACTGTAAACACGATTTTTACCTAGTTAAAAATTCAATACTTTATTAGTTTATGACCAAAAAAAAAAAACTATAATTCGATAAAAACGGTACAATGTGTATATAGAATGAATATTGCTCGGAAGCTTTGATCAGACGCATATAATTAAAGAAATTATTCATTGTGCAATATCACTTTATCGAATGCAATCTCGTTTATTGAGATAAATATAAACTCATCCCGAAATTATAAGAACCAAATGGTGAATATTGAACTTCCGTCACTATCATCTCGTAATTTAATATTAGACTTAACGTACTCCCTATAATATTATGAAAAAACAAAAATAAAAGTAATTTTTAAATAACATAAAAGTACGAAAAAAAAATGAAGAGTTTAGGTTTTTTAATGGTCCTTATAGGATCGAAAAAACTTTCTTTTGGAACTTTTCAGAAAGTTTTCAAAGCATTTTTGTTTTTTAATTAGACCATGTAAAACCGAGAAATGTGTATAATTATTGTTCCCAAAACAATAATGTATGGGGTTTTTGACGATGAAACATTTTTCGTCGAGGAATATAAATTTCGAAAAATATAATCACGTCGATTTTCCACACAAAAATAACTTTATGGTTATTGGCAGGATGCAAAAAAAAACATCTCGTGGTGTTGAGCGATCCAAGTCAATACGAAAACGTAATGTTTACGCGCTCGTAATATTTTAATTTTTATGAATGAAACACTTTTTCCGATACTAATACCGATACGAGTTCAACGCACACAATACCCGCGCGAACATAAAGGGAAAAAAATTCATTTCGTCCGGGCTCTGGCCCGTTGCTAATTTATTCCTTTGAGCCGACGCCGCCGTGGTCCCGCGGCAAATAAACATATATATTATTATTATTATTATTATTATTATCCGTCCTGTGCATTATTCTATTAACCGTTCACGCAGACAATTCGAAACGTCTGTACATTTTATACAGCCAAACCTACTGTAGTAGGACCGCGTACACCATGGGGGTGTTCAACCTTTTTATGGAGAGGGCCACGCGTTATTTTATACGAATCTCGCGGGCCGCATCCGCAGTAAAAACATATTGTGTTTTATATCAAAATTCAGTTTTACTATTACAATTATTTCCATGATTGAATTTTAAATTACAAACCATTGTTAACATCATTAAAACTGCCAACATTTATTACACGTAAGTAGGTAATTTAATTTGTTTGATCGCACTTTTATCGATTTTTTTCAATATCGATGGCTCATGGCCGTTGTGATTTTATCGAAATAGAAAAGACGCATGCTATATGTTTCAATCGTGATCGCGGGCCGCACATAATGACAAAACGGGTTACATGCGGGCCGCGGGTTGAAGACCCCTGGTGTACACGGTGTCTCCTCACGGCAATTATTGTTATTTAATTTATTACTGCTGGAGAGCGATGTCGATCGGTAATGAGTATAGTTATTTATTTATTTAATTATTTATTTATTTATTTATTTATTTATTTATTTGCAGCCCAATATAATTCACAGAAGTATTTAAAATAGTATATTCTAAGCTGTCGGAACACTTTTCCAACTTTACAATCGGTTGTTTTAAAATGATTAATGATAATACAATGAACATAAAAACATAAAAATATTAATTAATATTAACACATTAATAGAATACAGAAAGTAGTGTATACAATTGGCTGATTACTACCATAATTTGTCCTATGAACAGTGATAGTAAAGAGGTTAAACGATCTGGTAAAACGGGAAGGAACTTTGAAATGAACTTCAACGACTAGAGAAGGATCATCAATACGAATACCAACTAAATTACGCAAATATGATAAGTTGGCCTCGAGTCACCTATCCACTGGAAAGACAAAACCGAGTTTATTCATAACTGTTTGATAGTCATGTATATATATATAAATTAAAGACGTACATTGAAAAAAAAACATTAACGACTAGTCAATAACAATATTTTCAATAAAATCAGACGGTATACGTTGTCGACCGGGAACTTACGTAAATATCCATTACGTATATAATATATATCCAATGACGAGTTCGATAATATTACCAAGATAACGACGATAATTCTGGCCTTTTTTTTAGCCATAATCAATAAACTCGGATTCTATACGGCAGGGGTGGGTGGCATTAAGTTACTGGAGGGTCAATTTTAAAAACTTGAAAACCGAGCGAGCCAGAGAACATAGTAAAAGCAAAAAAAAAAAAAAACGTTTGTTACTAATAAACTTCTTACTAATAAACACCTAAGTATATGTTCAAGAAAGAAATTCGTAAAAACATACATTTGGAGTATATAATACTATTTGGTTGTGAATCTTGGACAATAGGAAAGTATGAATGATGGACTAGAGGCTATGGAGATGTGGACGCGTTGGAAAATGACTAGAACAAGCTGGATAGAACATAAGACGAATGAAGAAGTGCTGAACGAGATAAATGAAGAAAGAACAGTGACGAACACAATAAAGAAAAGAACAATAAAGCTAATTGGACATCTACTTAGAAATGATGTGTTCGTTACTACCATTATAGAAGGAAAAATAAAAGGAAAAAGATCCAGAGAAAGACCGCGTAAATCCTTTTTTGAAGAAATCTTCAGACGAATGGGTTATAACTCTTACCAAAGCCCCACGAGGATGGCATCTGACAGACATGATTGGCTACAACAACAAGGCTTGGCCTTTAGAAGCTGATGATGACTGCGTTTAACGCCAAGGTATTTGATTTTTACAACATTTCCTATTTTGTCTGTTAACGCTTGCACCACGTAGAACTAATGCCAGGCATCAATGACATCGACTAGTCGTCATTTACGTTATTGCCTAAATCACGTCGTTGGCGTTATACATTTATGTACGTGATTTTGGAATTTTGAGAAATAGAGTAGCGGTGACACATTAATTGTTTTTCCCCCCTCCGTGGTTCCCGATAAATTGCTTTTACGCTCTACCCTTATCATCGAATTAAGATGATCGTATCGCTTAGACTATTGACCGAAAAAAGAAAATTTAAAAACCCAAATAAAAAAAAATAATAAATAAAAAGTGTAAAAAAAATATCGGGGTGATAAAAATTCGTTTTGTCGACGTTTCAGTCTCGAGTCCGGAAAAACTCAAACAACGGCGTGAAAATCACGTAGACGGAAAATAGTAAAATTTGTCCGTAACATTTTTTACTCTTGTATAAAACCACGGTGACGAAATAACGATAAACGTGTGTGGCGGCGTTGAAAACAAAAAAAAAAAAAAAAAAACAAAAACAAAAACCTGCGTAAAAAATAGCGAAATTTACGAGGGTCGCACAGGGGTCGTTTGGCAGTGTGGCCGTGTGAGCGCTAGACACCCTGTGCCGCGTGTTGCTTCCGCGTCCGGTGTATATTACGTGATAAACGACGCAAACGAGTGCGTGCGTGCGAAATACTAATGCGTCGTGCGTCGGCGGGTGTGCGATGAAAACTGAAAAGCGGAATAACAAGAAAAACGAGGGTAAACGGTAAAGCGGAGAAAAGAAAGGCGAAAAGCACGCGCCGCTCCGGTGCGCACGATGTTCGTTCGCCGCGGCGGCGGCGGTGAGTGTGGGATGAAATAATAATAATAATAATAATAATATACCGCGGCGGGCGTAGGTCGGGGGCTGTTAGTCGATTCGTTTGAACCGGACCGACTGCTACGCATAATTATTATTTTCCGCCTACCCGTATATCCCGCGTTGCGTTCGCGCGACGATAATTCGAAATTTTATTTCGCGTGAAAATTCGGTCGCGCGTGAACTTTTTCTCCTCTCCCGCGGCGTCGTCGTCGTCGTGTGTGAAAAGACCGACACGACGTGGTTCACGCGTCGAATTTACATAATGATTTCGTTAGAAATGAAAAATAAAAACGAAAAACATTTATATGTATGCAGGTGTTCTGTTCAATAAACGCGATCGTGATGTAACGTCAAGCTTCGTTATGACTCGAACCTAACCCGTCGAAAAAAACAGAGGTTACTGTCTTCCAATCGAATAACAGAAGAGCAAATAAAAAAAAAATAAAAAATCACTTACTTGAATTTTAAAGAAATGACATATCATTCCTAAGTGCCAAAGTAAATTACCGAAGTGTATGAGTAAAATGATATTCAAAACCAAAAGTTGTTGAATTTTTTTGAATTTTTTTAATTGTATTACATAATACGTCAATAATATGTGGTGAAAATTCCAAATTTCTAGCAACATTGATAATAGGGTTATGACAAACTTTCTAAAGAAAATTTAACGAAAATGTCGTTTACGGCGGATTTCGCTATTTTTACTCGGTTTTTTGGCAATTTTTTAACGCCCGGAAAAACTGTTGTGAGGAAAGCTCAATAAATTCTTAATGTACCATTTATATGTAGTTTTCGACCTGTAGAGTTGCCGGATGAAACGTTTGGACTAAGTTAAGGTGTGCAAAAAGGGTATCCGGAAAAAAAAATACAAAATAAACATAATTGTAAATCCATAATATAACATTCGCTTCACTCAAAATCTAAAAGAAATTCACAGTTTGGAGGTCAGGCGGTAATGAATATTCCCTGTTCGAATTATCCGGGAGTAGTTCAGGGAACACCTAGTCGATCGAGCCAGAATGAAAGCCAGAACTCGCAATAGTACGATCACCAGCCTGAGTGGTACTTCGAGGCGAGCAGACGCGAATACTCTGCGCACGAGCACATTGGCAATGGTGTATACTCAGCAGTAGAATATTGTGGACCTGCCTGAAGGATAAATCGTGCACACAAATACAACATGACTATTGTTTATTTAGTTTTATATGTATTTCAAATATTAACATTTTAATTTAATTTATTTATTTGTATTAATAATTAATTATATTACTATGTAATTTAATAACTCTATTTCTCCAACACAAGCTATGCTTAAAAATGATAGATAATCGAAAATTTTATCTTCAATAATAATTTATGTATTTTCTTTCTTTTTGATCCATAAAAAAAAAAAAAAAAAAAAAAAAAAATACAAAGTTGATATTCAACTAGGCAATGAGGGTTATATAGGGGAAACATTAAAGTTGACCCCCTTAAAATGGCCACCAGCGCTTAGCAATATCATCCCTCCAAATATCCAAAGAGAACAAGCCCTCGTCCGAAAACGGACCATGATTGCTAGTGTCGTGAACCTGCCGATATACGTACGGAGTTGAGTGCTTGGCACTAATTATTGTCCGTTCTAAATTTAAATATTTTACACTTGTATTTTTATGTAACATTTTTCTTCGTTGTGTTATTATGTTTATTCGCTTTTTATCTTTATATTTTATATTTCTTGTTTTGAAATTTATGTAACTTTTCCTAGTTTATGTTAATTCTATGTAATTGGGCACGTCCCGTTTTTCAATTAATAGATAAAAAAAAAAAATAAATAAATAAATAAATAAATAAATACTTCCACATTAAAACTCACAGAACTAATTATGGTCAAAATAACCCCTTTGAGAGAATTCGTAAGCTAGAAACGAATCTGGTTTAGATTTCTTCCGGTGATAATCAAACATACTTAAATACATAATTACCAGTCAAAGCATTTAAGTTTTTTCATTTTGTTAATTACTGCTTGATCTTTGTTTTTGTTTGTTATAATTTAATTTCATTACATCAAACTGTTAATTACTTTGTACTATACCTGTATACTGTACTTGAGCCTACGGGCGTTTATATATATATATATATATATATATATATATATATATATATATATATATATATATATAAATAAATATAAATATTTGTTGAATGGTACGGTACGGTGTCTGTCGAAACGTGGCTGACTAGTGTGAATCATGCTTTAAACGACGATTTGGATCTCTCCTCCGACGCCGCTGCAAGTTTTAAATGTAAAACGTACATTGATGATAATAATTATTTCAAGATTATATCCAATATTGATCCGCGTCAATGATTTCGCGTGTTTTTATTGGGGGAAAAAAAAATATAAAAAATACTAATAATCTTTTCAATACCGTCTTGGCGTGGCGCTGAAAACACCGCGCGGTTAGAGTGTATAAATACCGGCTCGTCGTGTCGCTCAAATCTCGAGGACGCGATTAAATCTCACGCGGCGGCGACACCGTGCGTCGGTATTGATGTAAACGATCGTGAATGAAATCAAATCAAACGAACATAATAACTCCGGTCTGACGTCGTCGTATAAGAGACTGCTGCTTGTGCATGCGTAAAACGGATCCGACGGTTTGTGGAAAAATCGCGAAATCGTCGTCGGAGACGGAACTGAAAGAGGAGGTGCGGCTAATGAACCGCGATAACGCGCGCTCCCGATCTGTTCGCACGATGACGACGTCGTGCAGAAACATCAGTCGCGCGTTCGATCATAGACGTTTGAACGATACAGCGATTGAGCGACGACTCGATACTGAATTCAATCAACGCGTTCGGTTCGAAAAAAATATACGTTTATTTATTTATTTTTTTTTACGAAACCGTTCGTTTACAGTGTTATAAACACGAGAATTGTGTTCAAACAATCCGTTTGTTAACTTTCTATGAGCGATCGTTTGTGTTGAAACGTACACAGTTATTTTCTCATAATCTACAAACTTAATAACGATTACGAAGTAGAAGCACAAAGACAACAGACGAAATGAATTCATAATTCCACGACCCTGATAAATGTTAATATTATTATTATTCGTTCAAAGAGGTTTCTCAGACTCATTGTTTTTAGATAATTGAAAAACGTCGGTCCCGAAGAATCAACTAATTTCTGACCTTTACCGTTTTTAGTATGCTTTACGATATTATAGATAAACATTTTAACGTTTCACGTTAATTTAAATTAAGTTCTGATGGGGATCGTTTTTATAAAAATACGAAGGATATAGAATATTTTTACGGTCGGAAAATTTAGAGAAACTCAGTTATTTATAATAATTGTTTGTTAACAGTAGAACTGACACTTTATTTCTTATATCAAAGGTATGATAAAGTCGCTGTTGCGTACGACAAATCGCTTAGTTTTCGTTTTTATCAAATTTTACAACGATTTTTCCACAAGGTACTTGTTTCGACTTAGATGAGGACACAAAACACCCTTATCTCCTATAGTGGCACCAATGCGTTTACGCCTTCCGGATGTCGTCGTCGGCATAAACCGGTGCGGGGACACGGCGACGTAGATAAAATTTGATATAATGTAAACGCGTCATTTTTAAATTTATCCCGACACGAAGTAAAACGAGTGATTTTTTGAAAATTTTATGGAAATATTTTGTCAAGTGCAATCGCAGATATAATCACAGGATTCGGGGCGTTGAGCACGCTTAGAACCCCTGCGATTCGCGCTTGTGCAGAACACACATTCGTACACGGAATACGTCGAACTGAATTTCGGAAATCAATAACGAGACATGGCAGTTAACTACTATAATGTTTTTTCGCGTTAAGATTACGAGTTGAGCTGTTCAAACTACCCGAACAGGGTGGATGCATATCCGACCCCCGAGCTTCGATGCCGTCGTATAATCAACAGACTATGTTTCACGGAAGAGAAACATAGTGAAGTTCTATCGCGGAATAACCGTACTGAATAATGCGTAATCACGGCCGCGGGATTTAAACAGCGCTTGCGTTGTCAACGAGGCATAGAAATCTACGGAAAATGTATTCTCTAACCCAGTGATGCCCAACCTTTTTTCTTCGGTGGGCCACTTAGGTAAACAATTATTTTCAAGCTGGCCACAAAGTCAAAAAATACAAAAATAATTTTACATATTAGACTGGTTTTCATAGCTTTAATTGCCTATTGAAACAATTATGGATTGAGGTACACTTCGTAGGCACACATTAGTTAAAAAAATACAAGCTCAAATTTCACATTAAAAAAAAAACTTTAAGACATTTTTATATAGTTTTTAGTTTTTACATTATCATTATTGTTGAATTTTTGAAATATTTATTTTAAAAAATTCATAAATTAATAGAGAAAATATTTTGTAATTATTTTACTTTTTTTTTCTAATTGTTTTTATTTTAGAAAATTCGTAAAGGGGCCACATGTTGGATACCAATGCTCTAACCATATCTCACCACGTATTTTATTGAAAATATAGTAAGTCGATGAGAAGAGAGAGAGAGAGAGAGAGAGAGAGAGAGAGAGAGAGAACTAACGGGTTGAAGACCTGCACTGAGTTCTGATATCAGAGACAATGCATTTATACCGTGTGGTAGACAGTGAAATGTTGGTATTCAATGTATTCAGCACGACGCGAAAAGGACGAGAATGAAACGGACGTGTGCAGACGGGATCGTGCCAGGCAACGAGCAAACCGTACGAATGGGGTTTTTTTTTTTTTTTTTTTATATCGTTAGGCCTTTTTTATTTACGTCGGGATATAGTCAAAAGTTCAATACGAAATCAATGATGAACACACGTGCGAAATAGTACGTTTTCACTAGACATGCAACGACGTGTACATACCGTAGACGATGTGTGAATAATAAATAACGTACCGTTTGGCACGATCTCTGGTACAACAGCCGGACTATTCCGACGATAATAATATTTACCCCCGTACGTAAACCATACACGACTTGTGTTCTCATTTCTCATTGAAACGTTTGGGCGGTGTGATTTAAAGTGACTGATTTTTTAAACATTTCGTGTAAAATCAGATCGTTTCGTTTCATCGGTGTCGTTGTCGTGTATACGTTTTCGGATATAATCTTTCTTGTTGAACCGTACGTGGTGTAATTTTAACTGTCACGTTATCTCTTTTGCTCTGCGACAAAAAAAAACGCGTACCGTAACCAGACGATTCGTGAAATTAGGGTGTTGTGTTTATCGCTACGATAAACGGATCGGAGTTTTACTCTACGTTATTGTTTGAATGCAAAGTGCGTCCGTTGTACAAACGGAATTCGAAATCCATTTAATTCGCAATTCGCGTTAAAAATTTAGGTAACGAAACTAAAGCGACACGAAAGCGTTGTATACGTGCGCAACGTCGATTACGATCTGAAAGTGTGTGTGTGTGTGTGTGTGTGTGTGTGTGTGTGTGTGTGTGTGTGTGTGTGTGTGTGTGTGTGTGAGGGAGAGAGTGAGTAAAAATTAGAAATATTTTCATATTTTTTTAACGCGAAACGCAAAACGCGAGGAAACCGACACGAGTGAAAGACAGGAGGGGTATGAAAACCGCGATTTAACCTCGATTGGTGGTGGCGGTGGTCGCCGATGACATATTATTAATATTATTTGATTGACCCGCGCGCTCTGAGCGCACAATGTAAATCTTTCGCTCAGGGGCGGCGGCGACAATGACGTCGAAAATAACAATACGCGGTGTACACAAAATGTCAAATGGGTGTGTGTGTATGTGTGTGTGTGTGTGTGTGTGAGTGTAAATATTGTTATACGCGTATATACGTTTGTTGACGCCGACATAATGGCAGACGCGGCCCCTCAAACTAGGGCTCTGCCGAATAGTAATAATAATAACAGAGACTCGACGACGGTCTCCGCAGTGTAATCGTCGTAATGCGTTGCAGTCATAATAATAATAATAATAATAATAATAATAATATTACGTGTTTTACGACTTATTGTCCATAACGTTTTCTCTCGTCGTGTGCACGAATCAATGGTGAACGGCTACGGTCGCGACACGAAATTCGGTATCGACCGCCCGACGTATTCGCCAGAGTTGATTAGCGTGCGACCAGTTACGAGAACAACACGTTTTCGTTAGAATACTCACTGTGACTTCCAACACCTACTCATAAATTGTCCATCTCTCTCTATCCAAAGAAATCAGCTAAAGAATCCGTTTTCCACGTTTGGTACTAATTTTTCATTCACTGACGCTCTTTCAACCGGCAATGTTAATATAATCATACATACGCTAAATTTTATTCTGCAATCAGGTCTCCGAATTTAAGAGTGTGAGCTTTAACAACCAGGGGTGTATTTATGGAGGGGCTGAGGTGCTTTAGCCCTCCTCGAAATCCAGAAATCGCTTATGAAGGCTGCTTATTATGTCTTATCAGATGTAAATCGCAAAAGTTCAATATAATTTTATAAAGAATTATTAGTAACAACGACCGAGTTATTCGTGTAATGTGTCTGACGATTTTGATCGTAACGATTATACCTTTGAGTTCGGTTTAATAAACTGAATTGGTGAATTTAAGATGGAGAAAATACCACAGCCCCCTCCCCCCAAAAAAAATATCAAAATACGCCCCTGTTAACAACTCATATTTACTTCAAATTAATGTACATAATTTTCGACATATTAAAATTTAATGTTAAAATACAACTAAAAAAAAAAAACATTCACGTTTTCGTAATACTAATATCATAATTCTGTCATCGTTAATATTAACGTCCAGTTCGGTTTCCGATGTGACCGTCAATCGAATGTGATCGAAACGATTATTCCGCTAACGTCGAATTTCAAACGTACACACTTTAGGTGTTTACGTGCGCGGATATCGACGTGTTTAAAAAGGACTCTTGGGAGCAGCTTATTGTTATTAGCTCGCGTTCGGCGATTTCAGTTGTACCTCACGTTTCGTACGGCGCGGCGGTGTGCCGGTGAAAAAATGGTAATTTTTATCAATAAGAAAAAACCTGTGGCTTTGTATACGGTTATAGCCACTCGTATTGTCTTGGATACTTTAAAGTAGACGTCGTCCCGAGTACACCGTTTCGGGCGCAAACCGTGTATAATCGACGGGATGATAACATTGGCAGATCTGAAGCTTATTTAAAGATGAATTGGTATCATGGATTCTTAATTAACAAGAACGTAACTGAAAACGTATTGAAATTTACAAATGTGTAACAAAAAAAATCCCAAGGGGGGCGATCGCCACGTCCCCCCCTCATATCCGCCACTGGATGATAATATGACGCATATGATATAACAGTCACGTCGCAATGTCAAAAGCGTATTTTCGATTTATTTACTTTGTTCAAACGGTCGAACGTTCACGTTCAACGTGTACTGGAGTCGGGCACGTATAAAAAAATATATTTTTGGTTTTATTTTAAGATTATACGTTTTTTTTTTTTTTTTTTAATATTTAAAAATGTTTGTAAAAATGTACAATATATACATTAATGGTACAATAAGTAAATGTGAATAATAATAAGGATGTGGCGGTGAGGGAAATACAATGACTACGAATTTCACATTAGAAATTCCTACGTGAAAGGTAATTTAGGGAGAAATAGTAATATACATGATTAAATTTGATGAGCGTAAAGGTTGTACGTTTACACACTTTTTTTTATCAAGGAATTTATAAGCTTTCAATCGTAGGTATTTGTATGTATTACGTCGTATGTATAAACCGAATTGTACAAACTCGTATCTTCCTCATTGACAGAATGTAGAAACCATTTTCAGTTTATCGAAACATACTTGAAACTTTCCAAAAATTTCGGGGGTATTTAAACCCCAAATCCACCCTTATGTACGCGCCTGACTGGAGTGCATCGTCCGTTTTAGTCGTCGTCTCCATCAATATACCACCATCGTCGTCACGCCGATAGTATTTGTATTTGTGTATTTGTTTCGTTTTTTTTTTTCAATTCTTTCGATTTTGTGTTATATCACATTTTTGTTCTTACGTGCGCGTTAATCTTATTATTCGTTTCAAAAATTATTTAATTTAAATCTGTTCGTCGGGCTCGGACTTCACCATGGGGGCCACACTGTAGGAGCCCTTTTGGTGCATACTTTTCATATGAAAAAAAAAAAAGTATAAAAAACAGTCTATTTGTGGACATAATGGAAAAAAAACTCGTGTAAATCAAGTTTTCAAATGGAAAAACGTCTTTTCCGCTCGTTAATATTCCCGAATCGTAGACCGTTTGCTGCCGGTATTGAGCGTACGTCTGAAACCTTCCGAATAAAGACACGATCGACCACATCGTGTCGTGTACGCCGGCGGTCGTGCGGGCACGGTGGTACATGACGTGCATTGCTCGATATCGCTCGGTTTTCGTGTCGGGTCCGACGCAAATATTATTATTATTATTATTATTATTATTATTATTATAACTATTATTATTATTATTACTATTATTATTATTATTACTATTACTATTATTATTATTATTACTACTATTATCGTACGCGGTACGAACACGTCGTGTAGCGTAGTGGCGTCGTCGGGGGGATTGGTCGGCACCGGAACTCGGCTGCCTAAAATAGCAATAACGACGACGCGCGACGTGGACGTAGACGAAACAGTAATAATCGTTACCATGTAAATTACGATCAGGCGCCGACCTCTCTCTCACCGTGTGCGTGCGTGTGTTTCAGACCCGCCGATCGGACAACCCGTGCTGTCGCTGGAGAAACGGCACTACACCATCGGAGACACGTTGAAAGGCAACTGCACCTCGCCGCCGTCCAGCCCGCCGTCGAACGTCACGTGGTATCTCAACGACAAATGGGTACGTACAATACACGGCCCACGCCCGATCCCTTTTTAAAATACGTGACGTAGCCCACGAATCGGTGTCGAATATTGGAGGGGTGGGTTTTTTTTTAATTATGGAACGAGCCCTCTGCTCTAGTCCCAGCCGATTAGAGCATGGTTAACGCACCACTGTAGTTCGTGTGACCCGGTTCGAGATCATACCGCTCATAAAATTATTGCCGTCCGACGACGACACGGCCGTTATGACGATACGAGATGATAAATATTTATGCGGTGCAGTGGTGGATCCGAGGGGGTGGAAATGGGGTAAATACATACCCCTCTCGAGTCAATATTAGTAGATACTAATGCGATATCCCATTGAATATTATGATCTAATTTAGTATAGTATAATAGATTTTAATTACCCTCTTCTCTCTCTCTCTCTCTCTCTCTGTGGGTGTGTGTCTCTCACGCGAATAACTATACCATATTAAAATATTCACAACGCATTAATAATCATACTTACGGATGGGTATCGAAAATAAAGTCAGCGACACGCACATTCGTAAAACATTTTCTTGTTCTGTACGAGTGGGGAAAAAAGGAAAAAAAAACAATTATATTTTCAACGTCTTTTGAGTTGGCGTTTGACCTGTAAAACGGATAGTCGAGTAGCGGGGGAGTATAATACAGTTCGGTTCGTCTGTTATCAGATCCGTGGTTATTGTCGCATTTACTCGGCGGCCGGGAAAACGTGTTAGTGTTCGCCATATAAATGCACCGTCAATTTTTTTTTTTTTTTTTTTTTATTAATGAGATTTCAACATTAAATTATATTATCTCGACAATCATGTACATTATCTTGGTAAATATGAGTTGGCAAAGCTCACACTCGTAAAATTCGGAGGCCTGATCGCAGAATAAAATTTAGCGTATGAATGAATGATAATAATATTGACATTGTCGGTTGAAAGAGCGTCAGTAAGGGAAAAATGAGTACCAGAATTAGAAAAGAGATTCTTTAAATGATTTCTTTGAGTAGAGAAAGATAGACAATTCAGGAGCAGGTGTTGGAAGTCACTGTTTTCTCGACCACAGTGAGGTAGGGGACAATACGTACTAGTGTTGAGCCCCGCACAATCGATTGTACACTATAATCGACGACGGCGGCCACCGCGGTGATATCACATATCGCGGAATACGTCACGTTTCCGCGGGTACACGGACGATTACACTTGGGAAAACATCGGACACGGGTGGGAGGGGCTGAAGGGTCACTCGAGTCGGCAAACAGTGAAAAAAATTCACCCGGTGAAGTTCGGTCTGAAAATTCACCGAGCTCTCTCACACCACTCACCGGTTACACGGTCCACTCGACGGGACGGGAGAGCTATATAACCGCGTCGCCGTCATAAAATTAATCAACCTAGGGGACGGCGCATGGTGCACACGTGCGTGACGTACAAACAACCAATATGAACGTTTAAAAAAATAAAAACAAAACAAATTAAAACGAGTAAACATATTTACATAGGTACGTCTGATTAAACGCGTCCACGTGCCCGTGTGTGTGTGCCCGTGTGTGTGTGCCCGTGTGTGTGTGTGTGTGTGCCCGTGTGTGTGCCCGTGTGTGTGTGTGTGTGTGCCCGTGTGTGTGTGTGTGTGTGTGTGTGTGTGTGTGTGTGTGTGTGTGCTGCGAAATATTATAACATACAAACTGCGAGTCTATTGTCTCGTTTTCGACGTGACTTTCCGCGACAAACTCGATTATAAAGTAACGAAACGTAAATTTGTGATATCATTTCGTTTATAACGGCCGCATTCGTAAGATGAATAAAAAACGAAAAATCGGATTTACCGGGAGGTAATTTTCTTTGTTCTTAACATTCGAATTCACTCGGTGTACAAACATACGTACCGGAAAGTGTTGAGTACGTTTGACATGACGAGTGTACGAAAAAATTAAATACGACTTCTGTGTGAAAATTTCGATTCGGGTGACGTTAGGCTAGGCTAGGCTCGTGGTATCTCGTCTGTAGGACGGGCGCCAGACGCAGACCGAGTGGACCGCCATAAATGTCCGTCCTCGGGACCGGTCGCCGACAAAGTGAAGACCAAACGTTGGACCCGAGCCTAAATATTTCACTTCGAGTGTCTACTCAGTCTCGACTTTAAGTAATGCGTGACGAATAAATCTTCGAATCGTCGTAATTACAGTAATAAAACATAAAAATGTCTGTCAGATTATTACAAAACATATTTTTTCCAACTAATTAATAATAATAATTATAATAATAGTAATAATAAAGGGTTTCGGTAATACCGATGAATAATTACGGAAAAAGTTATTTTTGAAATACATTAGTTTCGTCATGGTATACGTGATTCCTTGGGCCACCGTATTATAAGATAAATGCAAAAAAGACAACATATTGTAAACACTAGAACTACGTAAAAATAAATAAAAAAATTTGATAATAATAATCATAATTTTCCGATAATTATTTTAATTTACAAGAGTTAAATCCGTTATACCTCTTGTGAACCTAACGAATGACGTAAACGTTATGTACCGACCGTTTCGTTCGGTCAAATATTCAAACACTCGTTGTCATGTTCCGAATGACATTTGGGCATACACGAGTATTTCCCTCTGCGATTGTTATCGTACTCGTAGTTTGACTTTTCCGGTCGGACAATACCTAATAACGTGAGCTCGTCCAAATCAGCCGTGACGTGTTAATATAATTTATTATTTTACAACGTCTTGTCCATTCGTTTGTATCATACTTATACGCAGTAGTTTATTTATTTATTTTTAATTTTTTTACCATAAAAGGCTCCAAGAGTTGTTTTTTTTTTTAATCGTCCATTCCAAATTCGTGTTGGCTAAATAATATAAAACAATACAAAATACAAGTGGAATTTTCATCGTTCTCATCTCGTTGAGATACTTACGGTAATTTTCATCTGATTTTTAAAATTTTTTTCTCACTGTAGTAATAATGCTATCACATTACAAACGCGACATACGTAAGAGTTAAATCTCTTAAGTGTTAACATTAATACATTTAATATTATTACTTATCAGTGACCTAAATTAATTGAAAAATATCGTTAAACTTATCAACAACAAACGGACTAGAGTGAAGCGAAAGAATAATAGAATGTACGAAAAACAAATAGAGAAGCTCAATATATGCCACCAAATTGGAAAGAGTCTAGGTCCAAATGCAGAAAACGAAATTAACACTATAAAATTTTTTTTAAAACAACTAAAATACTTTATCTAATTTAGTCAACTTAAGTAGGTAATGTACAAAATTATCTAAAATACCAAATTCAAAAATATTTTTTACTTTTTTTCCGTGTATAATTTATCTATGCATCGTTCTTTTTTTTTTAATTTTCTTTTTAATGTATTCCCTTTTCCAAATGAAATTTGTATACAAATGTAATGCTAATGACCATAGCAGTCGAAGCAGAAATTTAATAGAATTCGAGATCAATAATAAAAAAAAAACAAAAAAGAATCACGCGTGTAAACACGAATAACGCTTCGCCCAACGAGTGAGCGACTCGGACGAGACACTGCAGGTGTGATGGGCGTATTGGATTTGAAAGTGACGACAAATAGTTCATTAAAAAAAAAAAAAAAACTATTAAAAAGCTATTTCATTAAAAAAAAAACCCATACCAACAGCTTTGCACCTCTTACTGATAATAATTTCTGGTTTTATATTCGAAAATATATTTGAAAAAAAATACACCGAAAATATTTACCCAGTGAAAGCTTTATTCTAATATCCAAAAGTTACACTCATGTTCGTTTAAGATAAATTTAAATAATCTTTTAATAAAATACATACATGTTGTTTTTCCATCACACAATATTTAAGTCGTTGATTTATTATTATTATTATTATTATTATCGTTATCGTTATTTTCGTCTACACTCTACGTAATTAAGTGATATCACACGTGAATAATGTCACATAATCTATCTATATTAAAATTGTACTGATGGAGCAAAAAAAAAAAAAATTGCTATTGAATTTGACAATGAGTACATTTTTTCCTACCAGTCATTCACCACTGTTTTAAGATACTGTACCTATACGCAGGAAAGTCTTTATAGATATTTTCGGTGCGAAAAATCTGCATTCGGTTGGAAAAGTTTGGTATGCTTTATAAATTTACATTTAATATCTAGTGGCCAGTTATATGAAGGTATATTATATGAAGGTATGATAAAATTAATGAAATTACGTCGATAGAAACATTAAAGGTATTTTTAAACATTTTTTTTTTTCATTAAAATGTATTTGTATAATTTTTCCATTAAACATGAAATTGTATGCATTACGTAGGTTTAAAAATCAGGTGAGTGCCTTTAAAAAAAAAAAAAAAACTCTTGATTAACATGTCTACACACGCATTATGCACGCACACACACGCATTCTGCAAGCACACACACGCATTCTGCAAGCACACACACGCATTATGCACACACCAACACACACACACACACACACACACACACACACACACACACAGACACACACACACACACACATACACACACACACACACACACACACACACACACACACACACACACACACACACACACACACTAGTTTAGACGCGAAGCAACACGTCCGTTAAATCATAATAATAATAATAATCATAATAACTGTAATCACATACTGTCCGTAGCAGACTAGCCGAACGATTTGAATAATTTAAAATTTCCATGCTTTCGATGCGGTGTTGCAAATGCTTCGTCCCGTATTAAATTATATAATACCACTAGGAATTGATTAAAATATTTCCCAGTGACGTATAAAACGTAACCTTCACGTGGAAGTCCACGAACATGAACGAACATACGACACGAACAACTAAATCGAACGTATCGCGTTTATAATAACGCCCTTGTCGGCGCCACTCGAGGCGTAAACGCGTGCGTTTATTCGTATTGATGAAAAAGTCACCGTCGAATCAGCGGACCGCTAACAAATAAAACCTACGCGTTTTGTCGTCGGGTGAGTTTTTTAGGGTTTTAAGGCTTAAAACCCATTGAATAGTCACTACACGATTTGGGCACACGTACGTTATTATAATTGTTGTTTGGACCGAGCGCGTGACCCGGATTTTCTCCACGGAGAAGGGGTGGGTGCCAAATTTTGTCGGTCGACTCACCTGTATTTATATAAATCCCCAAAGGATTACTATAAACACGTGTTTTATGGTCGTCGTCTCGTAATAGAAATATATACGAGTGAATTAGCTTCAGTTATACAAATTAGTATTTATTGTTTTATTTATTTATTTATTTTTATTTTTTTAATAGTTTTACAAATCAATTAAGTTGTGTGTACTACTTGCATTGACGATCGATATGCTAAATCAGACGTATCAAACTCAAAGTATCAAGTGGGCCAAATATATTGAAAAGTTTACTATGCGGGTGGCACATAAAAATTTTACAATAAAAATATGATTTAATTTTTTTTTTTAATTTTATTCTTTACGTTTACAAAATACAGTAGATACAATTAAATTAAAAAGTTTAAAAAATAAAAATTTTAATAAATCGTAATGATTCTAATCATAAATTAGAAAGATTAGAACAGAACAAAGTTTAATAAAGATTATTATAACCTTACCAGATTAATTATTCCCTAAGAATCTAAGATAGTTGTGACACGATATTAATATTTCATTTTTTATTATTGCTGTTATATTATAGCTGAAAGCCGCATGTTTGACATGCATATGCTAAATTGTTGATGACGATGTTTCAAAAAAAAAAAAAAAATTCTATTTTTTCAAAAACCAAACAAACAGTGGATTATCGAGTTTGAAGTTTTATCGGTTTTGAAAAAAAAAAATTCTAATTCGAAATCTTACAGACGATTCAAAAAATCTGAATAAATACTAATGGGGGGGGGGCTCTCAATCTGATAACAATTCTCCCGACTACGACCTTGATTTGGGCGCACGCGCGTCGCAGTGCGCAGCACACACCGAAAACTGAACACTGAATGATGGTACTCGAAACTGTGGCGCATTTATCGAAACGCTCGAGTGTCGGTGCACAGTAGCAAAGCCACTTCTCGTCCTCCGCACGTAAACTGGAAAATTTACTATTTCGTGTTTTGGACGTGTAAGGAAAATGTCGAACAAGTATCAAATGGAACGACGCGCAATAACACTTATGCGTGCACACACACACACACACACACACACACACACACACACACACACACACACACACACACACACACACACTGCCACTACTCGCTCGAAACGAGTACGAGCACCGCTCGGGCGGTCTGTTTTCGTCGTCGTCGGTCGCGCGACTTCGTCAAAAGTTGTCTGTAAATAATAATGAGATGCGAGCGAACGTTTTAGTGTTCGGGTCGATCAAACAGTGTTCCGAATCCGCCCGGGGCACTGTGCCGCCGTATAGTACACTTAGACTGCGCTAATGGTTTATTTCATAATAATAATACAAATACTATGCGGCCAACTGTTTGGGCGAAACAAACACAGCCATACCGTCCAGGTTCGACACTCGGACGGGACGGTGTTACACGAAACATTGTTCTGGTGCTGCCGTCTCGACTATTCATCAACGTCCAAAGTTATAAATTATTACGTATAAAAAAACACACCGATGATAATGCGCACATACACACACACACACACACATATTGTTAATGATTCTAAAATGTATTCGAATTCATAATTTTTTCACGGAAAAACAATGTCGTAACGAGCTACTCGTTATCAATCGAATGTAATGGTGATAAACACACGTTTCAAAGCCTAATCATAAAAATTCCATAGAAATACGAACAGTTCCTTAGAACCAATATGCACGGACAGCGATCGCCGTCCGAGGTGCCAAAACGCAATTGCATGAAAACCAAACTTACAAAATATTAATTACAAGCCAGGTCGTCCGTCCGGTCAGGTTCTTTTGCGACCTCTAATAGAATTCGGCAAACTCAATAGTCGTGCCGAAAGTACTAATTACCCGAATACGAGGTCCAGCATAAATACGAGGTCCCCGACACAGCAGAAGGAGAGCAGAAGCTAGGAAGTACAACGCGAAAATCACATACACGGGTTTATTTCTCTGTGTGTTTAATCGAAAGTCCCTCTTCGAGTCTAATAGTAGACGTCTTTGAACATCGCGTTTTATTGTAAAGTGTTCGTTAATATTGTAAAAAATACAGAAATTCGATAATCGAAAAATACTTGCAGTCATTTGTAAAACCGTACGGTGGCCCGCAACAATGTACTACGATTATTATTGCGTAGGTACGAATGATAGTTACGGCGGATAAATGAGACAATGAGCAATCCGCGTTTTGGAATCGGGCTTTTTTGTCGGAAACATTTCCGAGGAAGTTTATAATTATTACTCGCGACCGCGTTACTACACGTGTTATCGGTGCAATTAATTTTAACCGACCAAAGTGTTCCGAGACCGCCATTCGAGGTGCCAAAATGCAATTGCATGAAAACCAAACTTGCAAAATATTAATTACAAGCCAGTCCGGTCAGGTTCTTTTGCGACCTCTAATAGAATTCGGCAAACTCAATAGTCGTGCCGAAGTACTAATCACCCGAATACGAGGTCCGGCGTCCGGGACCGGGTGCCACCACCTAGCAAATTCAGCCATGAGGACCAGCATAAATACGGGGTCCTCGACACAGCAGAAGGAGAGCAGAAGCTAGGGAGTACTACGCGAAAATCACATACACTGGTTTATTGCTCTGTGTGTTTAATCGAAAGTCCCTCTTCGAGTCTGCCGGCAGACGTCTTTGAACATCGCGTTTTATCGTAAAGTGTTCGTAAATATTGTAAAAAATACAGAAATTCGATAATCGAAAAATACTTGCAGTCATTTGTAAAACCGTACGGTGGCCCGCAACAATGTACTACGATTATTATTACGTTGGTACGAATAATAGTTACGGCGGATATTTATGAGACGATAAGCAATCCGCGTTTTGGAATCGGGCTTTTTTGTCGGAAACATTTCCGAGGAAGTTTATAATAATTACTCGCGACCGCTTTACTACCCGTGTTATCGGTCCAATTAATTTTTACCGACCTGCAAAGCGTTCCGAGACCGTTCGCCGTTAACAATACTATTCGTTCGGTTAATTAGACGATGTTCACACCCGCGTCTGTTTTATACGATAGGTCACCGCGGACTGCGCATAATTAACGCCGATCCGGATGACCGCAGAAAGTCGAAAGAGACCTGCTGCACGACCACGTAATCCGTTCGCAGATCGTTGGCGAGAGATACGAAACGAAATTATATTTCCCGTCGGGACATTGTTTCGTTCGCGTGTGAAAAGTTTGGGGATTCGAAGCGCGACGGTACCCGTGTTTCGAACATTATGGACCTTGACGTTCAAGCGTGCCTCGTGTGTTTGATTTTCCAAGCAAACTCTTTTTCTCGCGTAAATAACTTTTTTCGATTGCAGACCGAACCGGACGTTTGAACCGCGAGAACGATCGACTGTCGTGAGAAAACAAGCACGCTGAAACACTCTTGCGCACAATGGTACCCGTTGGTATAAATTTGGTTTTACGATATTCGAAACGGGATCGATACACGGGTAAAGGGATTTTAGGGCGCCTTTCTCACAGTGTACCCTGCACGTACGTGTTGTTCAATACACGTGAAATAGAGACGACCTTTACGGACTACTACCGTATAAGCGTACAGCCCGCGGACGTTACGTGTGCACCTCGACTAAACACGTTGCGCCGCAAAGGGATGAAGGGACGCGACGGCCGTGCGATGGCGTTCAGGTCGGACGTGATTAATTGTTCGGACGCGATCGAAAAACTAAAGGGTTGATCGGCCGACGAGAAATACCGTGCGTGATGCAGGCGAGACGGCTAATTCGGCGCACGATAAACTGTTTGGTTCCGAGGAGAGGGCGTGATCGTTCTCTTCATGACGCCGTGGAGCAGCGTTTCCCAACCTGGGGGGGAGTGTAAACATTTTTGGGGAGGCGTAATTAGTCATTAAAAAATACAGGTTTTATTTTATTAAATTATTTTTATTTAAAAATGTAGGGAAAATATGAAAAATTAGTAACGACCTGCTATTGAGTATTGATAAAGATAACAATTATTTAAGATCACAACTTTTATGTCGCCATATAATTATTATTATCATCACTAAAATTGAATTCTCCTCGGATACTTTATAATTATTGTTTGTAAAGTACACAAAAAAGTGATAGATTTTTCATGTTATAAAAGGGGGGGGGGCGAGAGTTTCAAAAATCTACAAAGGGGGTGTATAATAAAAAAGGGCGGGGAACCACTGTCGTAGAGTGACGTTAAATCACATGTTCAGATCCATCTCGTCGGTCTAGCTGCAGCCGTATCGCGATCGAATGAGATTCTGCACCCGTATATCGCCTGATCTATCAGGGAGCGAGTTTTCGCTGTTACCTACGATGACGGCCGTCGCGACCGATTCAAGCGTCGTACAGTTTCCGAATTTCAAAAAGCCTTGCTAAAATGATTTTTTTTCAAATTTCACCCAGTAACGCTCTGAAAATATATGTTTTTTATGTTTCTCAACTAAAGCTTACTAGCAAATATAAAATTCTTTGCTTATTTGGCTAGGTTGAAAAAGATGTTTTCAATCGTTAGCGATTTTTTCGTATTCCATATCAATATAAGTATACGATATTATAGTTCTCGAACCCAAATTTGATGAACTCTTTTCAATCCTACCCCTATTCAGGGTTAAAAGATTGTTTTCGCGATATAATGTAAGATTTTTATTTACGAAATACATTCCCAGAGGCGATCATATTAAAATCGTAATTTATATGTTTGAATTGTTCACTTCTTACACTTATTACATTTGATGATTTGACCTAAGTTATACCTATCGGCTATCATGTATGATTGTCTATTCGAATCCGTATTCGTCGTCTAAGACATCATTTCAAATAAATTTCTTTGTTAAACGCTTTATAATATTATTTTAATGAAACATAATAGTCGGCAAAGGACGATTTTATTCAATATAACAATTTTAACTAATTTCAACACACTGTTTTCCACCAAATAAATTATTAATGAACGAAAAAAAATCAAATCGAATATTCCAAACGCTTCTGAACAATGTACGATCGAAACGAAATTGTTTTGTGGTTTCGGTCGAACTTTTCAATATTCTGAAACACCGTGCATCGGTCTCATCTCAAAACACAATGCATGCAGCCTGATTCGGATCAACCGAAAGCGGAGCACGCCACTCGAAATACCGTTTCAGCTCTTGCCGGCGTAGAATCGTACGTACTCGCTTAATTCGATTTCGATCACGGCCGACGACGCGAGTGTGCATAGCGCGCACACCTCACGGGTCTATTCTATCCAGAGACGTTCGCGACTCGCGGCGAAATCTCACGACGGCGTGGCGGGAGGACGGCTCAAACTTTTCGACGTCGTATTATTCACGTGAATCCCATTATCGGTACGCGAGTCGAACGCGGCAGGCGCTAATGCACCGTATACGTATATCGTGTCACGTCGTAATTTCTATTTCGATTCCCCCGCGTCCAATCCAAATCTTCGAATTTTCTAATCAATTAGTCGGTCAGAACCGTTGTCTCCGTCAACGACCCGGATCGTTTGGGGTTCTGGTTGGTCTAAAGCAAGGGTGTCCAACCTTTTGTGAAGACTGGGCCACATGATATAGGTAGAAGTTGTTGTGGGCCACATACTTTTTCAAATAATAATACATTCAAATTTAATGATTAAATTATAATCTATAATACAACAATACATTTTTTTATAATTTTACAATAGCGAATAATAAGCAGAAATATTTTTACAAGTATTAATATTTAATAATTTATTAAGTACACAGACAAATAAATTTATTTATAATAAAAAAAGTTTTAGTTTAAAAAAGTTAAAAGTCATTCGTTTTTTTTTTAATGTGAAATTTGAAATTGCTTTTTTTGTGAAAGTAATGAATCAATATCCGGATCGATTGAAGTTGTTGCAATCCTTAAACAGCTTTCAAGGTGCTTGTCTGATATAGTAGACCGATTCTTACTCTTTGTAATTTTCATTCTTGAAAACAATAATTGTTCGCAAATGTAAGTACTGCCGAAACGCGAGAACACGAATAAAACATGGTCATGAAGGACTGGATATGTTTGTTTGGGTAGATATAATTTATAAAAATCTAATAAAGATGAATGATTAAATTTTTCTTTAAGTCGAATATCTGATTGCAACTCAATGCATTCCATTTGAAATTTTGTTTCCTCAGCAGTAATATCAACCGAAAATGGTGTTGCGAAAATAGCAAAGAGTTGACTATTCTTACGAAAATCTTGAAAAAAACTAATTCATGATTTTTAAATTGAAGTGAGGGCCGTATCAAAATCTACCACCGCCGTGGGTTGGGCACCCCGGGTCTAAAGGTTTTACGTTTTGTTGTATTTAACTTTTCTCGGCCCTTGACAACTCTTTGGGGTGATAATTTACTCAGTCCAAAAGTAACGTTCAGCTTTCTGACACGCCGTAGATCGCTTTATGTGCGCTTTATTTTTGAACGCGTTTAATTCGAGTTTTAAACATTTTCTTCGTTCTCAAATGCTCTTTCGAATTCGTGCCGGAAAAACTACCGAAAAAATCGAATAAATATCGTGAAATTTGCGAAAAACCAAATTTTTCTTCGACATAATTTTAGTTATTTTGTACCGATCGCGAGAGTTATGATTTTGAAATGTTTGCTGAAACGCCAACGGCACTCCGATATAAATTCGACAAAAGTCCCGACAAATTTAACCGCTTTCGTGTACACTATTAAGCTTCGAAGTCGTGTCGTTCGTACCTGATACAGTTTATATTTCTCGACCCTGTACATTTGTCGTAACCTCTCTCTCGCGTTATTTCAATTTTACTCGCGATACCGAAACGGATTTCCGAACCGTTAGCCAATATTAGTTTCTACGCGCGTTTGAAGTTATGAATTCACGACTCTCGTACATCACACCAAAGCTCCAGTCAGACACGTTTCGCCCGAGAAATGATGTATCGTTTTTTTTTTTTGTTTTTTTTTTTTTTTTTTTTTTTTTAATTCATTGCTCGCACCACTGATATCATGTCCGAGGAGCGGACCGTCAGACGAGCGACCTCGGTGTCTAAAACGCGTGTCCATTACTACTTGCACTTCATCATCGTCGTTTATTTCTCCCGCGCGTCACCGGCCTCGAGAGCGGTGTAAAACGTTTGATTTTCGGACTTCTCCCGCGCGGCCGTGCTCGAAAAGTTATCAGTAGAAATCGGTTGTAACGAGTTTTAAGGGCCAGCCGATTTGTCTCGTTATAATCGATAGCTCGTTATATGTGGTTAGAAAGAGCATTCGTTGTAACCAGTTAGAAGTGGGAAATACGAAATAAAACAGACCTAATTGTTTTTTTTTTTTTTTTTTTTTTTTTATTGAACAAATAAACCCGGCAGCTATGGCCATTAGTTACAATTTGGTTGGTATTTACAGTTTATACAGGAAAATTTTTTTTATATAATACAAAATTAAATTTATGTATGGTTACATTGTACCTATATCCTAATGTTTGCCTATTATTAATATTATTATTAGATTAAATTGTAGAGACCTGTGAATTTCAAAAATTGTAGCATCTTGGTGTTCTCTTCGGTTTCGGGTCCTAGTGCAACTTCAAGGGTCGTGTCTAGCCCAATGGTTTGTCGATCTTGTTCGTATTTAAGACATTCGGTTATGATATGTTTCACTGTTAATTGGACGCCACAGACTTCACATGCAGGGGGTTCTTCTTTTGTCATCAGGTGCCCGTGTGTGAGTTGCGTATGTCCGATTCTCAGTCGATTTAGTACCGTTTCTTCTTTTCTTTTTAAGGAAGTGTTTATCCATCTCATGGTACTTATTTTTATTGTGTTGAGTTTGGTGGATTGCTGTTTCCAAGTGTTGAGCCATTTTTTTTGGGTTCTATCATTTATGTGTTTTTTAATGTCTTTGTAGGATGTTCCTGGTATAGTTTCAAATTCAGAGTTTGTGGCAGCGATCTTGGCCTGTTTGTCGGCTAGTTCATTTCCTTTAATGCCGATGTGGCCGGGTACCCACATAAGAGTGATTTGTTTGTTTTTGGATAAGGCTTCATTTAATTTATTCATTATTTTTATTGCTATATCTCCGGGTTTGAACTGATTTTTTATGCTATTTAGTGTGCCAAGAGAATCGCTGCATATTATATGATTGGGGTGCTCATCTTCTAAGATAGTTTTAATCGCCTCAAGAATCGCTATTGCTTCGGCCGTATATATGGAACACGTATTTGGTAATTTCAATAACACATTTTTGTTTTTAAGTATTATTGCAATTCCTACTTGGTCTTGTGTCTTAGAGGCGTCGGTGTAAACTTCTTGGTAATTCTTATAATTTTCTAATATGCTTAGGAAATTTCTTTGGTATATTTCAGCTGAAGTTTGTATTTTTAAGAGTGAGCTAAGTTCTGTATTTATATCATATGTGGAATTCCATGGGGGTGAATTCGATTGTTCTTTTAGAATTAATTCGTCTAAGTTAATGCCATTTTTGCCTAGTTCGTCAAATAATTCAGTGTTTTCGTGTGATAGTGGGATATTGTTTGATATATAGGACCTAGACATATATTTAAGTGATAGGTCATTTCTTTTAATTTCGGGTATGGGTTCGCCAGCTATATTATATATGCTATAGATTGGACTACTACAAAAGGCGCCTATCGCTAGTCTTAACCCGGTATATTAATTGTTTTATTTTACTTTTAATCGAGATTTATAGTGAATTTATATACGTCCATATTATGTATGTATATTATTTATTATTATTAATTGTTATAATTGAAGATTAAATATTTAACTTATTAACACACACACACAAATAAAAAAATTATTACGTATGGTCGTTAGATGCGTGCAAAATAATAGATAGATTTGCAGAACACAAACTATTCGAAGAATTTGTTTTATAGAATAATAATTACAACTAGTTTGTGCTTCATTTAAAAGAATTTTTATTTATTTTTAATCCTAAATATTATAGTTAAATTATTTTGTTTATTTTTTATTCCTCGACATTACAAGTCTATAAGTCACCCTCCCCTGAAAATAGGGCCAGGGACGCGCTTGGTAGCTGATATCTCGTTATAACCATACTCGTTGTAAACGTATATTATTACAAACGATCATATGGGCTTGTGCCGGGGCCTAGCGTTTTGCTCGTTCTAAGCAATATCTCTTTCTAACAGGTGCTCGTCGTCGTAGTGATTTCTACGGTAAATTACTGCGAATTTTCGAGCGTTCCGACGGCCGCGCAACAATCGCAGCGTGTTGTTGTGTTCCGCGCTGCGTGCGACGACGGTCCGGGACCACCGCCGCGCCGTCTCGGGTGATTTCGCACCGTTCGCCCTCGCGTTACGCGTATTATATAATAATCGCCCGTCAGAAAACACTACGATTAGCGTTAGCGGACCGCTATAATAAGCTCGACGAAAACCATTATATTCTCGTGTCCGTTCGCGATAAATTATTAATGGCCGCGCGCCGCACGACAGCCGGACTTTCCCTCGCCGCTGCTCACACCGCACGCCGCATACGTACACTGTACGTCCGAACGATGGATCGCACGGCGCGTCGTATCGTCGTGTACGTCTGTGTCTACTAGTGCTCTGCAAGGTCCGTTCTTTTTTTTTTTTTTTTTAGACCCGACCGGACTGATACATTTTAACCGATTCCAGAAATGGACTGGACCGATACAAAAAAAATGTATGCATAACCGAGCTGGACTGATTGTAAAAAATAACCATAGATATTTAGTTAAAGTTATAAAATATCTATTTGTGGGCCCCCGCACGAATCTTCTCAGTTGGGCCCAGTATTTCATTGTATGAAACCAAAATTAAATAAAAAATTTAAAAATTGAAAAAAAAATCTATCAAATAAACGCATTTAGAATACCCGTCCCTTTCGCACCACCTCTACGTTCCGGGAAAAAATTACAATTACAATAATTTGACGTGTTAACTATACGATTCTACATAATATATTGTATTCCTTGTTAAAGCATACTAGACCACGATTCTGTCATTAAAACTTATGTCCAGCTGAAATTGAAGGCGGACCGGATCGGACCAAACCTTTTTTCGATTATAACACAAAAAGTTCGAAAAATACTGGACCGTGGTCCGATCTGAACCACTGTAGACCAGAATACATACATAAATATGTTATATATATATATCAGTGCCGTTCTCAAGATTTTTTGTTGGGGAGGGGATATAAAAATGTTTAGCGAATCGAGCAGTGGAGCTTATGCCTCCACACCTCCTTCCACATTATAGCGTAGATACCTATTCACAAAGTACTTCTATGGACGCATCGAAATTGGAATGTTCATAATTAATATAATGTGACCAAAGTTATCGTAATTAATGCATGAACATGATTTTTGGATTATAAAAATATCACCGTCTAATGTCTATACCAGTGTTTCCCAACTTCTTTAACTCGCGGAACCGTTGCTGGAGCGTGAATTTTTTGTGGAACCCCCATATTTTTCTATAGTAGTAATGCTGACACATGTTTTCTATACTTGAATGAGTGGGTTGTCGCCTGTCGGATACTTCCGGCACAAGGTTTTCACGGAACCCTTGACGCCGGCTCACAGAACCCTTAGGTTCCGCGGAACACCAGTTGGGAAACACTGGTCTATACCATTAAGTATTTTTGTCACACTGATCGTTATAGACACAAATGAAAATGATAACGATTCACATCATTATTTATTTTAGTTTTTAGTTTAGTTTATTGATAATCGACTTAATATACATACATACATAACATTATAACATATACATATGTATGTTGATACCTACGCCTTATAATCATAACCTTATATAATATTTTGTAATACTTTATAAAACACTTTATATAATATTAACTTGATATAATATTTTATTGATTAAAATGTATTATTTATACAAAATACTAAAAAAGTTTACCATAAAATGGCTCCATAAGTACTTATATTTTGAACCAAAAACAATGCCAGCGGGGCATTTATCCCCTATATCCCCCTCCTCCCGTGAGAACGCCCGTGATATAAACATGTTGTATAATTACAGGTGATTCGTATCTCGTTCGACGGCATATCAATTGTTGTTTGTTATTGGAAAACACATCATTTTTTGTGTAAAAAAAAAAAAGAAAAAATGACGTCATAGTGAACATTGAAAACAATATTGAAAAACGCGATCCCGAATTCGAATGTCGTGCACCGGAGTTGATTAGAACGACGGTGAAAAAAAGTGATTTTAAATATCAAGATTGAAATTTCAGCATGCAACGTCACGTTATCATTTATCGACATGTATATTTTTTTTAAATTTTACTCGCTGATTGTCGTACGACGACGACGACATTGTTGAACAAAACATAATATCATGTATTGCGAGCAATGCCAGTGATCTACGAACGTATTATTATTATTATTATTATTATTATTATTCGTGTTTTCATATAAATAATGATTTCGCATTCTTTTTCTTGTTTATTTGACATTTCTGTTTTGTAAATATATCACAGAACTTTCTGTTGGTTCTCGATTTTTTTAATTATTGCACACTGCAGTAGCACATTAGCACCTGATGGGGGACCTCGGTGTAGCCAGTAGTAAGTTGTTTCCGTGATCTCAATTTTCTACAGCCTCTCAAGGGTTCTGGATCCTAAAAAAGCGAATATGCGTTTTAATATTTTTTTTTTTCTTAAAACGTATAGCGAATACAACATTTCCAGAATGCCAATTTTGTTTGAGATTTTTTTTCTTCTTTTGTTCGCTACCACTAATAATCAACACGACATTATTTATAACTTCATACACGACCTCTAAACCGTCAATCTTTAAGAAATTTCGATCGAAGTTAAACGAAATATATTATGAATCCTTAAGCAAGAAAAAATAAAAATAACCGAATGCGGAATTTAAACTTTTAAAAGTTTTTCCATAGAAAAAAAAATGTTTTTTTTTCTCGTGAAAGTAATTAGTTTTGTTATACTTCTAACTTGAACACATTTTAAAGTAAAAACTAAAAAAATATAATATATAAACGCATACATTTATTTGTACGGCTGGAGTTTATTATGGGTCATTATAAATTGTATTAAAAGCCCTAAGGCTGGTCGGCAGCAGTTTTCCACTCTTGACGTTTCTCAGCTCTCCTTTTCAATTCGCAATAAGATCTACAGTCCATATCTCTAATTATTTGACTAATGTAGTCCAGTGGTGGTCTGCCTCTGCTGTTGTTCCCCACAACGTGTCCAATTAAATTGGCTCTTCTTGTTCTTAATGTCTTCAGAAAATTCCTAGTTTCACCTGCTCTTCGGTATACTTTTTCATTTGTCATGTGTTCTGTCCAACTTATTCTTAGCAGCCTTCTGTTGCATAATAATTATGTATATATATACGGTGTTATTTGGAAGTATCATTCACGAGTGATTTCTCCCGTCAAGCAATTCGAGTCGTGTGTTTTAATTATTTATTTCATACTCTTATTGCGCCAACAGAGGTGTAGGTCGAGTATGTATAATAATAACAAAATATCATATAAAATACATTAACTCTTGTGATTTTAAATTAAATCGAATAAACGTGCAAATTATTTTTATTCGTATTGATTTTTGGTATTCAAAAACTTCGCATTAATATTCTGCGTAGTGAACCATAGTCTTGACGGAATTAATGATATCAGACAAATCGTGTTTTTTTTCCGGGGAATTTTTCGTCGGTGACTGTTTTACCACTGCTCCTTAAAAAACCACGCGGTGATTCACGGCTGTGCTCACGTGTCACAGTGATTTAAAACTGGAAAAAGCTGGTCGAAATAAATCAATACTAAATTGTACACCGTAATAGTCAAAAAATTATTGAATCGTGATTTTTAAAGGTCCTCTTACTTAAATCTGTTATCCGCAGCTTTAAAATGCATCTCTCTTTGGGAATTAAGGATTATTTTTCATTTGATGTAATTTTTGTTATGACATATCGATATGCAGTATGTAAATTAATTTGGAGAGTCAGTAGTCATTACTCTAAATTAAATGCAAATACATTATGACCTATTAGCAAATTATTAGTTGTCTATTGTTAAGTTTAAAAACCGTACGATTTAATAATTTGATGTGTTTTTGAAAATATAAAACGCTCTCATTCATTCGAAATTCAACCGCTTTCAATATTTTTTCTCGTCGTGTTAGTAATCAGTAATTCTACAAATCGGCTATTCTCTAAATTTTGAAAAACGATTTTTTTGAAAAAAATCAAAATTTTTTTTAGTGTTTTCGAATTTTGGATTTTTTTTAACCATGGGAAAATGGGCTACAAGTCACATATTATGTTAAAAAAACAGAAATTCAATATCCGCATTATATTAGGAGTAATTACTACTACAAAAAAAAATAAAAAATAAAAAATTGATTTCAGCCAACTTTTTTTTTTTCATTTTAAAACACTGAGCGTCGAATTCACGATCTGCGTACTCGAAAACGAACGCGCGAAACGAATCGTTCAACAAACGATATCGTTACGGGTCACCGCTATCGGAATAGCGGTCGGACACGTCATTTGAATGCCGTGCCGTGCGGTAACGTCACACCTTTACGTTATGTCCTAACTGAATCCGTGCGTTGCGTTTATACGTTCGCCCGCAACGCAACGCAACATATTGTTGGCAAAATTGATGTCGATGAATTCACACGTACAACGTGCAAGAAGTTGTGAAGTTGCAGACAGTTGTAGATTTTATTTTCAGTTGTTAACATGTCGTTAACCACCGAACAACAAAAAATTGTATTTCCGAAAGTTTGGTGGTTACATTTTTTATTTTGAAAAAAAAAACCACAAACGTAATCCACCGCATCAAATTTATAAAGATAGGTTTGATTTTGGCAAGTTTCATCATTTGTATTCAGAGCTACGTGCTGATGATAATTTATTCTGTTCTTACACTCGAACGAGTACAAGTACTTTTGATTATATAAAAGAGGCAATTGAAAATGAATGTTATCATTTTGAAATACAAAAAAAAAAAAAAATTGATCGCACAACGTTGCGTTGGAAAATAGAACATGCTCTATTTTGTGCGGCGCGTTTAAACGCATCGCGCGCATGTTACGGCCAGTTAGGACATGTCCGTACTTGGTTGCAGTTGGTTTTATTTGCGTGCACGCATCGCCCGCAATACACGCAACGCACGGATTCAGTTAGGACAGCGGTTCCCAACCAATGGGCCGCGGCCCACTTGTGGGCCTGGAGCAGCATGGTACTGGGCCGCGAGCCATAGGTATAATATTAAATATTATAGGTATATAAATATTTAAAATAATATTATTATACATTTTTTGTTTTATTTCTGATCATAATAATATTTAATCAATTAAAATTTAACTATATTGTACAGTAAGTGTACAATCAACGATACGATATCGAATGTTTGAATGTAGTTTTATCTTATATAGTTCGTTGATTATTAATAGGTTCTTATTATTTACCATTTTTATAATTTTATATATAATCATCTTTTTCTACTTTAATTTATTTAAAAAATAAATATAGGAATAAACTGAATGTTGAGAGTGATTTAAGACTAAAACCAACAAGTTTTAATCCAGATATTGACTTTCTCGTGAAGAACAAGCAATGTCAAAAATCACGTGTAATTGTTTATCTTGTGATAAAGTTGAATTAAGTTTTTTTTTAATTTTTAAAATATTTTATTCCTAATAACTATATATATATATTATAATTTTATGAAAACGTATATAGGTATGCTATGGGTGGGCCTCAAATATTTTTTTACAAAATTAGTGGTCCGCGAAACTAAAAAGGTTGAGAACCGCTGAGTTAGGACAGCGTTACATGTACAGTGTTGTGCCGAGCGATGAACATAATATTTCCACCGGTGCGCGCGTCCGATGGCTTTACACTCGTCCCGGACGGTGTCAAACACCCCGTGTAAATATCACTATGAAAACAAAAAACGAGTCGATAAAATCCCGTATCGTTCCGGCGCTTAATGGATCGAAAACGAC
The DNA here is from genome assembly GCA_027580255.1 of Therioaphis trifolii. Taxonomy (NCBI): domain Eukaryota; kingdom Metazoa; phylum Arthropoda; class Insecta; order Hemiptera; family Aphididae; genus Therioaphis; species Therioaphis trifolii. The sequence goes on along the minus strand of CM050410.1, from coordinate 16,739,265 downwards.
CGTCGGATTAGATTTTCGATTCGGTTCGGCCGATTCGCGCGTCACGTCGTCGTTACGTATTATCGTCACTACCGTTGCTGTTATCGTACCGCCGCCGCGTCGGCCGGCGTTTGCGACGATATCGTTACGCCATTGTTTCGTAACCGTTCGACATCGGTTTTATTTATTAACATATTGATATACACGTAAATCACGCGTGGCCGAATGCCGTCCCAAGGGGGGGGGGGCAAATGAGGCAAGTGCCCCTGGGCGTCCAAAGTATCATGAATTTAGGGGGCGCCATAAAAATTAATGAAAAAAAAATTTAAATAAAAAAAAAAATTGGTGTGTGTGTGTGTGTGTGTGTGTGTTATTAAATAGAAAATTATGTATACAATGACTAGTACTATTGTGTTCCATACCTGCAATAATGTGTTATAAATATCGATATTACCAAAGGATACAGACGATACTGTTAGGTTCCTGTATAGCCTTTATAGGTATAATTTATACATGTTTTACGTATTGTTTCGAGAAAATGGTGATTTTTTTTTTATAATATAGTCATAATAATGAAATCGGTGTCAACTTCAAAAATATCATCAAAACAAAATAAATACGTGTACATAAATAAGATCGCAATAATATTTAATAAGCATGGACCTTTAATTGATAATTATTAAACATGTTTGTGGAATGATGTATTGTATTATGGTGAACATTTTAAATCAATTTTATATTTTTTCGAAGGAAGGGCGTCAAATATTGTTGCTTCATGGTGGTTATGGTAATTAGGACGGCACTGCGCGGCCGCGTCAAATCTGAAAGTGAAAATACAAAAAAAAACAAAAAAAAAAAACTCAGCAGTCACTCGGTTAGGTTAGCGCGGTGGCTTAGGACGTGCAGTGGCAAATTTAGGGGGGGGGGTGCTTGGGAACTGGAGTACCCGCCATTTCGCGTATTTTTATTAAAAAATACTAATAATTTGCCAAGTAGCGAATTTTCGGTGTGCGGCCGCCCGCCGTGATGTAGCCAACACCGGTCGGCGACCGCGCACAATTTTGAAGTACACTGGTTTTCTATAAGTCAGAACCGATTAACTGATAAGTCAGCTGCTCGGTTGTCAATACGCGCTGACATAAGAATATCTATATCAGTGTCAATACATTAGTTTTTGTATAGTATCTATATGATATCATCATAGAACAAGATATTATTATCATTGATTATATATACATCAGTATAATTGTAAAAGGTTTAAATTATATTTTATTACATTGTATTGTTACGTACCTATTAATTAATTAATTAGGTAGGTACATAATTATTGAAAAATAATATATGTTAAATTGTTAAGAAGTTTTATATTGCTTAATTATGTTTAAGTACCAATTTTTTATTTCCCCCCCCCAAATTGTACATAATAAGTAATTTAGGACTATTGTTATTAACAAAATAGAACCCACCATAAAAAAATCATAGATCCGCCACTGAGGACGTGTACCCATATACATATACAGTAGAATCTCGATTATCCGAACCTCCCTCAGTTATACGAACCTTCTATTCAGTGGCGGACCTACTATTTTCTTTTGGTGTGGGGGGGGGGCAATATTTTTTACATCAGTACATATTTTTATAAAAACACTCACATTAGTATAATGGTATAGTTATATTTTTAAACATCTTATGGTCCAAAAGGGGGCAGGCCACCCCCTTTAATCCGCCACTGCTGCTATTATCCGAACCATAATATTAGAGGATCTGAACGTTCTGTTTTCCGAACGTTAAAACTCGTCGAGGCACTCGTATCCGCGGTCGGTTTATCGAATTTATCATAACTTTTGCTTTTGTTTTTTATTTTTTTTTATTAGTACATACATAATATATGAATGTAGGTGTGTGAATTGTTAGTAGATAATCAAAACGTAATGGGCCGATCGATTAATTCGTCTTAAAAAAACGTTTGCGAGAGTTGGTTGCAAAAAAATCGCGTTGCAGCTCGTCGTCAAATGAAAATCGATAATTTTGTCAAAAAAATATAACAAACATAATAATATTATGTTCCTATGTATGACATGCGTTTCTGATAAAATATTATAATCAATAATAAATTAATAGCGATAAATATTATGTTATATAAATAAAATTATTTAACTGTTAAAAAAAAAAAATAATAATAAACAATAATAATTTCCAATACCCGAACTTTTGCGTATCCGAGCTAGGTGCGGTCCCAATTAGTTTTCGGATAATAAATGTTCTACGCTGTACATATCGTATTATTCGTTATTATTGTTTTGTTATTATATTTATTTTTATTTTTTTCGCGTGGAACACGAAACGAGGTCACGGGTTCGGACCGCCGAGTTCGAGAGTCGACGATAAATTTCGATTTACGTCACGCCCGCCGGCGGCGAGGGATATCCCAAAGTCGCGTATCGATAATTAGCGCGCCCGACCCGACTCTGCGGGTTGTACGTTATTGTTGTGTTCACTCCCGTTTTTTCCCTTCGACGCGAATCCGTTTATTTATTTAATGTTCTTCTCATTATTGTTATTATCGTTATTACTATTATTACTATTACTATTATTATTATTATTATTATTATTTTTATCATTGCGAGACTTTTTGAACACTTTTTCGACGCGCACGCGGTCAAACGTCAAAATCGAGTGGGTTCACCCGTCTTTCTAGACACTACGCATTAAACACGATACATTCATTTCACGTTAAATGTAGTATTTTAAATACAATTTTTTTTTTCGTTACTTTTATTACCTATCATTTATTCAAAGAATTTACGTGTTTTTTTTTTCAAAAAAAATTCAACTTTTATTCGATTTTTATTTCTGCGTACAATTTTTCAAGTTTTATAGTATTTTCCTAATCGTTATTTACAACACAGTTTTATGAAAAAAAAAAACCAAAAACAGTCTAGCGTTCAAATATTCGTATTATCAAATCGATATTGTCTTCGGTAATAAGTTAATATGTATTTAAAATATTAAGAGTCGTGGAGTGGAGAAAAAAAAACGTGGCACTACCACCGTCCGTCATAAAAATGACAAATATAAAAGGTGTTTGTTTTCACGTTGAAAACGGCTCAAATGGAGCATTGTCACTGGGAGTTTTCAAAAGTCACTAGATCTACACGCATAAGTACTTTTTAAACGTAACCAAGTGCTGCGTGTAACGTCAAATGATCAATGCGTTGTGTAACTCGCTGTAACTCGAACTAACAACGTGACGTAATAATTCTCGGCATGATTAAAAAAAAAAAAATTAACGAATATGCGAACAAACTGCTTATTTCGAAAAAATAAAACTCGTTTCGTGTTTAAAGCATTTAAGCATATTCTACGAATATAACAAGCGAACGTACCGAATATAACCGAAATGAAAACGAACCACGATGAGAGGTCGGATCGCTCGCCGTTTTTTAAATTGTATTCGTAGCTCGGTTGTCGGGAAAAGTCGTGGAATCTCTTTTTTTTATAAAGCTGCAGGCTTTGAACGTAATATCGCGTCGGGTTTTATATTGCGCGCGTCTAAAAAACGTCGAACCGGCACGTTTGCGCGGGTATTCAATCGCCTCTCGAGTCCGATGGTGCGTATAAATAAAACCGCTTCCGAGTACGCGTTTTGCTCGCGCCAGAGGTACGAGTATACGATAATATAATATGCATAAACGTTATACGTGTGCAAATAAAATATTGTACGAACATAATTATTTTAAATTGAAAACAAACAACCGAATAAAAAATATAAAAATATAAAATATAATTTTTTCGATTCGAGTTTAATAATATTTTTGATCGTACGACGTCGTGATATTTACTCGCGACGAAAACGTTTAATTACGTTTTTGCGAAAAAATCTTTTTTTTATATATATATATATATATATATATATTGATAGTCCGAATGAATTCAGACCAAGCCTCGTCCGGATTACCGGAGGTTTTTCCTACTCAATTGACTAAGACATTTTTCTTTCCTCCGACTTTATTAATTGAAAATTACAAATATTTTAAATTCTACATACATAAATTGGTACATACATACATTTTTATATATAATAAATTATAAAAAAAAATTATTTCAACTTTTTGTTCCAAATTTAAAGTTACGTGTTTACGAGGAGCCATTGTTAGACTCGACAAGAAAGAAGAAAACGAACTGACGACCGATTAATAAATGCTAGTCATTAATAGGAATAGTAGGTAGGTACTAAAATTGATGAAATTGTTATTGTCGAAAAAATATTTCATCGATTAATATTGGATTGCGGGAATTCCGAACAAACTGCCTATGTTTAAATAGATTTATGGGCCGTCCGGATTACCGCGTTCACCGGATTATCGGGGGTCCGAACTATCGATATTGTATATGTTACGGGCAATATGTACAATTTGGGCATTTTATACAATGCCCGGGCACTATAGAAAATGTTCGTCGTATATTGGGCAATATAAACAATGATATATTATAATATAATGTTTTATTAGATTTTATTATTTTACTTTACAGTAATTTAATTAATTCATAAATCATTAGAGTACTAATTAGATACTTATAAGATTTTATTATTAGATAATTATTATAATATATTTGTACTATAAATTTATATTACTGTGAATTATTGTTTTTCATTTATTGTCGCGGTACTGCATCCGTGGCTTTTTGATGTGCAAAGTCGATCCGCTGCTTTGCATTTGCACTTCCTTGTTTTGCACTTTTGTGAACACGTACATCGTTCGTATCCTTGACCGCCCAAAATAGATAATTTCCGTGCGGCCTCTCGGGGTGAAATTTTTGTATGTGGCACATCCTTAACTTCCAGAAATTTTTCTTTGCAAATTACAAACTGATTTCTGCTGTAAAAAGTTGACAGACGGCCTTCTTTATTAAGCTCAAACTTTGACTTCAAGTCGGCACGGTTTAACTTTATTTGATTGACCTAAAAATTTTTGCTGTTCATTTTTATATGTATACACACCGATTTAGTGGGTGAGACCAAAAATATTTTGAAATTGAAAATTAAGGAACACCCTATTATATATAATATATATAATATATATACGATAGTTATTTAGAAAAACGTCGACTGCACGCGCACCAGAGGCCTATATTATGTGCGACGTTATAAGTGCTCCGCAGAGAAACGCCGCGACGCTCGCACGGCTGTAAAATCCGAACCGACGCGTTATTTACAATCGATTCCGGCGGTGGACGTTAATAACAGTGCCCCGTAAAAGGACGTCCCGCCGGAGGTACGTATATTATATGAGTTAATGGTTCTGCTCGAGAGTCTTATTATCGAACGAAGATTAAGCGAAAATAATTTATTGCACTCGAATGTATATAATAAAAATACATGTACACAAAGCACTCTCTTCGTTATCGTCCCTCTTTTTGTCTCGTGTATATTCACTGCGTTGTACTCGGAATCCAACGACTCACTTATTTTATATGAAAAACAAAAATCAAAAAACAAAAATGACAAGAGACATTTACAAAAAAAAAAAAACTTGAAATCGAAATCGAAAATGTAAAAAAATAAATAAATAAAATATAAACGAAACGCGAGTTCACCCTTCGACGCATGCGTTTGTAATAATTACGTATTTATTTATTTATTTTTTTTTTTTACATTACCGTTATCGTCGGCTGGTCGAAACTCGGCCGGAAAAAGTTTATTTCGTTTAATAATTTATTCGAATATACAATATAAGATGAGTGATAACTGAAGGCCGAAGTGAAATCAAGTATGCGTATACAATGTGTATTGTATACTCAGACGTGTACACGGCGCGTAGACGCTTTTCGGTCATGCACACTTCGCGGTGACGCACAAACAACCGAGATTACGATCGCGTGATAACGACCCGATTTTCGTCCGTGCCCTTTGGTTTCGATTAAAAACGCGTGTATTTGTTTACACGAATTAATCGAATGACCTCGCGATTCCGCGGGTAGGTTACGCGACGACACAAATGTCGAAATTAGAAAAAAAAAAAAAAAAAACAGTTGAAAATTACAAAGAGACGTTTCGATCGGAACGGTATCATCGCATAACGAATTGTGCGTCGCGATGACCAGCCTCACGCCGTCGGACCGTCACGTCACTTGACGACCAACTGACGCGCGGTCACTGTGGCTCATGATTTGTTCTTCGAACGGCTTTTTTTCCACTCGAAAACACTTTTTCGGCTACGGTAAGTCGATTCGACCAGCATTACACGAATATGAGGGCGAAGGAGCCGGTCAGGCTGGGAAAAAAGAAAAGGAACTATTTTTACCGCGGCCCTGTGAATGTTTTTCGATATTTTCAAAAATCACACGATATCAAAATCATAGGTCTTTCCGAAACGCATTTCAGAAGTACGAACGGTTTCACTCGAAACACGATCGCTATAATGCCGTGGTAGCACTCGTGTATTTTTTTAATCGTCGAGAAAATTTCGAAAAAATCAATATTCACCTACCCATCGAGTAACAATACGCGATGAATTCGCGGCTTGGAGAAAATTCGCTGAAAACACCCGACTTTGAACAATACACTGATTGATTTTACTACGTATAAATAGCGTTTACTTACTGACGAGACTCTAGGCGTAAAAAAATCGGGGAAAACATGGCCCGTTTTGCTCAAAGGGTCGCTGACTCCCGATGTAGACGACCGTGATTATTCTATTTGTGTTTAATAATACCTGCACGCTACAGGGCGGCACGCGACAAAATCACTTACGAGGCACGCGTCCCTAAAACGCGATAACTCACACCAGCGTAATCAATTTATGCACACGCCAAAATTAAAGTCATTATACCTGTATACTGCACACCGCACCAAACCGCTCCACCTTTTCCCCCGCCGCTCTTGTTCATTCACCCCCCGGCGTAGTGTACTCGTATTAATATATGGTATTGTAATAATAATAGTAATAATAATAATAATATTTCTATTTTTTTTTTTTTTGAATTTTATTTTCGTACAACCTGTTTGAAATATCTGTACAACAAGCACAATAGATGATATATTATACGAGGGCTTGTTTCGCATGATAGAAGAGACTATTCAGTAAAAGCACTTCATGGCATGGGTAGTGGTGGTTACTCGACTATAGTAAGTCATGGCACCAGGTGCGCTTAGGATGTAGGGTCACCTGGGATTGTTCGGGAAGAGAGGTCGATAATAATAATTAGGGTTAGGATGTTTATGATTTTGCATATTTTTTTTAGGTTGTCCAATAGCATCCATTCTTATACACCAATATTTTTCATGATATCTATATTCAAAATATCAAAATTTGATTTGGCATATAATTGCATATTTCACTTTTTTTTTAAAAAAAGTGCATAATTTGTGTTTTTTTTTTCTGTTTTTTAGCGCATATTTCACGGTTTTCGATGCAAATTGCTGAAAAACACTGTAATTTTATATTTTACTGAATCTTATATAAGTTTGATTATCTGTATTTCACATATTATCATTTATCACTTATTTATTGTTGAGAATTCAATATGGTTATATCTATAGGCTCCTACTTAAATAGAATTTTCGATAAGCCTCGTCAATTGACACAGTCAAAACTGATCTTAAACTGCGAGCCATTAAAATTTTATCAGATATTTTAACAGAACGTTTAATAATTTACAGTTAGTATCCGTCTTGTCTACGACCGATGTAGAGTACCGTATATTGCACGTTTCGTATTTTGTCGTGAACGTATTTGATTAATTAAAATTTCGTGATTTTTTGGAAAATTATACATCTTTATTTTTTAATGCATATTTTTCAAATTTTTCATGCATATTTAGCTGATTTTTAGTGCATAAGTGCATACATATTCATACATTTTTTAGTGCATAAATATCCTAACCCTAATAATAATTATAATAATTTTAACGTATCGTCGAATAATCGTCCGTCATTAGACGGCGGGGGAACGCCGCGATCGGACGGTGGACACCGATTAAAATCAATCGCGCCCAGACGACGAACGCGATGTCGACGAGAGGCGTAATGCACCTCACTGTCGGAACGAAAACGAAAAAGTTTTCCAACGAACGCGGGCGCGCACTTCAAAGGAAGCGCGTCGAGTGTACGTAATGTTTTTCGAACGCAATACGTAGGTACGCAATTCGATACCATAGGCCTGCAGCCGTGCGTATATAATAACTAGGGTTGTAAATTTGAAATATTTCACTTGAAGTATTTCAATTGAAATATTTCAAAATTGAAAATTTCCCTCTTCTTGAAATATTTCAATGAAATTATGAAAAATATTGTTTTTCTTTTAAACGTTTTTATAGATGATTAGAAATAATATATTGATAAAACACAGAAAACATTGATTATGAATGACTTATTCATAGTTAAGTATCATTTATCAACCCAGGTATACGAATTAAAAACTCTACCTAAATACTGTTAATGGTCAATGGTTATAAATTATTAATTAATAATTATATATTTATATGGTATTTGTATATTGATATTAATTTTATTATATTTTTGTAATCACTTATCAGTTATCACCAATCATGCAATTTTCCCCTGTTGGCATATGGCTGACTTCAATATTGTCTTATAGTCGGTTATCTGGTTTTTTATATGTCTATGTTTGTGTATCATTATGTATGTAGTATGTAACTATGTTACATATTTTCTTTATTTCATACAATAAACCAACTTTTAAAAATGTTCACTTGTAAATAAAAAAATTTATTTTTCATGGAAATGAAATATTTCATGAATTTTTCATGAAATAATTCAAGAAAATAAATTTCATGAAATTTTACAACCCTAATAATAACATAACATATAATACATTATATTTCTCAGATTTTCAGACGCTATATAGCCGATGACCGATTCGAATTTATTACGACGTGTAACGGATGAAAGAAATTTGTGTTTTCTCACCTGCGCGGAGTGCGTAGTTTTGAAAATTTAATTTTTTTTTTCAAATTTTTCATTTAATTTATATTCTATTCTTGGATTTTATCACGACGACGCTACGGTTTTCGCCCACGAGAAAGACAACGTTCCACCGCGGCACTTTGACGACACGAAAAATTTAATTTAATTTTTTTTTTTTTTTAATTATAATGGTGCCGGAAACGCACTGTAAAAAAATTAACGTTTCCGCGAGCAAAACAAAACTCGTATACAAGTCGAGAGCACTTCAGCACTACCGACGTTTTCGAGTAGATACACAACGAGTAAAAAGCGCGTTTACTCGAATAATAATAATAATAAAAAAAGAAAAACGTAAATAAAAAAATATAGAAATAACGGTCGAGCAAGGGGCGTAAACTCGGTTTTTATTCGTTTAAAAAATTGCGGGATTTTACATGTTTCAATTAAAATTGCACTTCGACATGTCTCGTCTTCCGGACGCACCCCGTTTGTACGGGGAAAAAATATGGATGGCTCATGTAATCACTGTGACTTTTTCACGTGACACAGTAGAACGCGGTCTACTCGAACTTTTGTAAATCGAAATCGTCGATAGGTACCTCGAACTTTTTCACCGGTTCCCAGAATCCGCCATTTAAACGACGCAAAACGAGTCGTGTTTAACTCGAATATTTCGCGAACAACCCGAAGTTTCAATATTGTAATATTAAATTACAGAGCGACGATTATTCCCCGTCGACGTACATTTACCGAATAAATTGATTTAAGCCGTGGTTGCCGATCAGCGGTTTATCTAATTGGTTTATCGCACGACACCGATTCGTTATCCACTCATATCGTCACACACGTAATACGTTTTAGTGCTGAAAATCTGTACGTACTTTTTTACACCGTTCTTCGGATAAATTTCACGAAATAAAAAATATGATATTGAAAAAAAATCATACTGCCTTTTTTTTTTAATTTATCGCTATCGTTAAAAAAAACATTACAGCTATATACAGATTATACATGATTTACATTGAGTGACATATTCTTTTCGTGTGGTTTAAATTAGAAAGCCAGCACTGATAATAAAATTAGCGATTGAGTTTATCGAGATGGGGGACCGGGTGTTCGGGAGGAGTTGGGTATCAGGTCCGGGGTTACCAAGTGCAGCAGAGAGCGAGAAGAGAAGAATAATACTAGAATAAAGGGAAGGCCAGTGGATTATAGACGATTGAGGTCACAAACGGAAATTTCTATATGACGGAGAGTACAACACGGAGGAGAGCTTAAAAAAAGGCGGAAAGAATGGTTGGGAAGTAGATTGTGTCCGATTCCGATGCGAGTAAAGGCGACAACGAGATGTCCAGGGATGTCTGAACCTCTGAACTAGGGATCGGTCGTACTCCCTTATAAATACTTATTATAATACACACCTATTGTACCGATTTTAAAAAATTAAAATTTTTGACGTTTTGGTCGACTCGGATTCTCGGATTTCTCGAACTTGTTGTCGGTCTCTTCAACTCCGAGTGTGAAAATAGGTATCTACGAAAACCCGTGTTTATGAATAATCGTCATTTGAATCAGCCGATTCCCAGCTGCGTGACGCGTGCGTTCGATTTCGATGCGACAACGCGCATGGTGGTGGTTACCAAAAACGTGTTAACGCGTACACGCGAGTGCGCGTATTTCGTGTTCTCGAAACAAATGTCGGCCGTAAACGTCGGGCATCACACGTTCGCCCTAAACGCGTTCAAGTAACGTCGTTAGAGAGCGATTCGCGTCGTGTATTTTTTTTTTAATTTTTTTTTTTTTTTGTCAAAACCATAAATTATTTTTCAGGACGCTTTGAACTGACTTTGAGATATGATTGGACGAGAAAAAATGAAAATTTATTTCTTCCCCCCCCCCGCCGGTGGTGATCGCACGCCACCCAAAAAATTACGCTGACGACGAAGAAGTGGTGTAATAACTTTTACGCTTGGCGTCGCGGCAGACGAAGGTGTATTAAGAATGACATAAAAAATAAAAAATAAAAAATAAAAATCCCGAACGCCGACTCGGTGCGTGTGTTGTTGTTGTGATTATGCTAAGCGTCGCGCTTTCAATGCATAAATTATAAATCGATTTTTCGTTTTAAATCGTCACATCGACGGTTATCTCATGATTACAGTGAACCGTCCAAGTATATAGAAATAATAATATACGTTATACAGGCAAATGCGGTTTCTAACTAAGACGATACGCGAATCGCGTTTTTCAATTTCGTACTCAAAACTCCGGTAGTTATATCTGTGTTTTTAATGGAAGAAAAAAAACAATTTTAGAACAAAGCTCTTTGTAGTACTATCGATTACCTTTAGGTTTTTAAGATTTTCGTTTTTTTTTTTCGATTATTGTCATTATTTACAACGCGATATTATGAAAAATAAAACTTTTTTTTTCTTTTTTGAAATGTTCGTACTAAAGTCGTATTATTGGACTAATAGTTCAAGAGATGTAAACTTTTTAAACTCAGAGTAATGGAGAGGGGAAACCAGAAGTAATTTCATTAATATATATTGTGTTTTATGTATTATATGAGAAAACTAGAGTACTTTTGAAGAATAGTAAATATTATTTTTATTATTATTTTTCAAACGAATAACGTAGTTCTAATAGTGTTTCAAATAATATGTAATATACACGGGAAAAAATATAAACGCAACTAAAACGCACCGCGTACATCTTTTGTGGAGCGTTTGTTTATTTACCGCGATCTATAGATCTTTCTGGTAAAAAGCTCGCGTGGCCAAGAGAATTTTATAATAAAGATTAAGGAAAAAGCGTACAACGATTACTGTTCGAAAAACAGCGGGCTTTTTGATGCGCGCGCACCCTGTCCTCCGGACCAGACCACAGAAATCACGCGGTAATTAATAAGCCATTACACAGATCGAGGCGTGAAGATAATAGTAACTTAATCGTCCGGTACGACTTTATGACGCAGGGACGTGTTATTAGACTTTTATTGTTCCCTCGGCGGCCGTTCGCAGTCGGCGTGCGTGATAAAATATTAAAACCACGCCGCGACAGAAAACGATCGCGCGGTAACGGTACGTCGGGGGAGTGGATATTTTCACGTTGCCGCTCTCGATCTTTTTTGGCGTCGAGATCTCGTATACGAACGGTCGATCTACTCACGCACTATACGCACTCGTGTCTGCGATAAGAAACGACGAACGTTTCCGTGATGACGAGCGCCGAAAATTCGTTTTGAAATCGTACGATTTCGATCAAGTCGGATCGTCCGGAGTGTTAATTTGGGTTTTCCCGGTTTGTTCGCTCGTAGAAACGCAGTCGACCGTCGAATACGTTTCGACTATGATTTAGAACGATAAGCTTTTTAATAATAATCAAAAAAAAAAAAAAAAAACCGTATCGCTCAGTGATCGCTATATAGGATAGGAGAATACAAAAGTCGACGGTCGAAATCAGAAACGTCCCGTACGAAAAGCCGAGACAAAGTCGAAAAATCGGAAATCGATTAGTCGAAAATATCCACTCCTTTGTCCGGACACCGTGATTTTGTACCGCTAGGAAAACCAGAACCGACGGCCAAACAATCGTTTCGTAAAGTAAACGAACACCGCGGTTATTAGTTTTGTAAATCATCAGTGTTTATTCGTCGTGATATGAATAATTCACTCGACTGTTTTTGATTATTATTATAACGCGGTTTTCGGTCACTACAAATTGGTCGACGTTAAAAAAGAATAAGATTCAAAAACTTTGTGAACCGCCGCGGCCGTGAATTATTGTTTTTACACGTTGGTGGCTATCCGCGAGAAAAGTTTATTTATTTTTGAAACGGCACGACCATAAAAATCCGGTCCCGATGTGAAAAAACTAAAAACGACTTTTTTTTTTTTTTTTTGCCTTTTCTAGTTTTCGAACGTCAAAAGAAAAAATTAAACACACACTTTTTTACAACGCGCTCGGTGTATTTTTGTATCGTAATCGACCAGTGCATCAAAACGATTAATAACAATACGTGTCCCGAATGACTAACCGATCAACGTATTACGGTCGAAACGTCCGTACCGGATCATTTGAAAAACCCAGGGATCGCGCTTATTACTATGCGTGGGCGCACTGAGATAACGTTTTCCGAAATTCGCATTTTAAAGGTCTAGACAAAATAAAATGTCAATTCAGCAGCTAGTACCGTAATGTTAGAAACAAGTATCGTACCTAACGGTCAAAGTTTAACTCTTTGAATTTATTCGAATGCACCTCGTATTGTGATTGAATCGTTTTCCCGATTTCCCAGGCCTTCTGGACGTTACATGCCACCCCTTTTTTGTGCTTTTAGCCTCTACTTCTCTTATTCAAAAAGTGCATGTGTTTGTGTGTCTTATAAATGGAAACATTTTAATATTTTACTATTGTTTTTGGGTATTATCCTATCAGCCGATTTGTCTTTTGATGACCATATAAATTTAACATAAAATTGGAACAGTCTTCGCGTTCTAGGTTTCATTCAACGCACCAGATCTAATTTCGACGATGCGCTGTGTACGAACGTTTTTTTATTTTTCACTAGTAAGACCGCTACTCGCATATGGGGTGGTATTGTGGAACACTAATCAACTATATGGTCTAGTTAATACATTAGAAAATTTGAAAACAATGTTTTACGCTTTGACGCTTTTACGCTTTTAAAACTAAGTATAATAACACCGTTGAAATTGCAAACTCTATAGGTTAAAAGTCACTTAAAACAAGAAGATTAGTATATTATGATACTGTCATGTTTATGTATAAAATCCTGAATGGAATTATCGATTGCCCTGAAATATTACAAAAAATCGGCCTTATAGTATCTTCTTTCAATTCAAGATTTAACCCACCATTTGCTATTACTCATTCAAAAAATAATTACTTTACCAATAGTCCGGAGTGCCGCCTGCCTACATCATGTAATTCAATTCATAATTTTGATTTTTTTCCGAATCCGTTACTCATATAAAATATTGTGTTTTTAATTTAAATCTTGACGTTGAATTTGGTTTAATGCGTATTCGATTTTCTCCTCAATAATCGTTAATTTAGCGATATTTATAGTTTTTAGTTTACACTCACTGTACTCTTACCCTCTGGTGTTGTAAAATTTTTATTTTTTTTTTTTTATTAAGAACTTCCAGCAAACACTATTATAGTTCGACAATTATACAATATAATATGGTTTTGATTAGCAACATGATATAAATAAAATATGAATAATATAGATACTAACAAAGTATGTGGATAGTATTAACATAATTCGAATAAAATAAAGTTAACATACCAAATAATAGATATTGGGAGTAAGTAGATAACATAATAGTTTAAGATTATACTATAACATGATAGCAATACAAAATACTAGGAGGTTATTAGTTTGCAAAACAAAGAGTGTTATGTAATAAAATTATACAGTGTGATTAAATAATAAAGGTAATAGAGAGATAAGTATTAGATATATTTAAAATGAAAAATTTTTAGCTAAGGAGAGAACCGTTTATGAACAACCTCGGTAAGGAGGGTAATTAGTGGGCTAATTAAGGAATTTAAATTAGATATAAATTGCGAAAGAATAGTAGAGAAGGCTTCAACGGAAGAATTATCGATTTTGACTGCTTCAGCATAAGATTTGATTTGAGGCTGCCGAGCGTGATCTTCACAAACCATATCTGGCGATTTATAAGTTGACGTATTTGTGACAATATTTTGATTGAGTACCGGATGATGGATAGATTTAGGTAATTGAGATTTACTGCGGTTATCATTTAGTTTTTTAAAAACTGGACATCCTCTATAGGAGGCTGTGTGTGGTCCCGAACAAAGTGCGCACTTGGCCGGTTCCGAAGGCGGTTTGGTACATTCTGAGGTGTAATGATTATCTCCACATTTGACGCAACGTGGGGACTGGTGGCAGAAATTACTAGTATGATAAAAAGCCTGACAATTATGACATTGTGGAGGGGAGCGTTTTTTCTTGGGCAACTCTACTTTGATTCTAGTGTGCAGAAGCAAGTCTAATTCGAGGATATTGCAATTGTTTTCGGCAACTTTTAAATCGATTCTAAATAGAGGCAAAGGGCATTTAGTGATATGATGTTTAATATTATAAACCCGAATGACTTCGTGGCCCATATCAGTTAGACTAGCTTGTATATCTTCAACAGTGGTGGATGGGTGGAGGTGCCTGATAAATACGACGTAAGGTTTCAAAGGTTTAGGCAGATAAGTGTGGTACTTTATCTCCCCATTAGCCACAAGATAAGATTGAACTGAATTATAATTTACGGCACCGTCAGTGCGGATAATTAAATACTTTGGAGTATTTTTAAAAATAATACCTGAAGGATTGACAAGGTCAAAAAGAGATTTTTTGAGCATGTTGAAATCGTAGCCACTGCTTAGATAAAAGGGAGGTGCATGAGAAAAAACTTTTTTACTTGAAGATGGTTCCACATAACTAGGTGGCGTGCTGCATTGGTCTTGAGAAGGTAATGTGATGGGGGGAGGGCTAAAAACCTCCTGATCGAAAGCGTTGTCTTCGGAGAGTGAGGCAAAGCGATTTGGTGTGATGAATACTTTACTTCGGTTGACGCAAGGTTTTGTAGACGGAGATGATGACGATGACGATAAGTTGCGTTTCGAGGTATTTCGAGACATGTTTTGATAACAATATCAAGTTAAACTCATGTAATATGACAAAAGAAAACGGACAGACGAAAGCGACGTCTGAACATGTTGAACGATAAACGCAGACTGGGTGTTGTAAAATATTTATTTATTTAAATAAATATTATTATGATTATTATTATTATTATTATAAGTTATTATTTTTATCATTTTCCCTGACCACGTGTGTCGTTTACCGGTTACAGATGAACTCGAGCTACGGTCGACCGTCGCCGCCGCCGATAGCCCGGGGGGCCAAGTCGGAAGACGCGGTGCTGTCCACGACCACGGTGGGCCTGGAGTTGGAGGTGAACAGCTTCAAAGTGGGCAAGATGCGCATCCGGTGCGTGGCCGAGCTGTACGGCGTGTTCAAGACGACGGCCGAGACGGTGCTGGACGAGGAGAAGCCGCGGCTGGCCTCGATTCTGGGCACGTTCTCGTCCACAGGTAATTACGTCCGTTCCCGTCAGCCGCGTAATGCGTGTACGGGCGGCGACACGACGGGACCCGGGTAGGCGGGAGGCCCACTTTTCCCGTCATTATCTTCCTCTTCCTCCTACTCCTCCTTCTCCTCATCCTCATCCTTCTCCTCTTCTGCTTCCCGCTCATCGACGGTGGCCAAGGAAAAATCTGCCGGTCGTCGAGGAAGACGCGAGACGCGGCACACGTGGTTCGGGAGTGACGCGGAAAAGAGCGGCACCACCCGTCGAGCGAACAACGCTGCGCCGTACTCGTCATGTTCACACAAACACACACACACACACACACACACACACACACACACACACACACTCACGCACAAGCGTGATATACACACACATACGCCACAGAGCCGAGAGAACGAGTGAAAAATGTAGTGTAAAATGGGTTTACGGGGTATTAAGGGCAAATTCTTCGCGTCGTTGTAATGTAATAGTCTCCAGTCGAGTGGAAGGCAATTTATTTGCTCGATGGTCTGTTCCATTACTACCACTACTCCGTGATTATAAGTGTGTGTGTGTGTGTGTGTGTGTGTATGTGTGTGTGTGTGTGTGTGTGTGTGTGTGTGTGTGTGTGTGTGTGCACGAGCGCTACTGCTCCTGTTCCCAAACACAACACACGGTAACCTGTCCGTCACTATCGTTGTCTAGCACGCACGTAACAAACGCTTCGTTTAATCGAAACTTAAGTTACTTCTCTGGTCTCATCGACGTCGTCGGGATCCGCGGTCCGGGCCTACGACGACTTCGGTCCAACCACAAGGCTTGTTCCCCGTGAAACGCTCATCGGCCTCCTACGTGACTTTTACACCGAACAAGCAGACCATTGGCGTATTGTCAGTTTGACACGGGTACAACGACTTTGAACAACTCGTTTAACCGGAAAAAAATTTAGAGCTAGCAAACACAGTTCCACTTACAATTTTTTTTTCGTCTATTCAAGATTGACAGCTTACGTAAATTTATTTCAATCACATTTTATCTAATCTACCAACGTAAATACAAGCAACTTGGACTTTTTTCGTGAAAAAGACGTTGTAAATATACGGAGTAACTACTTCAATGGCGTCATTTGTGTTTGGTGAGATTATTTTACTCGCATTTAACGTGAAAACTGTAATAGGTAAAAATAAAAATGTTTCAGTAATATAAATAATTAATTGGCTAGGTTAGGTTAGGTTAGGGTTAGGTTAGGTTAGGTTAGGTTTCAAATCCAACTCCAATTCAAACGGAGCGAAAAATAATTTACTACCTAGTAATATTGACTTGTATATAATATGTAATATTTTAAATAATATTCAATGCGTTAAAAGTTAAAGTCGAATACACTGTAGTAAAGTTTCTAACGTGTGTATTTAATATTGCGAATCTATTATTGCGTATTTTCCTTACACATTCGATGAATTTTGAAAATAAATAATGCATTAGAACTATAACAGTTCACGCTTGAGCATGCTTTACGCTTAAAACACGATGTTTTTCCGTACCACGAACGCACACACACCGCTCACATACTCGATAAACATCGTATAAACAATCAAATCCACTTGTATATAGAAGATCAATATTAGTATTTACTAATAATTACTACAATTAATTTGTTATCATTGTGAAAATACGATTCTTCTGATATTACTATTTCGTAAAATCATCAACATATCATAGACATTCATATCTGATGTTCACCAACAACGGCCGAACGACAACAGCCGAAGTAGCAACGAGCTACATTTACAACGGCCATTACTCGCCAAAACGACCTCCTCCCCCCACAAACGCGTCTGATTCACGACAGTTTGACCCTCTAACACGAAAAAGAGTCTGCGGGAATAATAATAATAATAAATAAATAAATAAAAATTATTCGACACGTGTGCGGTGGACGAGTATGACGACGATGATATAGACACAACGGTGTAAGGTCGACAAAAACACGTACACGGGCCGCGGTCGCCGTTTTACGGTTTGCCTACTGCACGTTTTATTTTCGACGATACGTTTTTCGACGAATTAGCCGCCGAAATGTGTGTGTGAGTGTGTGTGTGTGTGTGAGGGTGTTTGTTTGTGTGTGTGTGTTTGTTTGTGTGTGCGTGTGTGTGTGTGATCGAGAAAATGTGTTCCGCGTTACACGGCGGCAAATAACACGACGTGACGTTAACCGTACACGCGCGCGTATAAATCCTCCTCCGAGACGGTGCCAAGCGCGTTTTCGTCGACGGAAACAACGCTATAACGTACACGTGTGTGTTTTCCATGTGTGACTCGAGAAAAATACGTCATAACGGGTCGGTGGAGGGGGTGGAGGGACGTAAAGACTCGTATCGACGAAAATCTATACTCCGTGAACGTTATCTCGTGTTTCGCCTCGATTTTTTTTTTTTTTTTTTTTTTTGTTTTCGTTTGTTTTTTATTTTATTTATTATCGTTTATTTATTTTCGTTTTTCGTTATTTATTCCGTGACGATCGATAATCGAGCCGGGAACGAAACGCTGGTAAACACGATATTTCGGACGCCATCGTAGGAACGCGCGTGCATCACGTACACTCATTTACATTTGCATATTCATTACGTCCATACGTGCGCGCGTTTCGAGGGACAATACAGCGATATTCCGGTACCGACAACTTTTTTAATGAAATTGAAAAAACGCGTTTGTTTTTTTTTTTTATCTTTTATTCGTATTTAAATGCGAAATTTAATTAAAACTGTATTTCTCACGGTCTGTATAAAATGTACATTGGGTTTTAATCCCGTCATACGAATGTAGGGAATTCGTGGCGGCGGCGGGCACGACACTATATTAGTATTATACAGCGGCGTTCTGTCGAGCGGTAGTGTCGGATGCGTTATTCGTCGTCCACCGAAACGTTTCTCGATCAAATTTTCGAGTTCTTTACATAGCGATTACGTATACAGTTAGGACCGAGGCAAATAAAAATAAATAAATAAATAAGATTAGTTCGTTTTTGAACACTCCACCGAATGAAATGACGTAAAATTATCGGAGAAATAATTTAAAAACCAATTTGTATCAAATCCAAATTTTCACACGGATTTCACGCCCGTCAATTGAAGACCTATCAATGAGATGAGTGAATGTAAGAATATTTCCGAAAATTGTTTTATTATATAAATTGATAAAACTCAGTGTTATCAATATGTTGTGGTTTATATATTTTTTTTTTAATTCATTTTTTCACTTTTTGTATTTAATTAAAATAAAATTTTTTTAAAAGTGACCACTTCTCGAATTACAACCAAGAAAAATATTCAAATTTGGTGAGACAACAACGCTGTTCAAAACCAAACACATATCATTGGGTTTTTCTATGATATATCGTAGCTATTGGTACTAAACGTGCACATACACCGATCCCGATAAACTGTAATCAGTTATTTGCCTCACTTCTTTTTTTTTGTAACATACATCTATCTCTTTGATAAGTCTTCAATTATTGAGCATCAGCACGTTGTCCAAATGACACGATTGCGGTATCAACATTTCGTTACGAATCCGCCACGTTTCACAACGGCGTTTTTGAAATTATTCTCGATTAGAACAAATATTTCTATCTTTGGAATTTCTAAAAAAATCGGGTGATAGCTAATTTTACAAAAACTTTCTAAGAAAATTCATTTCGACCCGTGATGTTATTCGTAAACCGTTCAGATTCGATGTCGTTCGTAATCGTCATCTCGTTTTCCGCGTCAGATAGTAATGATATTATTAAATAGCTGCGTTATCATCTCTCTCTCTCTCTCTCTCTCTCTCTCTCTCTCTGGTAACAGACTTCGTCGCACTCCGAAACGTTGACAAGTAACGCGTGATGTTGTGAATACGGTAAGTGTGCTATAATACTGCTGGTGACATAGAGTAAAATGCGTCCTAGTTTCCTTACAGCCGTGTTTAATTAATAATTCTAGATGAATCTCGTCTCCACCGAAAGACATCTCAAAGAGAGCGTATTTTGTGAAAGCAAATTTTATGCACACGAATAGAACCTTTTTTTGCCTGTTTTGCAAAACCGTGCTGAGTAAAAAAAAAAAAGAAAAAAAACAGAAAAAAAAAGCGTTCTGCTCATAAGTTGTAATATCGTAAAAATAACGATTCGTGTTTTACAGACAAACGACCGACTACGATTTACTCCGAAATAAGTGTTCATAAATAAAAATATAACTAACAAGTTTATTTCTCAGTGATCTCAGGTCAAATATTTAGGCTTAATATTTAATAGACGCTTAACTTGGTCAGCACATCTCAAAGAAAAAAGAAAAAAACTAAATTCACGTTTTCACATACTTAGACCACTACTTCACTCCAAAGCATCAGTCTCCATCAAATCACTACTCTATAAAATGCTATTAAAACCTATCTGGTCCCATGGCATTATCATATGAGGACCAGCCAAACCTTTAAATGTTAAAACAATCCAAACCTTCCAATGCATCTGCCTCAGAATAATTATAAAATCGCCTTGGTATGTCATTAACAAGGCAATCACTACGACCTAAAAATTCAAACAGTCCACGAAACTGCTGTGTCATTTTATAAAAGATTCCATTCAAAAACTCCAAAACCACACCAAAACCCTCTCATCAGCCAGATCGGATCAATAACACTTCTTGATAATCCTACAAGACGCCTCAAACGAAACGGGTCTAGGGACCTAATTAAAATTTAAACTCAAGCCGTTCCAGGTTTCAAAACTGTGCGTTTTCTCGCTCAAGCCCTGTCACCTAAAATTCCATTTATTATTAAGCCTTGAAATTTTACTTGTTGTACTGAAATGTATAGATTGTAAATATTCAACGAACATATTTCTTTTGAAAAAAAAAAAAAAAACTATAAAGTTCTTACGCATCATGTATAAATTTATTGATTTTAAAATAATAGTTATAAGAGCTGATATTCACTTTCCCGGTAAAAATATCAGACCCTTAATATTCTCCTAATGGTTTTTGAAAGCACTTTTTTTTCCGGACGCGATTCATTGACGTAGGTTACCGTGCTGGCCGAGTGTGCCGCGCAAACCGCCGTACCGCAAAACACTAGCTCCGAAACCAATTATTCGAACGTCGGTACGCTCGCTTAATTAACTCGTGGTCAAAAACGAAAATTGTTCGAAAACCAAAGGTATTTTTTTTTTTATGACTACGTCAAATGAAAAGGAATTAGAACAATTCCATTCCGACCGCAGCGTTTAGTCGAAACAATAACAGTACAAATAATAATAATAATAATAATGATGATGACATGAAAACCCGCATTTACGCAAATGTACCCTACACGTTTTCCGAGCACTTGCCACGAACGCGATAAATAAAACGCTTCGCCCCACACGTGTCTACGGGAAACGCGTCGCGAGAGCGTTTACGTTGACACGTCATTTTAACGATTTCTATTATATTCGAAATAGCTACTGCCATTAAAACGCCACGTTTTCATACCTTATACGCTTTGACGTGTATGTGTGTGTGTGTCTCTCTCTCTCTCTCTCTCTCTCTCTCTCTCTCTCTCTCTCTCTCTCTCTCTCTCTCTCTGTGTGTGTGTATTTTATATGAATGTGTATATAATATTTATATTTATTTTTATGTACATTTATATTGCTTAGACGAATGAACATAACTGCAGTAAAACGCGATTCGAAACGAATTCGATGTGTAATACATGATTGAATATAACCCTGGCGTATCACGACACGACGTTGTTTTCGGGTCATTTAGTAAATAAATATATTACGTACCTATATATCTGTTCGTACCACGTGAATCGGATATCCGGATTGAAAACAATACGTTTTTACACGGATCGCGGACACGCGGATAGGCGGCGGAAAAATATGCCGATTAATGTATTTCGAAAAAAGTATCCGAATGATTTGGCGTTTTCGCCACAAACGTTGCGCTGGCCCCGCCTATAGTATGATGTTCTAAATTTTTTTTTCACAAATACGTATTTAGCACATTATTAGCATGAATTTGCATGAATTACGATGGGTGGGGCTGGCGAAACGTTGTGCCAGTCCCGCCCATCTTAATTTCGATCTAGAATTTTAAGAAATCGCATGCGAATTCTGAATTTGTTCGTGCTAATTCATGCTAATTATGAGCTAAATATTTGTAAAAAAAAAAAAAATTTAGAATTTCTCACTAGGCGGGGCCGGCGCAACGCACGTGTTTTCACCGTGTAATTTTTTCTCGGGTCTTAAATCGCGAAAAAACTAAAACAATAACACGTCCGAAAAGTTTGCGCCCTGTTCAAATGACACCTAGTTAAGTGAAACGTGTTCTTATCGTTGCCGCGGAACAATGAGAACATTACTTGAAATAATTAATCATTATTAGTCCTTCCGAAATCCCGAAAATTCACAAACGTATTGTGCGCTGTTTGATCGCAAAGAAAACCATGTAGTGGTAGAAGAGTCTAAAATTTCCGAAGAAAAATAATATAGAAAACGCTGACCGTAAATACGTTCGACCGCCATAGTCCGGTTTCGCTTCACGGGAGTTTGGGGAAGAAAAAACTATTGCCGACCACTCGAAACGATCGTTTTGAGCGAATATCGGACAGGCGCGAAATCACGACGTGCCATGAAATAACGACAATCGATTTAATACCGTTCGTTTTGGATTTTTCGTTTTCCAGGTGTGTTACACTCGTGTTCCCAGTCGTTCCTGTTCACCGTGTTGGCGTGTGGCGTTTGGATGAGATAACCGTAGCAAAAAAGAAAAAACAAGTCCGAAAAAAAAAATTACAAAAAAAATAAAATAATTAATAATAAGTAAAATGACGTTCACGAATATGCATGATTATTTGTTGAATTTCGTTTTGTGTAAATTTGTAAAATTTTAGCACGCGTTATTTCGGAGTCCGAAAACTGTCATCGTCTAATGAATGTTGGTAATGTATAATTTTGTACATAAAATACAATATCGGTATAGATGATAAGATGAAAAAAATAAAATAAATAAAGATGTCTATAGACCGTACTTTATCGATTATTATTATAATTATAATTATTATTATTATTATTATAACGAGTTACATTTGAGTATTGAACGTAATCATATACAGTTTTAACGTGTATTATTGTATGATAAAATATTAAACTGTATGTTATTGATAACTATATTGTACACTTAAAAAATATTATTAAACATATATATATATATAAATTATTATTATTATTATCTATGCGATTATTAAATAAACATTTTACCAAAAAGTATTTTAGTTAGGCCGTTAAGTTGAATGGAAAATTACTTAAATGTTATTTGTTATGATTTGACGTTTGTATTGAATAAAATGTGTATGATTATATTACTAAGAATCCTATGTGTATATTTTGTTTATAATTTTTTATAATATTTTCCATACGTTAGGCTTATAATAATCTGTTTTTATCGAGGACAAGACGGCGTTCCGCGTATGCAATTCCAGTACGCCAACGCGTAGGTCACCCGTAAGTGAGTACTGCGGAGACGCGGCGTGTATTATTATTACTATTACTATTATTATTTTTATTTTATTTTATTTTTTATTTTCTTCCCACAAAATGAACGTGGTTATTCAAAGAATTCCGGTAAGTTTTTTCTCCAATGTTTTACTTCGTGGACGATAAAAATATATTCAAAGTTTTGTTCGACAAAGTTACTGACAAAGTTTAATTTGTTTAAACTTCGAAAGACTAAGTTTTAAAATAAATTGATTCTTTTAAGTCGCAAACGATGAGCATACTAAAACATTTTTCAATAGGTTTGATAAAACATTTTCTTTGAAAAATTAAGGAAAAACGTAAATAATTAATACTCGCTGGATGACCGGTATGATATAGGATGATTATATTTTGAAAAAAAAACGGGACAATTGTTGCCCATTCCCCCGATACACACACACACACACACACCCTCAGTTGTATTCCTCATAAACTATTTTGTAGAAAAACAAAAGTCTCAAAAGCGAAAAAGAGTATTGACTTTTCTATTAAAAACACAACTATATGATATTTTATGTAAAATAAATATACGAGAATGTTTTGATAAATGTATTTTTTGTTTTACATTTTTACAGGAAAAAATCAATACCTATGAATTCGTGGTAAAATAATAGGAAAAACATTTTGATCTTCAAGTATATTATCGTGGTTTTAGGAACTCTTTTATTTCATATTTTAAAGTTGTTTTTCATACTTTTCCCAACAAATTATTGTGTTTTGAAACAAGTGTTGTTTTACCATATTGTGCATCAATCTATATACGTAGTTTTTAATGACAAAAAACAATTTTTTATTCGTCCATACAATTTAAGTGGTTAAAAAAAACATTCTACGAATACGTTTGTTCCGTGACAAGCCAATAAATATTTTATTACGGTAAAGAAATTAAAAACAGAAATACTATATTTTTAAATGGTTAACACGTAGCACAATTTTTTCGAATTTCTCAAATCGAGCAAAATCTTCTCGGACCATGTATTTTTTTTTTTTTTAAGAACGTTTTTACTTCTCAATCGATATTGACGTTAAACATTAATTTTCCCTCTTTTATAGAGGGATGGGCGTAGTTTAATACATACCTATTCGTTTGCGTACTCTTTGATACAAAATAATGGACTATTACAAGAGTTTTTCCATTCTTGAAAAAAAAAAAAACGTATTTACTCGTATTGAAGAGATATTTTTTTTGATACGTACATGTTCTATTAGAATTAATTACATTCTCTGTGCTTGTTCTCAATAATGTGGTAATTTGTTGTCATCGACCTATATCATGAATATTTTTTTGTATTTATTCATTAATAATCAAATCGGGACAAGCCCAATATTAAAAAAAAATAAACAATTCAACGGCATAACAACGCATTACAATGACTCAACTTTATACGATTACCATTTACATACTCATAACCAAGAATGAGAAGTTGTAGGAGGAAAAATTGGTAAGATATGCATGCAAATACAGGTATCTACAAAAAAAAAAAAAAAAAAAAAAAAGGAAAATATGCCAAAAAAAATCGAGAATATGCATACAAATTGTATTTATAATAATATAATATTATATAAATAACGTCAATATTAGAGCATTTGAACATATAATCACCGACTTCTGGGTACAATTTCCGTACGTCAAAAATTATTCGTTTTTGTAAATATTGTCACACTTTTGCATTTAAGTTTTTTTTCGTACCTGTAAATTTGTAGCATTGGACCACCAGAGCATTTTTAATATTGACAACGTGAAATCGACGATGATTGTCCGAGAGAATATTTTTATAACGCAAAAAACGAGGTCGTAAAGTTTTGAGATTACCCAACCGCATTTTAAAAACTTCGGCGCCACTGATTATTCTATTATATAATATTTAAATTAAAGTACAATAATATTTCATTAATATATTCAATTTAAGTATAATTTTCGATGATAAACGAATTATGCGATACGTTTTATAAAAATTGATTAAAATATATGCATTTTTATGCACGAAAAAACGTTAAATATGCTATTCTTAAAAATTTACCAAAAGATGCAAAACTATGCAAAAACAAACACAATAAATGAACTCTTTAGGTTATTAAATGGATTTACAGCTTACCTAGCTATAAATAGTAAGCATACACAAAAACATGCAAGTCCTATAAATTTTCATCCACACTCATAACAATTATTTTTGGGGACGAGTGATGGTTCTAAAATCATCACATTTAATATCGAAATATATAAATTATAATTTGATAATAACCACGATCGAGAGTTTTGAAAAAATTAATCACCACTGATCATAATGATCAAAATTTAATTATCAAGTAAAATCGAGTTATTTTTTTTCCACTAAAATACATTTTATAAACGTATATTTATTATTTTTATTTAATGTTAAATTTACGCCATAGGCACGAGTACAGTATAAGTTTAAATTTATAAATAACATGATACAGGTTAGCTAATTATTTGTAATTGAAGACACAATATTGGATGGGTATTAAATATTAACGGCAAATGAGATATAGCATACGAAAAAATATAATACATTACTAAAAATTTAAATAATGTCGTTTTAGGTCAGGGAGAGAAATACAAAATAAATCTAAATCAGATAAGTTGCCAAGTGATAGAAGTCTATCAATTGGGCTATTTTGCCCATAGTTAGTGCGGTGGGTACTTACGTTAAATGTTGGACATGAGCGAGTGTTATAACAAGGTACGTGGAAAGATATTCGATCGAGGATTGTAGGAAAGGCTATATAACCATATAAATAATGGATTTTAAATTTTAGTATCACAAAGTCCACACAGCTGGATTGAAATATCTATCCGTATTAAATCTGTACCATTCTAACTATTTTTGTTGTAATAATTTATATTATTTCCAATTTCACTAATTGTTGTCTTTCGGTAAGTTTTTTGTGGTTAAAATATTTGTTTTTACTAACCGTTTTGACACGGTCCGGATACGGTCACGTAGGTACACTAGGTACACCGACTATTACGTCCCACGGTACACTCTTCACGTCAGCCACCACATGGGCCACGGCAGTGCCGACGACCAACCTGCCACCTACCGCCTAAATGGGTGCTGAGGTGGACGGGGAAACGTCGGCGACGCACGGTGAACCGGGACCAGCGATGAGTAAATTTGCATAATATCAAGTCATTCTTTGCTTACCCGTCGACGAGTTCGTCCGTCAAGACCGGAACCATTTTCGTTCACTTTCGTGACACACGCGTGCGTTTCGCTGTCAACTTCCGAAAACTATCGCAGATTTGTACCGCGCATTACTCGTGTAACAAATCGTGTAGCCTACGTGTGCAAATAAATCGTAAAACAAAAGAAACGTAGTGGTCACTGTTCCTTTGTGCGGAACGTTGATTCCGTTCACCTTCTCGAACTACAGTGACGCCAGGTACCCGCCACCAACACCGAGGCAACCACTGTTACCGCGTCAATTTAACCTTCCGATGGGCGCGTAGCAGCACTAGGTGCTGCGAAGTTAGTTTTTTTGTGATTAATATCAGTATATTTATTTGAAAGGCTAAAGAATTTCAGTACCTGCAGTTGGCATCACTGGTAATATTATCCATGTCTCAGTAATTGTTCTTTTCCTCCATACTATCAGTCACCAGTGAAGATCCAACGTGAAAAAATCCGTTCGGCAGCACTACGTACTGCACGCGCTCACTGATGTAAGTGTTTTTAGTATTCAAATTTTGATTAAATTATTGCAAATTATTTTATTACGAGTTAGTTTGACGATATGAATTTATTTGTTCTGATTTAATTATAATTAGATATTAAATTATTTAGTAGAATTTAGGTGAATTACTTGTTTTATGTGTAATTGAACAAATATGGTCCTTATGTATATTTGAATCTATTCAAATCTTCTTATTTTTTTTTTCTATCAATAGTATAGTTCAAACTATTATGTTATATATTTTATTATGATTTTCATTTTAAATATTGACCATTATTTCAATATATCTATATTTATTCATTTATTTATTTCTTAGGGCGGAACAATACTATTCTGAGGAAGAGATTAGACGTATTCTTGAGCAAGTTGATTATGAAGGGCATTGGCAAGTTCAAGAAACACAAGATATTGAAGATGATATCGACGGTTCTGATGTTGAAGGAGCACAAGAGGTTGTCATAACAAGAGGTCTCATAACGTAATAAATTATATTTGTTTTTTTTTTTTTAATTTATAACAAAACGTTGCATATAAACTATAAAATAGTTAATTGATATTAACGGCAACGATATCTTTGGTACCTACTAAATATTCTTGCCGTGGTATCGTTCCTGATCAGCGGATCATTCGCCTAGAGCTGAAATACAACCGTCACGCGATTCACCCAGTTTCGCCAAATCCTGAAATAATTTACTCGTAACTGAAAATACAGCTTATAACAAGTGCTCTCCGTCATCGTAACAATATACCAGACGTAACTATAAAAGACGGTGCCGTCATCGAGGGCGTATCGTGAGTTTGGCCATTTTTGTTTTTTTTTTTGTTTCTTGTACGTCTCAACGTCGGCGAAATAGCAGTTTTCGTATTGCAACTGATATCAGTTTATTTTCCAATCGGCCGCATATTATTGATTTATTTATTTACAAATTATTATTATTATTATTTTTTTTTATTTATTTATTTTTTTTTTTTGGTAATTTCGTAATACTGGTGGATTTATCGAAGGACGTACGTGGATCGCGTAAGCGGACTTTGCGTTTTGAGCTGTTGCGACGTATTAAGAGAACTTGGCGATGATCCGACGGACGTCCGATTCGTCAGGCGAGCGCGATCGCGCCCCTGTCCGTGCACGGAGTTTGCGAAAAGTTTCCGCACGACGTGTTCCGAAATTTCACGGTCGACACGCGTTCGCCGGAAGTTGAGTGATCGGATGACTGACGAAGTAACCACGAAGAGTGAACAAAAAAACACACACACACACACACACACACACACACAAAACAACGATTGATTATATAATGGAAATTATGGCCGAAATGTCGAAACGGATTAAAAAAAAAATTTAAAAAAAAACAATCGTTGAGACGAAAAAAATGGCGGGTGGATTCGAATAGGACGGATATCGTGAGATACTCTTTAATGACGTAGGTGCTGACAGTTGTAAAAAATCCGATGCTGGTTTTTCGGGCGCGCAGACGTCGAGTTGAAAAACTCCGAACGAAAATATTCCTGTTGGTCTGTCATATCATATTAGGTCTCCTACCGTTTCCGGGGAAGATTTCGGATTTGACCCCGGGAGACGGCGTTTCATCCGATTCCAAAAACGTGGTGTCGAATCATTCAGCAGAATCGTTTGCGTTTCATTCGGCCGTTTTTAAATTTCCCAGGGCTCTGGTCCCATTCGAGTAGACATGACAAAATGGCGATCGATCGACGCGTTCGAGTCGTGGTGGAATCCACCGTGCGAGTGCGACGGTGAAAATTTATCGAGCCGCTGCCACGGGTGATTAGTAGGAGTGCTTTTTCAATGAAAACTCAACGATTCGAAGAAAAAAAAACAACGGTTTTGTTAGCTCGAGGTGATTTTCTTTAGTATATTGAATGTTTTTCGTTCGAATCGCATGCGGGAAAACGTTTCCGGTGGTCTTTCCACGCGGTAAAATAACCTTGTCGTCGGTAAAAAAAAAAAAAGAAAAAAAAGAAAATCAAACCCATTTTCGATTATTATTCAAATGTATACACAAAGTGTCACACGGAGATTTATCATTGATCCCGGCATACGTTTGAATTCTTTTTCGCGTCCAATTTAAAATACTGATGGAAGTGAATTTTCGAGAAAATAATTATGTTATAAATAGAGAGGATTTCACTTGACAAAACAAAACACCCTTAAAATAGCGCAGAAAAAACAATAAAAATAGATTTGTTATTTTTATGTAACGTACGTAAGACGCAAGTGAGTTTAGACTCGCCGTCAGTTAATAACGAATTTACCACGACTTACGTACGTTTTTATTTCATTATTTTTAGGTGTATTGGATTGGAATGTGATCGCTATTGTCATAAAAAATTATAGCACCGGTAAGACGTTTCTTTGACATGCGTTCGAAACTAATGCCCTTAGCTGAACCAGGATTTCAGAAGATTCTCTCGTTTTTTGAGACAATGTATATAATAATTATGTGTGATGTGTGTGTGTGTGTGTGTGTGTGTCAGGGGCGTCATTTGGGGGGGGGCAGGAGTATGCATTTGCCCTACCCTAGATTTCAAAGTAACTTTGGGCCGGCTGCTTCTTTCACATGGGCTGGCACATGGGACATTAGAACACATAAAACACAATAATTGAACATTGACAAATTTAATATAATATTATATGTATATCTTATTTAGAAACTGTGGTTAATGTTATAAAAAAAAATATTTGTCTTTTTCAGCATAAAATGTATTTAAAAATATTTATATGTTTGTTTGGGGGAAGATAATTATGAATAATATACGAGTATATGTTAAATTATTAACAAAAGTGAATGAAGTTTTGGTTTATAATTTGTCAATAAAAAAATAGGTGTTGAATTATAGTTGATTAATGTTGCGAGCGAAGCGAGCGGTTTTTTTTTGTGTAGGTACTTAAAAATTTTACACTGATTGGACCGGTCATTATTATGCCCTACCCTATCATAAATTGAAATGACGCCACTGGTGTGTGTGTGTGATTTGAAGTGATGTATCTAATGGGTTTACAATGATATTAATTTTTTTTTTTTTATCAAGAGATACTTTTTACTCAACTTTACTTTGTCCAAAAGACATGGTACTTTGAGGGTTTGTTCAGCTCTGATCTGAATAGTTTTTCCAGGTGAGCGGAAAAACAGCCTCAAATGGAACAAAAACGGCGAAATTAGTAAATTTGTCATTACTCAAAAAATTATGTGGCTAGAAACTGAAAACTTTCACCTTGTACTATTGACATATCACTTCATGTATAAAAAAAATTGCAAAAATATTAGACAACTTTTGGTTCAAAATAGAACTTTGAAAATACCTTGTTTTAAAAAGATTATCCCTAATAAAGTTTTTAAATATTTGACGAAAAATTTTGAAAATTTAACTCAACAATTTTACTCATCCATTTATCTCGCGATTCTGAAATAATGTGTTTAAAAGCGTTGAAGTAAATTATGGTACAAATTTTACTTAATAATCTGTTTTTACGTCCATTTTCAACTTTAACAATTCATTTCATAAAATTGGTCGGTCCAAACATAATGAAACTTTGAATTCAGATAAAACAAGATGTTTTGAATTTTTTTTTTTTCATAAAATAGTCGGTAAAATAGGTTTTCTGCAAACACAAAAACTTAAGATAGTTAAAAAAAAAAAAATTTCCGAAAATTTGTCGAAAAATGATGAAGTATATGAACGGTATATTTTTAACGTTTCATGGAAAATTCTGAAAATTTAATATGACCTTACTCATATTCTTCTAATAACAATACTTAAAATATTTCAAAAATTTGTGACAAAGGACTTTTCTTTTATAAGCGTTTGAGCATAATATAATACGGTTGTTACGTAATAAACTGCTTTGACGTCAATTTTCAACTTAAACAATTTATTTGAAGAAATAAGTCCATCCAAAAACTGTATTTAAATTCTGCAGCTTTGCTCAAAATCGTTTTACTGAAGAAATGATCTATAATTTCTTTATAGTTCAATACATTCATCCCCATCAACTCATCCGAGTAGCGAAGAATATCCCGTGGGGCGAAGTATGTAATTTTCTTTTATCAACATAGTGTCGACGTTTCACGAGCAGTTCGTGCCACATAGAGTAAGCGTGGATTTGACGTGATACCTAGACCGTAGAGATCGTAATGCGTTTCATTTAATACTCTCGCGTGCAACACGACTGTCAGTGATAATCAGTAGTTGAATTGGAAAATAAACGTATTCTGTAGACTTATGAAAATTAGCGTCCCCGACACTAAAGCTTGTTATAACGTCAAAGACTACACACTCTACACCCCCATATACTAACCCCTTTGATATGGAAAATATCAATAAAATTGTTTTTATGCAAAATGGCTTTTAAAACGAACATCTATATTACTTGTAATAATCAATTTTTTTTTTTTTTTTTAATGATAATGAAAATGATTCATTTTTGAATTTTTTCTTTTATAGTGATAAAAGCCGTAAAATTGTTTCAATGCAATATTAGGTATATTAAATTTATAATTGTTTCATTTAACTCCATACAATGAAATGCACTTATCATCCATTATCGTTTCCTGTATATTTTTTCTGAATATCATTATTTTATAGTGCATTTTATGTTATGCATACAATTTTTGTAAATTATTTTATTAATTTTTCAATTGCAAAAAATTATAACCTATAAACTATAGACTACAGTTTTGAATTGACAAATACAATACGGTGTATTTAATCTAGCTTGAAATACCAGTTATAATTTTAATAGCAACGATCATTGTTTACCGACAGTAAACCGCATAATTAAGAACCATTATATTATGAACACGGTTCAAAATTAAAAACGAAAATTAAACCACGAAAAGAACAACTTTATTAGGTTTTCCGTTCATTTCGATATTGAGAAAAAAAACAAGATTTTAATATTTTCTCGCAAGTACTGCCATCCCATGAGTATCACTTTTAAAAAAATAGTAAAAGTACGCTAAATTTTTAGAAAAATTAGTTGGGATATTCAGTCCCTCCACGCTCCTCTCTCTCAATTCGAGCACTGGTCATGACGTATTATCAGTGCCGTAACAAACAAATATTATGCTTGGTGCAAAACTTCAAAACGCCCCCTTATGATACGTAAATTGTCATAAAAACTCAAAGTCGAAAGATTTTTACAAACTGTTGTATTGTGCGTATCTGAAATTAATAACAGTGTTCAGGTGTTAGGGTTTTCAACGGTTAAAATGACGTTTACGGGGAATTTCGCCGTTTTTGCTCCATTTTAGTTTGTTTTTCACTCGCTTGAAAAAACTATTGAGATGAGAACTTTAGAAACTCTCAAATCACCATCTAAATAAAATGTCCGTACTATAGTGTTGCTGGATAATAAAACTGTTGCATAAATATTAGTTGAGCAAAAAGTGTGTCCGGATAAAAAAATAAAAAAATATAATAATTTTAAATAAAATTAAAAATATCATTTTAAAACCATTTCACTCAGAATCGAACTTTTGATATTTATTGATTAAGAATACCAAAATTCACAATGTGAAACGCAAATATTCGGATTTTTTGGATTTTTGGAGAATACGGATTTATATATCACATCACTGACGGCTACTCGACCGTATTGCGCCGGAACGCAAAAATTTAAACATTGACGTGTTCCATACAAAAGCCTAGCGTCCACAAATAAGTAATCGTGAGTTTACATTTCAATACTATACATTTTATAATATTATCTTGTCGTCGCACTTAAATAGGTTTATCTCTGCTAATGTTAACACTAATTTATTATGTAAATTAATATTGTTTTGTTCAAACAGTGATATCAACACGTATTATGTACAATATACATATTTGCTCTAGAGCCCTCACGGGCGTTTAAATAAATCAAAAATTAAAAAATCGAAAAAAAAATATAAAACACGTGACTCGTAAAATAACGTTTTTTACCCGCGCGGCGTGGCGTATTTCACGCGTCCGTACCGGACTACCGTTATGTATCCCTACTTGCCGGTGTACATTTTTACTTATTCAGCACCGAGTTTTCGGGGTTTTTTTTTACGCGTGCACGCGTCGACGTTTACGCCGTCATCGTGTTGTTTACGTGAAACGCCGTCGTCGCCTCCGGACGACCCGCGTCCGGTACGCTACGTGCGCCCCCGGGAATATCCCGCTGGGAATTTATCGAGTGCGAACGCGTCGCACGGCTTACCGTTACGTATGCGACGCGAATTTTACGGCAGACGGTGTTCTAAACGCGACGCGTCCGAAACGATAAGCCCGCACACTACAGACGTTTTTTCGGCTGACAGTTTAGTCGGGTTGGGCTGTTAGCGCGCACACTAGACCAACCAAACAGTCGGTGTCAACCCTGGTCAATCGCCCAATCATTAATATCGACGATTTTGTTACATGAATAGTTATTTTTTTATTTTTTTTTATATATTTAGCCTTTAACATTTACTATTTAGCTCGACAAATTAAATTAAATAACAATATAGATATACAGATAATACAATTAGAGATTAATATATACAATGAAAATAATAATAATAATAATAATAATAAAAAAGAAAAAAAGAGAGAAATTCATATAGAGGAGAAAGTTATATAGACAGCCCAGTCTCCAAAATAAAATCGATTGTTTTGATGATCACCCCCTCAGGCCTGGAGTTCAGGAGGGAGTGGGTATCAAAGGAGGTGCCCCGTGCCTCGATCTGCCTTTTAAGTTTGGCACGCTCCTGCCCCAAAGAGGGACAAATAGTTGTTATTATATTATATTAGTTGCTGTAATGTTGTTGAAGAAAGTGGCCGCGTGAAAACTAATGACAAAATGCTGTCCAGAAATGTAATTATAGCTTTGATATGTACAACGGAAAGAAAATAAACCGATAATATCGGGTACATCCTATCTAAACCGATAGATTATTGCAAGGAAAGTTCTATACAATACACTCAAAATTATTAAATTTTCCGAAAAAATTTTAATTTTTAATAATTATAATTGAATGAGCTCATTAGTGAAGCGAATACGTACCTTGTTATGTTTTGTCCTGGACTCTAATCTCATTCCAACCAGGAACAACTGCTTCGCAGACTTCCTCCCACAATTTTTTTTTTTTTTTACATTGATATCAGAGTACTATTTAAAAATTTTTGTTTAGGTCACGGGAATTTTTTCGATTTCCTCTGTTAAATTTTCAATAGAAGATTCGATAAGCAACGACATCTTCTAGCAGCAGTAACTTCCTGTGTCGACTTACGCCGGGTTTACACGGGTCGATCGCGGTTGATCGGCGGTCGCCGTGCGGCTAAATCGAAAGCAAACAGAACGTGTAAACTCATTCTCGACTTAGTCGCACGACTAAATGATTCGATTCGATCAAAGTCAAAAAGTACTCTACTTTTTTGGTCGATTTTAACAATTTAATCACTGTCGCATGACTAAAATCGATCATGCAAACAACTAGACGATCAAATAATAATATAATTACTAACACTCACAATAATAATAATATATTACAACATATTTTTATATAATAAGTTCAAAATAGGTAGGTATTAACAGTATTTGTAAAACTAAAAATGTCTACTATTTGAGTATAAAACTTTATAAATAAAAGTGAACGTATACTAGTTTATATATAATAATAACGATTATTATTATAATTATTACATTATTCCTTCGTGTAAATAAAAATATGTTGACATATAAAATTTGTTGATGCACCTAAAGTGTTCCTTCTTAAAATCCATTTCCTAGTCCACAAACGACGCTTTTTGGTTTTTTTTATTTTTTAACTTTAACAACTCTTCACGAAATAGATCACAAATTAATATAACACCAACACGTATCGTAGAAGACATTTTGTGTACACTTTCGACTAAAATGTAGCCAAGAAATAGTTGAACGTGTAAACAATTAATACTTTCGATTGGAATCGACGCGTTGTCGCACGACAAGTCGTTCGATCGCGATCGATCCGTGTAAACCCGGCATTACCTTCTATCGGTCTAGTCGGCCAACTAATTAATCGCCATGTGTGCGGGCGATGGAAGAGCGTCATACTGATTAAACAGTCAGCCGATAGTTCACCCGCCGACTGTTTAGCTTGGAGGCAATCGTGCAGCCGATCAAACTAGGTTACCCTGACCTAACCGATACCAAATCGTTATAATATCGACTCTTACGTCAACCTTCATACAATTTAAAAGTCGACTTAACTATCAGCCGATAAAAAGTCTGTAGTGACGACGCCGCCGATATGGATTCGCGGCACGGTCCGGTCTCCGCGGATACGGCAAGTCGTTTAATATAATGTTTTTTTTTTATTATTACTATTTTAGAATTTGAAGGAATCGAAAGATTCGTGATTTTTGCAACGATGTTTATTTTTTATTTTTTTTTTTTTCGTAGACGCTTTTTGCTTTAACTTGACTGTCCAAAAGTTTCGTCCAGCGACTGTGTAGATCGGAAATTCGATGTACATGGTTGATTGAGGGTTCATTAAGCTCTCCTTGCGATATTTTTTTTCCAGGCGAGAGGAAAAACTGTCAAAACACCGAGTGAAAACGACGAAATTCACCGTAAATGACGTTTTCATTAAATCGACTTTAGTAATTCCGTCATTACTCCAAAAGTTGTGTCGCTAGAAACTTGAAACCTTTCACCATATATTATTAACGTGTCACTACTTGTTTTGAAAAAAGTTTCCAAAAAAATTGACAACTTTTGGGACAAAAATAGTACTTTGAAAATAGGTGTCTAATTTTTTAAAAGTTTATCCCTAAAAAAGATTTAAGTATTTAATAAAAACTTTTTAATATTTATTATGACTTAACTCGTGCTCTTATCTTACGGTTCTGAAAAAATTTCAGAAATCATGACTCCATATTTTTTTTTTTTTTTTTGATAAGCGTTCAAGTAAATTATGATACAACTTTTATGAAAGAATTAAAACGATAATAACGACGAATAGCGTGACGACGACGCAACCGCTGTGGATTCGCGGCACGGACCGGTCCAATCATAATGAAACATTGAACAGAGATTGAACTAAAAGTTATAAATCATTTGGCTAAACAATTTTTTTTTTTTATCAAAAAAGAGATAATTTTCTAAAAAGCTGGTAAGTGAGATGATGGTGGTACAAGTTCATCCTTCGTTCCTTCGACCCTCGGACAAGATATTGGTGATGAATGTATTGAGTTTTAAAGAAATGATGTTTCATTTCTTTAGTATAAAACGATTCTGAGCAAAGCTACAGTGTAATATAATATATTATTATTTAAATACTGTTTACGTATTTTACGGTTATTTGTATAATTTTTGGTGAGTTATAATAATTTATTAAATTGTGTATAAAAAAAAATCCTGAGTCACGATTTTTGAATTTTTGTTAGGATAATTAAGTAGGTATATGAGTAAGGTCATATTAAATTTTCATAACTTTTTGTCAAATATTTAAAATTATATTACATAAAAACTTTCAAACAATTTGGAAAATTAAAAGTTCTATATTTAAGTCAAAAGTGCTATAATTGTTCTGAAAATGTTGTCCAATATAAAAAAGTATGTATTTGATATTGGATAAAATTTTCAAGTTTCTAGCTTCAATGCTTTTCGATTTATGACTAAATACCTAAAATCTGAACAGTGAAAATCTCGTTTACGGCGGATTTTAACCGATTTTACCGTTTTTACTCAGTTTTTCGATCGTTATTCTTGATTACTGGAAAAACTATGGAGATTTTGGAAAAATGACCTCTCTAAAGTACCATCTCAGTTCAATTTCGAATCTAAAAAGTTGCTGGACGAAACTTTTGGACAAGGATTTCTATACAAAAAAGTGTTTACAGAAAAAAAAAAAGGAAAAAAAAAAATAAACATCATTGTAAAACCATAAGATCCTTCGCTTCACTCAGAATCTAAAAAAAATATGAACTGCTTATTTTAATTCTGAAACTTTGTTCAGTATCGGAAAAATGGTCAATTCGTTTACAAAATGCATTACGCCCATCTCTATTAACCGGTTCGAGGTGCGAAAAATACCCTAAGTACGTACTTATTATTATTATTATTTTTATTTTTATTATTTGTAACCTTTTGGCCCATTATAGGGCGAACTCTGTACCCACTGTCCCAGGGGGAACACTGAAGTAGTGACCTATAAGCTGAGTGGACGTACATTCCACAGAACTCATAGGTTTTCAAGACAAAATAAATAATAATAAAAAAAATGTTTCTTAAATAAAAACAAATAGATAACCATGTACATAATAAACACCAATTTTAATGTCAAAAGAAAGATACATATTTACCACAGGAATTTGATATAATAAGAGATAAAACGAAAGTGCTCACATGAATAAACAAAATTTATTAATAAACAAAAAAATAAATAAACCGTAACAACTATTACGGCGTTACTTTATGCATGGGAGGTAGATATTGTTGATTGTATATACGACCAAACAAATCATGCGTGAGTACGTGAGTGTGTATGTGTGTGTGTGTGTGTGTGTGTGTGTGTGTGTGTGTGTGTGTGTGTGTGTGTGCGTGCGCGCGAGTTTGCATAAATTATAAGTATTTGAAAATTCTGCGGTCGGCCGTGCTCTGATTGCGCCCCAATTAAATCTCGCCAATTAGACGATACACCGACGTTCCGCCCCGGGTAAGAATGGGTTATCGCACCTGGCCGCGTGCGACCGGCGGCGTCGTTTCCGTGCGAGCGCGGCGGGCCGATCCGCGCAAACCACCACCGGGAATCACGGTCGCCGCTCATTGTGCACGGTCGCGAAACCCGTCGCGTCGTGGAGGCGTCTCTACCTCCGTCGTTCGCGTTTGATCGTCGTCGGACGGTTTCTTACGCCCTGCCGATTTCGGTCCACTTCCGGCGCAGTGATCGCTTAGTGGCCGTGAACGACGACGACGACGACGACGACGACGGGTTTCCCTTTGATCTACACCTGCCGGCGGGACCCGTTTCCGAGCAATACACATCGTATGTACATGTTGAAAATCGGCAGTTTCTTCACCCCCGCCGGCCGTTTCTCATTAAACCCGTGTTCTCGAACGCGCGCGGATTCAAAACACGTTGACGGCGAC
This sequence comes from Therioaphis trifolii, assembly GCA_027580255.1. Classification (NCBI taxonomy): domain Eukaryota; kingdom Metazoa; phylum Arthropoda; class Insecta; order Hemiptera; family Aphididae; genus Therioaphis; species Therioaphis trifolii. Next base: position 16,700,884 of record CM050410.1, on the reverse strand, counting down.
GACGGCGGGTGTTACCGCGGCGATACCCAGACTGTTTTCATTAACAGACGACGGAAGGAACCCGTGCCCCGCCCGTATATTTTCTTCTGTTGACTCAACTCCCTTAGTTTCTTTTCCGTTTTTGATGTGAAAACATCTTATACGGCGTTCAGTCCTTTCCGTTTTGGCAGTGAAATTTTCGAGCGTTACATTTTTCGCGTAACGCTCGTTTGACATGTTCTACATGTTCATTGTTTATACAAACAAATGTAATAAAACATTTGATTTAATCGTATTCGGATGGAAAAATCGTTTTTTTTTTTTTTTTTTTTTACACGGAGTCGCGTCCGAGTTTTCGATTCCACACGTCCGTACGAAACCGTTCGTAGGCTCGATTTTTACCGAGCATTTAGCGTTTAGTAGAAAAACGGTTAAGGTGTGATTCCTATGCACGCGTCTAGAGACGCGCGGCCGATGCATCGCGATTTAATTTTAGCCGCGCGGGTACTACTTTACTTGTTTTGAAATACGAGACCAATTCCTATGACCACAGCCTTCGCGCGCGGCGATTCACATTTGTTTTCATGTCATATCTACAATTATAAAGTTCGACAACAGTTGTGATACAAAATGTCTTCGAAAATGTCATTCACAGTAGTAGAAGACATACGGAATGCGTAAGGGAACATATTATATAATTAAACTGATCCATGGTTAATCTAAAAAAGTCTCTGAATTTGGTTTCGTCTCGCCATAAATGTTTTTCCATGAGGACACTGAAAAATCCTTCAGCTTCCCTGGCTACGTAAATTTCACGGACTTCATTTATGTGATTTTTTTTCAGGACGTAGTTTATAATAGCTTGTTGTAGAGTAAGTAGACTTGACATTAATTTTTATTTTTTTACTAACGACATAGTTAAAAACTAAATATTTCAAAACACACTCAAAACACATACATATGACTATACAAGTACAACCGTTCCGAACAAAGGACTTGATATTACTGTGTGTACGTGACCAATTCTAGTCTTGTAGTGTAAGCCACGCGTCTCTAGACGCGTGCATAGGAATCGTACCTTTAAGCGAATACGCCGGATTGATATTAAGAGAGAAAATAGTAAATACGTATAGTCACGAGACCGATACTTTATTCCGGTAGTTTGTGACGGTTTCACAACGCAGCATCCGTTTTGTTTCGAATACGTTCATCACGTACCAGTCGAGAGATTTCTCGACACGAATCTGTGAATAGCGTAAAAAGCTTTAATTAAGAGTTAAAATATAGTTTCGGATTACTCGACGATAATCGTTACGTCTTCATTGAGACCGTTGCACATGAATAGAATAATTGCACTCCTTTGTACGTGCAGAATATCGTAGGGGAGTTTTATAAACTTGAAATTTGTTTAACGTTAATAGAATCCTCATATTTTTTTCTCTCGTATAATACCCGTTGAGCACCACTCGTTTTAGTCTCATTCTTTTCACTCGGAACCCAAAGTATAAAATTGAAAAAGTTGCCACGGTGAAAAAACAAGCGTACAGATAAATAATCGTTTAAAGTTATTTTCTGGAAAAATAAATGTAATATCAGTACTGTTATACGGCACGCGATTTGTTCTGAAGCTATTATTGACTTGTGCGACTGTCGTTTGTATTGGTGGGAAACATGTTTTTAATTAAAAGACTAAACTAATTGGCAGACTATCGTACTTTGACGGATTCATTATTACTTAGTTAATAAGTCGATACCGTTTTCATAGATTTTGTCGAACGTTATGGCGATGTGTAATATCACGTTTTAAAACATCTTCTGATATAGATTATGTAACTCCCAGTCGAGACCAAATAATATTATAATTATTGTTTAAAACCTACGGTATTAAAAAATAAATAAATATAATTTGTATTTGACACGGAAAATAATATTAACATTTTTTTTTTCATATAAAAAATTGTAATAATTAACAAAATGTATTATTCGACGAGAATTATTTGAATTCGATATTAAAAACTTATTATTTTCTTTCTGTATTTTTTAAGTAATGACGTTATCAAAACAACTCTAAAATACTAGAAAAGTTGTTATTTTTACACAATGTCCCGTCCATAAGGGTTCAAATTGAATTGTTATAAATTTAAATTCGAAAAAACAATTTCACTGTGTATTAAAATGGTAAATTTAATTGAATTTACACCACCAAAAAAAAAACGCCATGCCCTTTTGTGTTGATCGAACAAAAAAAAAACTATTTCTATTGTACGAATGGATAAAATGAGAAGTCCGTTGAATTCAGTTCTTAAATTATTCCGGTGAAAGTGTTCAATAACATAGATGGTGCGAGACATTTGAATAATAATTTATTAATATCAAGGGCACTTTTCTCAAACTCGACCGTTTTTCAAAAACATAACGAAAACGTACAACTCGCGGTAAAGTGATCGTACGGTTCTGCCGGAATATGGTTTTGGAAACGATACGCTCTTCAACGGTATGGTTTTGATCAAATACTTTAAAAACAAAAAATTATTAAATTATAATAATACGGTAAAGTATAGTAATAGAAATACCTTAAATTTCAGAAAACCAGTTTTTGAATGGTCATGAAAATTTTTATCGTTTAAATGAATGCGAAACACAATGTTTATTAAGAGTTAGGTAAAAGCAGTAAACATTATTTAAATTATGTATAAATAGTATAAAAACTACACACGAGGCTGACCAGTCATCAACAATTAAAATTAAATTAAGTTTAATTTAACTTTCAACTAAATTTACCTGTTTTTATTTTGTAATTGAAAAATGAAAGTAATTAGGTACTTCATTTTTAACTGAATTAAAATGTTGAAAACAAATATAAACTTTACTGACAAATGAATTACAAAAAAATAATTGAAAAAAATGTCAAAATAATTGTAATATGACCTCTGTACTCACCGGAAATAAATACATAATCATAACGCATAATAAACCAACAAAAAAAAAACTCCGTAAAAACATAAGTAAGTAAAAAAAAAGTTACTAAAGTCAGACAATTTGTTATATCTAATAGAGGCTATGTAATTTGATCAATTCGTTAATATAAATAAATTTATTTATAATTAAGTTTCATAAAATGTAAATTGAATATAAATAATTCATTTTAGCTTTGCAGTTACTAATAAATACTATAGTGTAAAACACATACAGTTCTAAATAATCGTAGACACCGAACTAGGTTAAAGTATTTGAACTAAATTCACACATTTTTTCTGACGCAATTACAAATACTTCTATTAATATAAACTTTAAAATCGTATTAGTTATTATTATTATTTTTATTAACTACTGATGTTGTTTCTACCCAGAATCGACGAGGTATTTTTGTTCCAATATCGTTCATATTTTATTAATTTTCAGAAAACTGTAAATCTAATATAGGTAGTACAATATTATTTTTATTTGAAATGTCCGCCGCGGTAAATTTAATAATTGCTATCATTTTTTACCGGAAACAAACTTTATATTCTGTATCATCAACTATCAGAAAATTCGATGAGTAGAAAAAAAAATACAAAACTCTTGGGAAGACTTAACCACTAATACCTCTCTATTAGCTCCTATATTCCAAATACCACGTGATGTGTGAATAGCAAGGCTTTGCACCCGAATTAATCCGAAACCCGATACCTGGAAAAAAAACCCAAATCATTTCCAAAACCCGAACCCCATAAGTCCGGAATAATTTAAACACCAGAAACAAATAAAAACCCGAATGACAAACGCAAAACCCAAAACATGATTCCAAGGCTTTGCACCCGAATTAACCAGAGACCTGAAAAAAAAACACCATTTTTCTTTATTGTTTGGAAAATCATTGAGAAATTAATAAAATGACCCCTCTAAAGTATCATCTCAAGGTGATTTCTAATCCATAGATGTACTGGATAAATCTTTTAGACCAAATCTACTACCCAAAAAAGTGTATACAAAAAAAAAAAAAAAAACTGAGAGTGTCATGGGCGACCCTCGGAAGATGTGAAAACGGTAGGTATATGTGAGCTTAGGAATATAGATTTAATATGTAGAATTTGAAGTAAATATTCTTAATTTAAAAGACATGCTTTCATAATATTTGTAGGTTAGGTTTAAAATGTTTTGAGAATTAAATTTGTTTAAATTTTATTTTCCGGACACAAAGCGATATTCAGTTCAATTATATATTTTGAATAATATGAAAATAATAGTTGATAAATAGGAATGGAAATTTATGTTCTCAGTTAAAGCAAAAATGAAAATGTATCAAATAACATTTGTTAGAAAAAAAAATATATATATTTATATAAACAATGAACATGTAGAAACATGCCAAACGAGCGTTACGCGAAAAAGGTAACGCACGAAAATTTCACTGCCCAAACGGAAAGGACTGAACGCCGTATAAGATGTTTTCACATCAAAAATTAACATTATAAAACCGTTATATTCTTCCCTCCATATTAAATCTAAAGATGAGTCAATACGTCTATAACCCGAATGATTTGTGGGGGACTCAAACCCCGAATTATCCAAAACCTTTATACAATCGTTTGAAAACCCAATTTAAAATTGAAAAACCCAAAACCCAAAACCCGAAAAAAACCATTCGGCTGCAAACCCCTTGGTGTGAATAGTGACTATGACCGACGTCGTTCGACAACGTTCCGCGACAGACCAGCAAGACCGGCCGCCGACGCCCGGCACGGCGCAGCGGATGGATTTGTTTGTTCGTCCGGCAACGGTGAACTAATAATTATATTATGTAGAAACTGTATTTTGTTAAAGAAAATTAGCAAAGTTGTATATCCGTCTGTTTGTGTATATATAAATATATTTTTTTCTTTCTTTTTTTTTTTTTCTTTTTTTGTATTTTTAGGCATATCTTCATCGTTTACGAAGCGAGTGATTGATTCATTTTGCGTTTGGTTCGATACAGTTTTAAAATATATACCGAGAAATTCCACGAAATCAAAAAGAAACTTCTCGGAACACTTTGACGAAAAATAACTGTGTAAACACAGAGGATCGATTGATTGGGTTTGAATTGTATACGAGCCATATTGTATACATATTGAATAAGGAATATCACGTCAGTAAATAATAATAGTATATTTATACCGTGATGGCTGGTCTAAATCGACTAATGAAATAATATTTTTTCATCACTCAAGTCGAATATCTACGTAAAGTGCAAAAAAAGCACATATCAAGGTATATATTAACTTTTAAATGACTCAATCTTACGTTTAACTGGGAGCCGGCTTCAAAATTATAAAATAATTATAATAATTATGTAGGTGACGTTCGATATTTTTTTCAATTCTCTAAACATTAATGACAAAAAAGTATTAAAGTTTGAACAAAAAATTTTTGTTTTGGTATTTAACTAGTTTAAGTTACTTGTGAATTTTTAAGAAGTTATTCAAAAAAAATAAAAATGTTCGAGTATTGTATATTTTTCGTTACCACTTTGTGAAATCGATCTTCTCACCAATAGTCGTCCACGAAAACGTAAATCGAAACGGCCATTTCAAACTTTGTACAATACGAAATTATTTCAGTAAATTGTCACCTTTTCACGGATTTCGTAACTCTGATTTGACCTCGTATTATGCCATTCATAATGAGTTCAACCGTTTGGCGAATTGAAATATGCAGACCTTACGACACGCAAATAGTGTCAAAACAATACAATGATGTGTATGGTCTTGCTTATTGCAGCCTGGCTGTCACGGTATGAAATACAGCTTCTTCTCAAAGATTTACTGTTATTATTAACGTTTTTGCATTTCTCGTCGAATGAAACCTTTGATTTCCTTGTTGAATTTAGATGTGAAATTAAAAAAAAAAAAAAAAAAAAAAAAAAAAAACATTAAATTAAAAAACATTTAAATTGATCATTTTTACTAACGCATGATGTGATTGTGATAGAATCGAAATGAAATGTATAAAACCTTATTGAACCCTCCCTGTATATTGCAAATAGTGCGTTTAAATACGGTCTTATTCATGAGTCTAAATCAAATTTCGCTCCCGTCGGTCGTGGAAAATTTAAATTCATCAAGACACAAAGAGTTGCAGGTTTTACGTAATTTTATACGATTTCCGTGAAATGTTATTCAACTCGTTATAAATATTATTATCATCGTGACTGCTATTTCTGTAGTTGTTGTCATAGTAAAAAAAAAAAAAAAAAAAAATGAATGAAAAAACATTGACGGGACGTATTCGATGATCGAATACAAACGCTACGATAGTAATAATACTAATAATAATAATAATAATAATAACGGAACATTTTTACGGCGATATGATGTTAAAAAAATCGTATGTATTTTGATATCATGACAATAACAGGATATATTCGTATACGACATCAACAGACGTTTAGGAGGATTTTTTTGCCATGGGCTACGTACGGTTGTATCTCACTGTAATTACGTGCATACGAATACAAACATATTTTACGCACGTTATGTATATTTTTATTAGCTGCCTAATGAAAAAAAAAAATTAAAATTTTAAAATGTAATCGCACAAAAAACATACAATGTTATTATGTTTAAAACAAAAAATAATGATAATAATAATAAACGTTGTACTGTATTTATGCAAATAAATGTGTATCGTATTTTTTTTTGCCGTTGCAGCGGCGTCAATTTTATTTCTCGTGCGAGGTTTAGATAAAAAAAAAAAAAAAAGTTCACGTCATAACGTCCGACTATAGCTGGTCATATGTTTTTTTTTTCCACGGCCAAAAACGAAATGTGCCGGAAAAATTAAATATTTAAAACGAAAAACCATTCGAACACGTTGTTTTGTATTCACAAACGTGACGGTCGATACGCGCCGACGGACGAATCGACATTAAAGTTTCGAATTCCCCCGAAATTCGTCCGTCACGGACAATTTAATCGCGTTACCGAAACAAAAATACTTTACATAATTGGGTTTACTTTTTAATCGCGTCCCGTCCGTTGTACTCATAATGAAATCTGCAACCGCGGGCCAAATTAACCGACGTCGACGACCGAATAACAATAATGAAGATAATCCGATTTGTCACCGGTGTAATAATTCAATATCGTATCCGATTATGTGTTTAAAAATTATGCGCCGGAAAAACCGCGGCGGCGTTCGTCCCGATTCGACGGGCGGTGTGTTTCGTTTCGTTTTTCATATTTCGGCCACTTCGATCACGACGCGAACGCGTCTCCTCCGCACGGTGCGAATCGGTTTCGAAAGACTCGCGAAAAAATACTTTGGCTACTCTGAGACGTTTCGAAACGTTGCCGGAAACACGACGTATTATTATTATATTTTCCACGATCGACGACTGTCTCTGGTATCCATGAGTCTCCGTGCATTGCTTGAATTTATCGGTCACAGACACACTTACGTATGTTCCGGAGCGTTTTTGCGTCGTTTCCTACGGCTGCACCTGCGTTAGATCCGTATTTCTCCCGATCCGATCCGATCCGACGTCGTCCGACCATCGATATCCGATGACATTCGACATGAGTGCCTACAACAGTCTCGGCGTGATCCGTTTTATAGCATAGAAAGTAGTTGTAGTGAACACGTGAGAGCAACACGAGTGACTCTGATGATGATTTTTCGTGTCGGTTTTTCCTGAGCTATCCCTGGGTATCATAACATGCTTTGAAAACATCAAACTGTTAAAAAAGGGCCATTTCACAATTTCAGATGCTCCTTGACCACTCTTGGTTTCATTATGTAATTTGAGTTTCTTCTAAATGCGTCTCTGAAATGTTCCCATGTCTTACAAAGTTGCGTCCCAATTGATTCCCTGCACAGCTCACATTTTATATCCCGGTTGTGGTGAGCTTTCACCAGCTGCACGCTGGTCTCATGGGCGAGGCTCGTCTTTTACGAGCTGTATTAAAAATTCTTTGTCAATCTTGTCTGACATTTTTAAATTTTAAATGACACATGTTCACGTTGCGTCGGACCGGAAACAAACACGGTTGATCGGCCGCCAAATCGGATCGGGTCGGCGGGAGTGGTCGGGAGTCGTAAAATCGGACGCTTCGTTTCATTTATAGACATTTACAATACTATCTAGGTGTTTGACGTCGGACAACGTCTGACAGGATCGGATAGGGAGAAATACGGATCTAACGTAGGTGCAGCCTAAGCGGGTTTTCGGAAAGCAAAGAAAACACACTGTCGTAGAAAACGAAATCCCCGTCTAATGTCGTATCGGTTTATCGGAGTGACGAAACTTGGTAACGTAAATAACAAATTATGCGTTATATCGAAATTATAATCATGTCACTCGTCGTCTGATTTGTGGAGCGAGTCTAATGGGATTATGATGCGTTCGCGTTAATTCCCGAAGACGGGAACGTACGAAACGCTTTGCGTCCTAAAAAGCGATTAGAGTATATAACGATTTTTCAGTCGGCTCATTTCGATTTTTTCCTCGTGAAACACATGGCACACGGGGTATGAAAATTCTACAATATCGACAACAACAGTTGTATCTAACGTGTGCATTTATGATTCTGGCTGAATCGAAAAAATACATTTACGACGACTGTATATTTTATTAATTTTCAAATCACTTACGAAACTCCTTTAAACATCGTTTTCACCGACTTAATATCGTTTACCGACGGACTGATGTAACCAGTGGCGTAGCCAGGATTTTTCAAGGGGGGGTTTAAGTATAAATTAAACTTAGTTTTTTACAGTTTTTGTTATATTTGTTACCCAATTGAACTATTCAAAAACAGAGTTCAGTTGTGATTTTTTGAATTTACAATATTATATAATTATATATTATAAACACCTCAATATGAAAATGTATAATCTAATATAATAGGTTATAAAATTATACATAAAAAATCAAAGCCTAATAATATAATGAACATAACTATAATATTTACTATTTTTATCTACATCAAACGTATTCTTCTCGTTTTTATAGCTAATTTATTCAAAACGTCTTCCGGCTTTTTAATATTATTTCTCTATAAATATTCAAAAGTGCCAAACCATTTAATCTATTTTCGCAAGTCGTATTCCGCAAAATAATTCTTCAATCGTTTCAACGTAGAAAAAGACCTTTCACTATTGGCAGTAGTAACTGGAAGTGTTGCTAAGATTTGAAGCAATTTAAAAGTTGATGGGAAAATCATTTCATTACATTTTTTTAAGAGCGTCGAGGGCATTTTTTGGAAAAACTTGTGACTGTACAAATTTTTGTTGCCATGTTTTTATTTCTCCGATTGCAGCTAATTTACCGCAATCCAGATCATCTTGGTACATTTCGGTAAGTTGTTTTATATTATCTTTTTAATATATCTTTACATCATGTAACTGACTGAGGAGTTAATAGTCCACTTGATGTCGTCATCTGTCCGAATAAGATATACGTAGAGCGTATGACCACGAATTAATAACACGTCCGTCGTTTAATCGTCCACGCGCAAAACGCTTTTCACCTAGTAAATTTCTCTCGATTTCGAAAAAAAGCTACGGACGACGAACTTGTACCTATTGCAGTGCCTTTCTCACACACTCTAAATAATCGTTTTATTCAATGTAATCGGTACTGAGAAGAAATCGCACGAAACGTCAGATTGAACAACAGTTCGGCATGATTTCGGCAGAGAGCAGAGCAAGTTTGCAAGGGAGAAAGTGTATTTTCACACGACGACAACGACGACGGTTAGATCGTTACGACGAGACTAGGTGTGACTTAGGAGCCTGTCTATAAGATTTGCAGCGTGTGTGTACGCGCGGGTTGGCGTCGTGCAAAAAACGTATAATGGCAAAAAACTCGCGCGCGTCGCCTTGAATCCGTACACCGTCGTCGTCGGCTATCTATATATTTCTCAAAAGCGTTCTTCTGCTGAATTCACCGCAAACTCGGTGGTATAATACCACAGCTGTGGTGCCCCGTTTTGCGATAAGTCGCGTAAAACAAAAACCTTATTTCAACAAATTTCACGGTTCAATGGTTTTAAATATTGTGTATGCGCGTAAACGGAACGCGGAGTGTACTCGGGAATAGTGGCACGGAGATAAGATCTTAAAGCGTACGTGATTTAAATAAGGAGCTATTTAACTTTTGGATTCAAAACGGGGATAACGCGTTGTCATTGACGGCGGTAAAAGCATACCATATATAATATTATTTATTTATTTATTTATTTATTTTTAGAGTTAACGCCCGCGAGGGGCAATAGTACAGTTTCCTAATTATTACAATTATAATACATATACAATATAAATCAAATACAATATGAATAGTGTAAATTAATTTAAATAATAATAATGATAGTTATATTCTATAAGTTATAATATTTTGTATCTATGGTTTCTTAATAATTTAGCCTTATCATCTACGAAAAAATCGAAATCTTTTAATTTATTACATAATGTTAACATACGGTATAAAGGGCTACTTAGAACAAAATTTGTTGCTCGTGTTTTAGTGTAAAAACAATGAAAATTACGGGTGGTAATTTGTGGTACATTAAATGGTATTAATTCTAATAATTCTGGACTGTCTATTAGGCCATTTAAGAGTTTGTGAATAAAATAAGCGTCGATAAAATGCCGCCTAGATTTCAATGGTGACATGTTGAACTGGTTTTCAACTCCTGAAATGGAAAGACCATTTCGATTAAATTTGTGAGCTATTATGCGGAGAAAACGTCTTTGAACGTTTTCGATTTTATCAGTTAAGCCTACTTGTCTCCAGACTGTTGAACCGAATTCGAGTCCAGATCGAATTCATATATATATATAACTATTATATATATGTCATATCGTATGAGTTTTGATACTTTCGTCCGAAAGCGTTTCACCCCGTGAGCGTGATTTGTACATCACGAGTCGTAATAGTCTGTATAAACGTGTATAGAAAAAAATAAAAAAATAAATGGAAAATCGACGATCGTGCACCTACGGTTCGGTTGAGAAAATCGTCGACGCTCCGTGCACGCGACATTTGCCGTGTATTACTCGCGATATTATATTGTTATTACCTATAAGCGCGCCGGGTGATTTCGATCGAAATCCGAGTTACAACTTTTTTTGATCGGCTTACCGGATCGCCGGAATTCGAATCGACGAAACTTTTCGGAACCAGACGCGAACGCGGTGGGATATAACACCGTCCGATATATTGACGCACGTTCCATTACCAAACGATGTCGTCGTGAACTGTATCGTATTCGTTATTGTATAGCGTTGCCTTTTATACTGAAATCGTGTTATGACGAGAAAAACTCTGAGCACGTACTGAAGTGAAAAAAGTTGCTTAGCGACTGCGAATTAAAAAAATAGCACTCCTGGTTTTGTATCGGTCTGAATTTAAAAACATAATCTTTATACTATTTGATGTATCCTGAGCAGGGTGGCAAAGTGTTTTAAACAATATATTTTAAACGTTTATAACAAGTAGTTATGTTTTAAACGTTTTAGACATAAACCATTAAAACGTTTTGTCGAAGATAAAAAAAAGCATCGTATCCCGGTAAATTTTTGGTAAATTTTCAGATAATTTGTATGAATTTAAAAGCATGTCAATTTTCCGTAAAATAACTTTATGAAATTTATATAATTTATTTTTTTTTTTTTCGAAAATTCGTCGCGAAGTTTGTCGGCACGCACACGTCGTGACGTCTTTGACCGCGCGCGTGCTTATAGCTCATATCTTTTTCGTACGAACGTCGATCGACGTTGCCACGAGATTTTTCCATTAAATTCGTAGCACTTACCGTAGCGATATCGCTTACGATTGTTTTTGAAATTTCGTCTATCGTGTACGAAATTCGTTTTGATTTATATTACGATTTATTTAATTATTTATTTTTTGGTTTATATATATATATATATATATATATATATATATATATATATATATATATATATATATACACTTTGTATTTCATATTAAATCAAATTTGTTCATGTGCATAAAAAATTCTACCACCGTGATATCACCAGCACAAGTCAACTCACACATCCTTTATTGAATTTTTTATGATTAAATACTATTTTTTTATCCGTTTCAATGTATGAATAGTTAATTCTACGGGAAACATATTTTTTCGATGGTTAAACAAAACATGAATAACCGGGTGAGGTGATAAAACCATCGAACGCAAATTAGGTACATATGTTATATTCCGAAGCGCCAATAAATGGTTGTGCCGAGATTTTTATTTGAACACATCGAGAAATACAAACATTTTTCAGGAGCTTTAATACGAAGCATTATAATATAGAATAATTACGGAATATAAAAACGCTCATCTTTTATTCAACGCTTTACCCGATTGGCCGTTGATGTCGAAACTAATTAATGAAAATCGTGTTTTATCGGCACGTTCGACATCATATTGGTAATTAATAGATTATGAATGATATGTTTTGTTCGGCAAATGGCGAATTAAAAAGATTTCACACCACGCGCGCGCATATTATGAGCCATAATGAAGAGCGGCTTTGTTTACCATAAACGAAACGGTCGATTTCAGAACGTTATTATTTTATACCATTACGAAATCACACGCTAATAAACGCGTAAAAACCGTAAATAGAAACTTGTTTTCACCAACCGTCGACTATAATAATATACACATTTTATAAGTATTCAGTGTCATCTATGTGTCGGGAGGTCAGGCATCGCCGAGGGACATACTAAATCGCTATAATAGATGTAAATACGTTTTTACTCCTAAAATGTGTGAAGTAAAGTGCAAACAAACAACTCGGGTCATTTTATTAGAGAAAAAAAACTACATTAGATGGATGAATAAAAATTATCAGGTTAGTGAATATATTATAGTATTATATTAAAAGGCTAACTATACATAATTTATTAAAAAAAAAAAAGGCGATACAAATTATTGAATACTATTTGCGCACACGATAGCTACTATCTGTTTTGTACAACAAATCCTTTCGGTTTAGTTGCTATAAAAAAAAAATAATAAAAAATGACATAATTTTCCTTCACGTAATAATAAATTATCAAAAAATAAAAATGTTTAAAGATAATCGCGAACGTGACGACGAGGTCCGTTTTCTTTTTTTTTTTTTATGTATCACGCCCTTCTGCGTTTTCAGCTCGACAAATAAAAATCGGAAACGATCGCCGCGTGGCGATGATAATCGGACGACGTTTAGTTTTTGAAAAGGACGGCATGGACGAACTAACTTCCGGCGTGTCAACAACGGCGTTAAATACGATCAAAGAAAAACCCATCAACTGAGTTCGCATGGAATTGGTAAATAATTTAAAACGAGCTTCGTTTCGCAGGCGAACTTCACAGAATCCGTATCGAAACAATGATTAAATATTCCATCATGATGCGTGTGTGTGTGTGTGTATGTGTGTGTGTGTGTGTGTGTGTGTGTGTGTGTGTGTGTGTTGTGATTGTTCATGGAAGAAAAACACAACTCGATTATATGATATTATATTTATGGACACACAGACACACACAGACACACAGACACACACACTCACACACACACACACACACACACACACACACACACACACACACACACACACACACACACACACACACACACACACACACACACACACACAAACGTTTTATTCTCTCGCTTTACTATGCTACGACGTAATTAGCAGACGATACCGTTTTGTAAATTTTCGATGAAGATTCTGATTATATTATAATCACTCGTGAAAAGTCCGTCTATAAACAGGATGCGTCAGAGGCGCACTCAGTATCTGCAATGAAGGCTCGCTCATAAATTGTTGTAGATACACAAATTATTTTAGATTTAATTGCGATTTCTTCCTGACGTAGATGTCTGTAGGAAATTGGTTTCGATTTCTTTTTAATAGTCTAATAAATTTTTCCTCTGATGCTGAACCTATTGATACTTCTTCGTGAATCATGACTGACATGCGTTTGGTGTCTCTCTAATTTTTCCAAGTGACTCTCAGTATTTTAAATGTGTTTATTAGATTAATTTCTACGCAGAACTCTACAACACTTCTACAGCTACTGCGCTTACGAATTTGTTTTTTCACGAAATGATTTGACTAATTACATTGTTTGATAAATATTCATCAAAAAAGTTATAATCATTTTCATTTATTGTAGTCTTTACCCGATAAACGGGAGTGGTCGAGTGGAACTAGGCGTCACTGCTGACGCACACTGTCGCCTGTTCAAGCCTCGGTCACGGGCGGCTCGCTCTCCCTGGGCAGGCGACTGTCTAGAGAGAGCGGCCGCCATCTCCCCTGTGCAGAAGGCAATGGGAAACCACCGAACAGTGCACAGTAACCCTTCCTTCCCATGTAACAACTTCTTCTCTTAGATGCAAACCAACTCTCGGGTTGTTGACCCAAAGAAGAATGTTGCAAACCAACCCTCGGGTTGTAAAAAAAAATAAAAAATCCCGATAAACGGTACATAAAATGGGCTCAATGTTAAATGACGAGGGGAAGAACTATTTAAAACGTGTACAAACTTTTATTATAAATACTTTAATCTAATGTGATTTTATCTCAATATACCTTGTATATTTCATAGAAAAAAACTAATTGTGTTTCAAAATTAAATAATCGTGTAAAAAATATCAATTATTATTATTTGAGATCGGGAATGGCCCGTCGGGATACGCGCGAATAAAGTTTTGACGTTCTTTGGTGGGTTACAATACCGTACTGTTTGTACTAGTATTATTATGCTTGCGTCTGTGTGTGTGTTTTGATTGTCAGGCGCGGGTTCCATATATGTCTGACGATTCGTCTTCACAAACGTTCTTCCGGTGTGTATTCGGGTAAATGTCATCGAGTCATTAGAACGCGACTATTTTTCTTCCAGTAATGAGTAAAAAGGTCTACATTTGGTCTCTTGTTTGAAACTCCATTGTACGATGTACTCTCTTTTCACAAACGCAATTGTTATCATTGTGTGTATACTCGAACAAAAGTAAAAACTCAAATACAGACCAAGAAAACATGACGTAAAAAAAAGTAAATAAATAAACATATATATATATATATATATATATATATATATATATATATATATATATATATATATATATATATATCGTACGTAATAAATAAAAGGTGGCATATGGCTGCCCGAAAGGACTATTATATTGTATAGTATATACAGTATATATTTGTACTTTTCGAGAGAAAAAAATTTTAAAAAAATCGAGAGAAATCTTTTTTTTTTTTTTATTCAGCCCATAGATTACCCTCCACCCCCCACGACCGTTCTTTTCCCTAGGCCCACCCGGCTCTGAGGGACAATACCGGATCGAGGATTCCCTTTCTATACAAACATATACATATACATTAATATATATATATATATATAGGTACACAAAGTAGAAACGGGCGGCGGCGGTCTTTATGCGGTGTAAATGCTCACGAGTCCAATTTACGAGCTTATATAACCGTATTGTTCTGGTGTACGCACGCGCACGCGCACTCACTCCGGCCGGGCCGAACTATGCTCGGAATTTTAATTGCCCCCGCGATTCGGCTTTTAAAAACCGTACGCGAACACCGACCACCGTCACTCCTAATATTCTGCTACGGCGGCCGCACACCCAGGCTACCCGGCCTGGCGTGCAATAGCCTTGCACACGCCCGCCGCGCGTACGTGTACAACGTTGTAGGTCAGAACGAAGAATTCGACTGGACATAAACATAATCATAAATATAAATACAAACGTGAGCGTTTTAATCGTCGTTACACACCGCGCAAATTATATAACGATTAGACAAAAATAATTATTTTTTTTTTTTTCCCCGGTCCAAAAACGTTATTACCTGCACGATCTCGTTGTCATTACTGCAGGTATCATCGTCATTATTATTATTGTTATTATTGTTATTATTATTATTTTTATTGTTATTATCATTATTATTATTATTATTATTATTATTATTATTTCAATTACTTTCGATGTACTCGCAGCGACCCGCTCTCGGAAAGAGAACTTTATATATTATTACACCATAAGCGTGTTTTTAGACTTTGGTGGCTGATGGGACACACAGCAAATTTTTAAATCGTGAGACCTTTTTTTTTTTTTTTAGACATTTTTAGACATTCTTTATGTAACAAAATTCACAATTATAGGAATATTTATTAATTATGATCAAAAAGTATAACCACTGTCGAAACAATAAAAATACATTTAAAACTAAATTAAAAACATATCCATAATATGAATACACGATTGGTTATAAATCCATTCTTCTTTCATGTGGTTTTAATACTTTAAAAGACTCGATGACATCGTCCAAGTTTATATTTCTTGTCAATATTCTTGTTCGATATTACTGGTCGATAAACCATCCAGCCCCTCCCGTAAACACGCATATGTATTACACTGTTGTTATTGATGACAAAACGAAAACTCCTCTCGTGCACGTGCGATTGTAACCGCATTTGATGTTTTTCCTGCATCCAACGATACACCTTTTTGGCAACGCACTATATGCCACGAAAGTCGCGATTTTCGCGGAATCTCCCCGTCGTCGTTAGGTTAGAACGAAGACCCCGCTGACTACCACACGCGGCTGCCTGGACCGCCGTTATCGGCCACCACTCGAACCCGTCGTCGCTTTTTTCCGACTAAGTACCCGTGCGACACACACACACACACACACACTAGCATACCATTTTTGCGCAAAATCACCACGGGTAGAGCTGTTACAACAGTTCGTGGAATTTAACTAAAAAAAAAAAAAAACTCATATAATTCCGCCTTGACTCACAAATTACACCATTTCATGTACAGTTTGATTCAAAATTTGTGTGTTATGTCAATTAAATCCGTAAAAATATTCAAAATAGAGTAAAATGTATTCCAAGTATGAAAGTTTCTCTGTTCGGGGAAATCTTAATTGATTATTAAATTTCAAATTATGTAACTACTCTCAAAGGATAATTTTTAGGTCAAACTTATGAAAAACAAAATGGAACTTTTTTTTTAAGAAGTCGATGTGGAGGTGTTGTTTAATACATTTCAGTAGTTGGCAAACATAAAATGATACAAAACTCTGAATTTGAGAGCAATTTTAATTTTAGCAAAAGTACGTATTAACTTTATTATGATCGCACTGTCACGCACCGCACCGTTATCGTATTACAATTTCTAAAAACAAAAAATCTCCTTCAAACCTAGTTTTAAATCAATACATTTAAAAAAACTACTAAAATTTCCTAGACAATTGCCTTTATAATTATTCGAAAAAAAAAATTAATGAAAGTTCATATTTGACCTAAAAAAGTTTAAAAGTGTATTTGACCCCAAAACTATAAAACTAGCCATTTAGTGGTAATTTTCATATATAAAGAAACATTTGTAATATAATTTTTACTAAATTTTGTGTGTGTTTATGTAACATTCTTTTTTTCTCGTGTCTTATTTTTCTCATTATCTAATATTATTTTTTTACCATAGTTACAGATTCAACGTCGTATTAAGTAAATAATAAAAAACGAAAATTTCATTTTAAATACTTATATGATCAATTAACTATAGCAAATATTTTGATTCTCTCTAAACGGTACGAGCATTTCGAATATCTCAAGATCTAAAGAGTTTTAACTACGAACGTATAATTATTGTATTCCTTGAGACAAAAGTAACCCTACAGATCGATTATACCAGTGTTTCGGAACAACAAAGTGGAAAATAAGCTCTCGAAGGCTCTCTCGTGATATAACGTGGAACGCATTCGTGTCTCTATAGAGACTTAATTTGGTTTGTCGGCTTTGTTTATTTGTGGATTATATTTGGATTATAAATGTGCTAAAGTTTTGGTACTGTAATTATAACTATTATTATAATTATTATTATTGTCATTGTAACAGACCAAATACGAAATTTCGAAAACTACTTGTCCCATGAAGTTAAAATTTGGGAAGTAGGTACTTTACAATTATCAAAGGTCATTTAAAAACGGATTTTTGAAAATTCGTTTTGGACGAATTTTTCAAATGTGGACTTAAGGGGCAAAAACATTATATTTAGAACAATATTTTTGAATCATTTCCGAGCCGTTATTATAATTACATTTATACCAACAACTATAGAAACTATATAGATGCTACAAGTATACAATAACACTAATTTAAATTATTATGATCCAGAGACTCGGTTAGCAAGGTTTTTTTTTTAAACTGACATATAAACTGTAATGAAATACTTAATACTACTTGGTGCAACACTCAACAGTATTAAAATTCATTGCGATTGAATTGACCAATTTCTTCAAATAAATATTTGAATTTTAAAATTGACATACAGTTTATTTCGTAAAAATGGTGTTAGTAATTTAAACGCTTATAAAAAAATCCCGAGTCAAGATTTCATAAACTTTTTAGTATCGTTTGAGAAGTGTCTGAGTTAAGTCATATTAAATTTTCAGAATTATTGTTTTCAAATAGTTAACATTTTAGCAGAAATAGATTTTTTTTAAAGTGTATTAAAAGTTCTTTTTCAAGTCTAAGATTTGTGTAATTATTTAAACTATTTTGAGGTACGTAATAATATGCTTTTGTTATATGTTGGAAATTTAAAGTTCTCAGCACCGTTACTTTTAGAGTGAGGTATGGTTAAACAATTAAAATCGAGTTCACGAAAATATAGTTGGCGGCAAATTATCCAAACTTTACTCAGTTTTTCGGCACTTTTTCTTCGTGTCTGAAAAAACTATAAAGAATTGTGAAAAATTACCTGTTTGAAGTGCCAACTGAATGACATTTTTGATCGAAAAAAAGGCTGGATAATATTTTTTGAACATTATTACCACGTAAATAAGTGTTTGCAGAAAATAAAATAAACATCCGATATATATATTAAAAAAAAAAAAAAACAATAAATCCTTTGCGTCACTCAGGAATCAAAAACACGCACGTACAAAACAGATCCGAAGGAAAATCCTCAATAATCAAATTTTTCAATCAACACTAGAACATACTATCTCACGAAATAATTCCTGCAATCATCGTAGTCGGTATTGTATCGAAGCAGAAGCATCTTTCACCGCATGACTTTCATTACAACGATTGAAACTCGCGTACACGTCATGAACTAAGGTGCTTGAGTACCACAGATGTAAAAAGTATAAACTCGAGCGATTAAATTTTTCGACGGCCAATCGACAAAACATATCAATACCGTAAACGTAAAAAAAAAAAAAAAATGTACATTATAACTAGGGACCGGATTTTTATGCAAATGCATATTCTTCTACATTTGGCTTATAACAATTCTGATTAAATATCTTGACGTTTCGTAATACGTAGATTCTGCTAGTGATTTCTTTTATTGCATATTTTTGCATGTTTGCATCAAAATTCATAAAAGTTGCATATATCTAGATAATTACATAAAATGTGCCAATTTTATAAATACTTAATACAATATTTTAAATTTTACTCGAAAGTTTGGTATGCATGCCGCGATTGCCGACATTCTTCTTAAATTCTCAAATGTTGATTTATTGATATCTACAAGAAAAAAATTTTTTTTAAAGCAACTACTCGGGTAGGTACTTTTAAAGAAAAATGTCCAAACTTAAGTTTACCACCACAACCTATTATTACCTGATGGGGAACGTGGCTAGAAGCCGACTTTCATTGTGGTAAGAATTTCGACAGAGTCAAAGAAGTAAGTGGTCGATACATTTAACCCAAATGATGGTATGTCTCTTCAAAATGCACAATAATTATTTAATAATAACTTTCGGTAAACATTTTAACGAACTTCCGGTAATTTTATCAAATTTCCAATGTATAACAGACACTATCACGTGTTTAGAAGAATCGGGTGTTAATCTTAGAAAAAGTCTAGAATTTGTTCAAAATGTTGGAAATAAATTGAATGAAGGAGGACGTGGTATCGAATTTGCTAAAATGAAACTATCGGAAGTATTATCAAAAAATCCCGGATTATCACAAATAAAACGAATTTCTGGAATTATAAGCGTAGAAATAAGAAATGATGATGAAGACTTTGCAGAGTTGTCACCAGATAAGAAGATATTTCTTGTTTCAAATACGCACCCATTGTGTCAGCAGACGTGGAAAGAAGTTTTTCGGAATACAAGCTGCGATGTTACGTGACAATCGTAGAAGTTTTCAATTTGATAGTTTAACATTTTGTTACATAATGTTGGTACTGATTCAATAATTAATATACGTTTTTATGCTAGGCCTAAACACATCTTAAATACTTATAATTAAATTGTATTTTTTTTCGCTTAATACAATATTTTTCAATTTTTGAAGTTATACTTCTTTACGCAGGGTAGTGAGGAAAAAAAAAGCGAACGGACGGCCGTACGAACGCGAAAGCGTACATGTCTGTAAATAAATAAATATTGTCATGGTAATGTTGTTATATTATAATATATATGTATATATATATAAAATGTATTATAATCATTGTGTGCAGCCGCGGATTGTCGTAGCTGTATTTTGTAACTTTATTGCGAGACAAATTCAGTTTGCAACTGAATAATGATCCAACAATATCGACTACTAAATCAGGCACAACAATCGATGCAATTTTTACGCGATATATGGATAATGTTCAGTCACAAATGTACGTTTCGTATTTCAGTCATCATATGCCAATCATAACTACTATACCGATTGAGCAAAATGATAATCAATCATTAGCATAAAAAATAATAATTAAAAAAAATATATATAAAAAATATAATTTACATTGTTTGTTTTCTTTCTTTATTATCCTCATTACCCAGTCTATCCATGCCTTTCTTCCTTTTTCACTCACTCACGTGTACCATTAAAAAGAAGTTTAACTTCCCGCGCGCGTACTGGTAACACACACACTTTTTTTTTAATTTTTGGTTTTTTAATACACAATACATTTTTTTATGCGTATCTTTTGCATATTTTTAAATTTTTGACCGCATAAATATGTGCATGTTTCACACAAATTTTTGCATGAAAATCCGGGCCCTAATTATAACATTAATACAAATCATAACTCGGCCAAAAGAGATGGTAAAAAAATCAACCACCCTTAAGTCGCGCCCGGGTAGTGCTTTTGCCCGCTCAGAAAACGGACCTGAACGTACGTGCACGACACTCGCGGGTGCGTGGCCGAGTGTGATATTATCTGATGTCGAATCATATACCGGCGCCGGCATATTATCGCGTTCGGAAAACGGCGGCGTATGGAAATGTCGGTGAAAACGAAATCACTGCACTTTTTTGCCCACTCTCCGCGCCGCTGGCCCCGTCGTCCGCCCACTTGTTGTTCGAGATTTTCGAGATGTTTCACGTGATTTCACGATCATTTTTGTTGTTGTTACCGTCGTATTGTTTTGTTCGGCGGAACGCGGCGCTTTGTTATTAATACAACATTCCCAAGCCGTGCAGATAACGAAAACAAAAAAACCAAAAAAACCATTTTGTTAATACACGCCCACGACCTGCACGGACGTTCGTACGCGAACCGCTCGATTAAAATATCATTATATTTAACCGAGTCACGCGTGGCGTTCGCGTTTTAAGAACGTGCAAGTCGTTCTATAAAAATAATTAATTATTAAATTTTTTTTTGAAGGAATATTCCCGAGTGGTTTGGGAATATTTCGGGAACATTCCTCATTCCCGTGAATGTTCCTTGGGGAATATTCTTAGTGGCACGTCACTAGCGACGGTACCGATTTAGTAGTGACGGCGCGGCGGTAGGTGTGACGTCCGAATACGTCATAAGACACGGCGGCACGCAGGGTCGACACTGATTGGATACGGTGGTAGGCGTGGCCTCACATATTAGAACCTATTAGAGACATCGATAGGCGTGACCTCACGCACTAGAGAGATTGCGAACGAAGAGACCGGGTACTGCGACACCGGCGGCGGGTGTGAACTCGAACGCCCGAACCAATCAGCAACGACCACGGGCGATGATTTTGACGCAAAAAGGTTATAAATAGGAGTACGGCTCGACAGAGCGGGCAGTCTAGAAGCAGCAGCTCGCCAAAGTGGGCAGTCTAAAGGCGGGTTCCCACGGCGCGAGTTTCGGCGAGCCCAGGGTGGCGTGACTGAAAATTCTTAGCTCGCCACCCCATGCGCTTAGAGCGTTCCCACATCGCATTGCTCGGAAAGCCACGCGCTACCCGAGCTCACTACGACTAGACACTGCCAACGATCATTTAAAAATGTCCATCACTGTAGATCAGTCGCAAATTGCTGCTTGCGCAGCTGCATATTTAGTTATTTTGAATGGAGAGTACTTGTTAAAAACAATAGTCAAAAAAGAGAAAGAAAAAAAAAAGAAAAAAGACGATTTTGGATGGACGAAATGTATAAAAGCCGAAACAGGTAAATAAATAACTATATAAGTTACCATTTTAACTTTTTATAATATACCTACTCATTAAAAAGTCAAATAAAACTAATTAATTAGATTTTTTAGTTCAATTCATATGACACAATGCGACTGATTTATTAGACGATTTAAGAAAAAACCCATCAAATAAATTTCAAAATTTTTGTCGAATGTCAGCCATTGATTTTGAATATATCATTCGAAAAATTGGCCCAATTATTAC
This sequence comes from Therioaphis trifolii, assembly GCA_027580255.1. Classification (NCBI taxonomy): domain Eukaryota; kingdom Metazoa; phylum Arthropoda; class Insecta; order Hemiptera; family Aphididae; genus Therioaphis; species Therioaphis trifolii. The sequence continues at coordinate 16,678,290 of CM050410.1, read as the reverse complement.
CAAACCATCATGAGAAAGGCCGCCATTCCTGTTCAAGAAAGATTGGTCGTAACATAAACCTAACCTAACCATATCATTTGTCCAGTCCGTGTTTTTTCCATATGTTCGTCCAAATTTAAATACAATTTTAAATCAAATTAAAATATACTACGATCAAGCTTGACGAACCTCGCGCGCTAGTGGGATCGCTGTATAAATGCGCGGCTCGTTTACTTTGGCGCGGGAACAATTTACCGACAATTTTTGGATAACCACGAGCAAGATCGAGTAGTACCGCGCGTAGCCGAGCACGAGCTAAAATGATAATCTAGAGTACACCGTAGTTGTTTTGGTACGACTAGTGCTCCCGGTAATCTAATAGTTTCCAATTTTTGTTTAGATGTCACGAAAAAAACCCGTAGGGGTCGGCTGGCCTTATATTAGCATTTAGATTAATTTATTTTACAGTTTTAAATTACGGTCGGAGATTTTCTATCCGTGTATTCACATGATTTATCGGCTCTATTACACCACGGGTGTCCACGCATCAACCCGAGTTTACATAATTAAAAAGTGTTCGTATTTTAATAATTTAATCGGTGCGCGTACAGGAAATATTTATTAAGCGGTTTTTATACGTGTGACTAGTGACTATATTATTGTGTTTAACTTAATTTTAACAACGAGATATTCGTAGCTCGTTACATCACATACAATTTTAATTTATACTAACAGGACTAGAGTACGTACGCTATAGCTTTATAGGCAACCTATAAACGCTTCCCGTACCTTATACTCGGGTGACGATTGTTATTGAAGTGTGAGATATAGACACAAAAAAAAAAAAAATAAAAAAATTAGTGTCTAGAAGTAAACTGAAAATAATTGAACGTGACAAAGCACATAGAAGGTATGTAAACGTATGTTTTGTAAACGTATATTTTGAACTATAACGGTGTCTATACGCATATTTTGTCACTGATTTGTAATCACAATGTTATTTTATAAGATTTAATTTTTCATTAGATTCAATTTCATTCGATAATAAAGTAAATAAAATGACTACTCTATATTCATAACTATTGTAGTAAGGATATTTATTTTATAAGGACCGTACGGCAAAAAATATATCAGATAATGCATACTTAAACGTCTAAAGTATATTGATATCTAGACGTGCGCATATCCAAAGTACTTAAATCCTTAAAGCGTTTTTACATTCTTATCGAATTGCTAGCTGGCCATTTCATTGAAAAAAATAATGTTGGACCTTCGTTATTTGCACCTCCTACTGACATTATTTACCGTGTGTATTACCGGTTTTATATACAAAAAGCTGGTAAGTGAGATGATGGTGGTACAAGTTCGTCCTTCGTCCCTTCGGTCCTCGGAAGAGATATTGGTGATGAATGTATTAAGTTTTAAAGAAATGATGACTCATTTCTTTAGTATAAAACGATTCTGAGCAAAGCTTCAGTAATAAAATATTATTATTTAAATACTGTTTACGTATTTTACGGTTATTTGTATAATTTTTGGTGAGTTATAATTATATATTATATAATAATTTATTAAAGTGTGTATAAAAAAAAATCCTGAGTCACGATTTTTGAATTTTTGTTAGGATAATTAGGTAGGTATATGAGTAAGGTCATATTAAATTTTCAGAACTTTTTGTCAAATATTTAAAAATATATTACATAAAAACTTTCAAACAATTTGGTAAATTAAAAGTTCTATATTTAAGTCAAAAGTGCTATAATTGTTCTGAAAATGTTGTCCAATATAAAAAAGTATGTATTTGATATTGGATAAAATGTTCAAGTTTCTAGCTTCAATACTTTTCGATTTATGACTAAATACCTAAAATCTGAACAGTGAAAACTCGTTTACGGCGGATTTTTACCGATTTTACCGTTTTTACTCAGTTTTTCGATCGTTATTCTTGATTACTGGAAAAACTATGGAGATTTTGGAAAAATGACCTCTTTAAAGTACCATCTCAGTTCAATTTCAAATCTAAAAAGTTGCTGGACGAAACTTTTGGACAAGGATTTCTATACGAAAAAGTGTTTAAAGAAAACAAAATAAACATCATTGTAAAACCATAAGATCCTTCACTTCACTCAGAATCTAAAATACATTTAAAAAAATAAGTAACACGCTGCAAATAATTAGTAAAAGCTTTATTTCAATATTTTATACAAATCATGCATATCAAAAACATACATTCTTTTAAGCTAAATTTAAATTATCATTTAATATAATAAATATATTTTAGTTTCGCATTACATAAATTAAGTCTAAGCTATTTTTGGAACTGCCAATCAATATTGTTGACGTACATTGCAGATAATGATTTATGGTATAGCGTGCTCTGCGTGTTAAAATAAATTTCGATACATTCCATCAAGTACATTATATTGGCATACACGGCATCGGCATACGTTGTTTTAGTTAGGAACACAATAAATGGTACAATTTATTGTACGTATACAAAGCATGTGAGTCGATAACTCGGTTGGTGACAATGAATAAATTAATTAATTAATCCATAGGTGTATAAATAAAAAAACTACGTGAATAAATAATATAACAATATATGAACTAGGGATTCGGTAAATGTTGAGTAGATTAAGGATGACGTATACTAGTTATGACAAAAGAATTTTGTTATATTTTTCAATGATCACAAAGATGAAACAAATGATTCGGTATAAAATTGTGTTTTTCTTTATGAAATATTAATGTAATCGAGTTCCGTGAAAAAAAAAAGTTATTTGATTATGCATATTTATTAACGCAATAACGGGAGAGATATCGCGATGAATAAAACCCCGTGGGACACCCTATATATTAAATTATGATGACAATTTTTTTTTCCTTTCAAATGCGTCACCGCAATATTGACGTTAAATAATATTTAAATACATTAATACATTATATACCACGGGCGCCGTAAAACAAAAGCGGTCGAAATTCGCAAGAAATTTGTTGTGACATGCTATTGACATAAACCATTGTATATACATTCACGTGATTTCGTTTGATAAATTTAACGAGTTTGCCGAGACGCAATTTAATGAAACCACTATCAAAAAAAAAAAAAAAAAAAAACAAATAAACACCCGCGAATTTCAGGAAGTACTTGTCAACACATTATTATTTATCTTTGTATTCACGCGAAAAACGCGTTCGATACTAATATCATGAGTGCTGGCGAGTAGACGCGAAGCGAACGGACCATATATTATTTATTCGTTGTGCACCACTCGTCGGAGTTTATTCGTGACGTTCGTGAGTATTATATTTTACCAGGTATAGGTTTTTAAAAAATAACGCACGACGAACGAAATCAGCGAACATTTACCCTTTGCATCCATTACACCAGGGATCGGATTCATATCATCGATAAAAAAGATGTACAGATACGCCATTCTTTACGTTTTTGAAAAGGTTAACCGGTAGGTCAAGAAAAATAGATAAGTCACTTTTCAGGGACTTTATTGTCAAACACTAGACTACGTGTATAATATGTATTAAACGCACTAATTTGTCATATGGACAGAGTGATATTTTAAACGTGATCGTGTCTCGTTTTAGATTCCGAGTGAAACGAAAGAATATCAGCTATTGGTTTCACAACGATGTTTGTGTTTTTCTCTCCGTAGACATTTTTTTCGGACGACAGTTTTGGGCCAAAAGTTACGTCCGGGCCTCTCTATAAATCAGAAATTTCATCTAGCTGCTATTACGAGAGGTCGTTTTTCTATATTCTCAAACATTTTATCCAATACGTGGGATACAAATATTTCAAACAATTTATTATAACCGTAAAATGTGCCGTATAAACGAGGTTTTATTTAATTCACTTAAGATGTTTTTAGTCGTAACTTCAAAAGAAGTTTTGTCACAATAAGCTGAACAATTTCACCGTGCGTCAAATTAACGTTTACGCGACTTTGAAAAATTTCAAAAAAAAAAAAAAAATTAATAAACTCTTTTCGGCTAAATTTGAATATTTAAAAATGATAAATTAAAATACAAAAAATTCACGATTCGGTCTTAAATAACGATGCTATTAAAAATAAACACGCCTAGATCATCGGGTGAATAATTATCCGAAAGAAAAAGAAAAATACGGAAGTATCATATTATAACACTTCTCGGACAATAATCGTTATACCCAATTTTTTAATTTTTCAACACTGTATCGCCGTATACGATTATGGTCATAATATTATCATCAGGGCTAGGATAGTATAGGATTTTGCATTTTTTTTCAGGATTTACAGGACATAGCTTTTCAAGCACAAAATGTGATTTGGTCATATACGAGTCCAAACATATAGTTTTTATTTTGCTTTTTTGCATTTTTGTACTTTTATGGATTTAGGGTCATTTTGTAGCATTTTTAGGTCATTTTTTCAATTTTACAGGCATTTGTCGTACTTTTTTGAAATCTAGGTATTATTTTTATTCATTTTCATTTACACTAGATGTTCTCGATAAAAGTTTTGAATTTGTAACAGAAATAATATCAAATTCAATATTTCAATTATAAAGATAGTATAGAGAATAATCTTCGATACCGCGAGTTATCTTAATCGTTAAATTAGATGACATTGGTGTGGAGTGTACCTACGTATGGTTTTGTTAAATACCTATTTAGTTAGTGTCTTTAGTTTCGGGATTGCGTATCGTGCTTGTACCGAAATATGCCGAAACAAAAATCATCGCAATCTAGTCGTATGCGGCTTTATGTTTCGGAATTTGGCGCCGACGGTTCTACCGATGGTTTTGTGTTATTTTGTAAAGTCTGTGAAGTTAAAGTTGCAGCAGATAAAAAATAATAATCAATAATTATAATGCATTTTTGTAACATTTTGAAATCATTTTTTATCTTTTGGGCATTTTTAAGGTCATTTTTTTAGGTAATTTTTAGGTTATTTTAACGTCATTTTTTTAGGTTTTTTGGGCCATTAAAATCCTAGCCTTAATTATCATATAACACCATGAGCGGTTAGGTGCTTTTAGCGGTTTATTAGTTTCGTTCGACTCCGCGTACCGGTTAGGTCAGTACGGATCGCGGGGCTGCCCGGTGATGATCAGTACGAGCAGTCGCCGCACTCTTCGATCGCCGTGGATCATTCATCGGTCGGTCGGCATCAGATTCGCCTCTTCTCGGGTCATCCGATAAACGAAATATCGCGCTAAAACACCCGTAAAAAAAAAACAGAGTAGTATTTTTCAATATCACGCGGGTGCGTACGTATATGGTAACGGGACTAGAGGGCGAGATAAAGTAGTCGGAATTTATCTTTTCTCCCGTACATCAAGCACCGCGCGAAAAATTGATATTTATTCGACGCGCGTAATAATTTACAGTTAACGGTTTGCGCTTCGTCGTTCCCAGCCGGTCGTGCGTTTCGAGCGGGGCGTCGCGACGCCGATATAGTAATGCGTCGTTTTATTGCAAAATACGCTCTCGGAGTTACACCCGCGCGTTCGCTCGCAAATCACGTGCGCGCGTTTTGTCATCGTTTTCAACACGCGAACCGCTTGGCTACATATACGGTGTGCGCCCGCGCGACGTTTATCGCGTGTTCGTCTTCCGCGACAATAGTAGTAAAATACGGGGACTGGTCTCTAAATGTTTTTTTTTTGCCCGTGATTTCCGGGCGAAACATCAAAAAATTTGGCTTCTTTTTCACACGTATAATTTGGCTTCTTAAAAAACAAAAAATGTTCAATGAAAATTTACCGTTTCGCATATATTTGATTTATACTAACACGAATGCGTATTATACAAAACCGTCAATTTCTACTGAAAACATTTATTAAAATAAATCACCGATGTAAAATAACAGATTTTAAATAGTAATACACAAATACTCGGTTAGACATAATTGTATCAACATATATAAATATATAATATACAAAACAGTAAATTTTCACTAAACATTTTTTAAAAGAAACCAAATTTCATTTGTTAAAAAGAAGCCAAATTTTGAAAATATGAATATGGAATTGATTAAAAAAAAGCAATTTAAAATTAAATTTGTTACGCTGTTTCACTACAAAAAAAAAAAAAAATAAAAAACAAAATAAATATGTCTCGGTAAGTATTTCAACATATGAATTAGAACTCAACAATTCATTATATAATATTACTAAATTGAGTCTGATTGTATAGAGGTTTTCGTAATTTTGTAAATAATTATTAAATAGACATAAGTGAATTATAATCTGTAATATTGAATCATCACTCGAGGACACTGGATTTGTAATAATATTATTTCTCCGCCACTGTTGAACGCGAAACACACTGAAACACACAAGCACCCGTTGCGTGTTTTTTTGTAACAGAACGTAGTCGTTTGACGTCAAACGTCGCTGATCAAAAAATGAGCCAATTTCACGACTCGGCTCTGACACAATTTAACATTCACCCTACAAATCGTACGACTTTTCGCATGCTCAGAGTTTCTACAAACCCTCGGCAAAAGTATCTGAAACCGCGCCGAGCATAGTCGACAACGATAATGTTATAATAATATATGCGACGCGTTGTTGAAACGGAAAGGATTAAAACGCTCGTTAAGTATTATTATTTGTCAAAGCGACTGCGAAATTCCAGCCGGTTTAAAAGTTTTTTAAAAACAAATTAAAAATTTGTAAAATCGTTGACAGACTGTCGAAAATTTCGAAAAATACACATTGCGTTGAATATTGAAAATTTATCTCAGTCGGTCAGTTATGATTTTAAATAATGAAATCTGTTCAAATCGGAACTCAAAAAGAAAAGTCGCAGCCCAGTCGAAAATTGTCTTTCCTCGCGTATTACGCGCGTGTGTCATTAATTTCGTAACGAATGATGAATTGTGTAAATCGTAATCGTCGTAGCCTCAAACGAAACAAAACACTATTCAAGTACAATAATAAAATTGCAATCAGTCAATTCGATCGTGCACAGCACGGTGTTTGCACACGTGCGATACGCTTTGATCAGGGCGGTAAAAAATCTGGATTGCGCGAAAACCGGGTTCATCAGCAATAGTGGTTTCCGATCGGTTTTCCCGTCACTACCGTCGGAGTGTGTTACGATAGGCGAGTTTATCAGACACAATGATTTCCATGAACCTAAATCAAATCATTATCATCACCATTTAACCGTGCCTAATCGAAATTATCGACTACAAACCGACATTGACACAAAACCCTAGGAATTAGTTGAATACGTTCAATTTGAATAATTAGCAAACGTTTTTTGAAACGCTGTGTGACTTGAATAATATTTCGACACACGCCAGTTTCAAAGTTTTTGCCACAGTCAGTCAACTCTTTCGAGATTAAAATATTATTGTTATCATCCAATTATTTCGGAAAACGAAAGTTCGCCGCAAAAGTCGACTCTCCTCGTATTCCGTTACTTTCCTCTTTGACTCAAGTGCCTCCATAAAAAAAAAAAAAAACACTCAAAACAAAATTTATTCGTACGGCATAATTACGTTATTAAAACAGTTAATCAAAAATGATTTGAATTTATAGACCCTCCATTGCGTTGGTACATGAAACGTACATTTTCGCGGTCAATATCTTTTCCGTGAACCATATTATACCGCAACTAATCACCTCTATGCCGTTAACAAGAATAAACACTTAAATTCGACGAGAAAAAAAAGGAAAATCTCTTTTTTTTGCGGATTTATTTCATCATCCGAACGTGTATAGTCGGCGTGATTATTTACGACACGCATTTTTCGAAAATAACAGTTTTATCACACGATCAATGTCTCAATCAGTGGCGTGGTGTGGATCCCAAGAAAATGAAAGAGGCAAAACTAATATATTTAAAATATATCATATAGATTATCCATCTTAGCCTACTGTAATAATAATAAGTACAAAAAAAAATACAAATCTTTATTCTTAATAAACCTTTAACTAAAATAGCATTTATATTGTTTTAATTTTGAATTATTTTAGATCATCTAAATAATCTAATAGTTGTAAGTGTTGAGTTGTAATAATTTATGTTAAAATCTCATAAAAAAAAAAAAAAAAAAAAATCAAAACAACCTAAATAATAAATTATTATTAATAATCTATATACTCCATATTATGTATAACGTGGATAAACAGAACTGCACCAATGTGTGGTGTACGCAAAATCAAAAGTGTTTACAAATATTATTTAAGTACGAGTCCCCATCTACGGACTCTGAACATGCATGGCTAGGTCGTATATACAGGGGTGGATTTAAGTATGTGGAGGCCCCTGGGCGTAATGCATTTTGGAGACCCCTTGTACATAAACAAGGAATTATATTTTTTTTACTGACCTATTAAATAACATTTATTGTGGTATTTAGTAGTAGTTACATTTAACTACTTTTTTAATAATAAATAATTATGAAAAACAATCAAATCTAGTATAACTAGTATAAGTAAAATAATCTTAATATCAAGTGTAAGTAATCAAATAAAGAATAAATTAATAGCAGAAACTGCAGTGTTAAGAGCTTAAGTCCATAGTCTCACCGTCCATTTAAAAAAACACGAATAGTAAGTTTCATTGTTTGCTAAAAATCGTACGGGATCATTTTCCCAAAAAGGCGCAACGTACGGAATCGTACTATACCGTATTTTACACGAACCAGAGGTATATTCGAAAAAAGTATATCGATCCGAAAATCATTCACGTGACTCGCGATTATTTTATTTTCACCGTCGACTAATAAATCACTTTATGCATTTATTTTTTTATTTTTACGGTATACGTTATATGCGTCATCGCGATAAACGACAACCGATGTATCGAGTGATTGTCATCGAAATATGCACGCATAAATCATTTTTATACATTCACAGTAAATGCGAATTTTCCGCGTAATTAATCCATCACAATGTAATTCGAATAATGCTCTACACGAATCTATGACGCGTCGTCGATAGTAGTTTATTTCGATATTTAGATCTAAAATATAGATCATGATTTCATGCTTCACGAGTGTAGTATACATTCGTTGTTTTTTTTTTTCGTACGATTTTTAAAATTGTATTACTCGTCCTAATGGAAAAACTAAAACGATAATCATTGACGATTTAACCCAGGGGTCGGTGAGTGATTTTTATTGGAGTCCGGAAAACTAAAATAATACGTAAACGGGGTCCGTAGAGAAAAATTAATTCTATTACATTATTCAATGTTTTTTACTAAAATGTTAGAATTGTTTGAGGAGTAAACACGCCTTGTAATGTTATCTGAGAAATCGCGTTGCTTGTCTTTGGCTAGTAACTTGAAATCGGCAACTCTTGTAGAATTGTAATAACGTTCCTGCTTATTAAACTATCAAAGAAAGATGTGTCGACGGTCCAGATCACTGCTTTCCGCGGTTCGGATTTGGACCGCGGTCCGCCAGTTGCCGACCGTTGGTTTAACCGTATAGCTTTATACGACTTGAGGTTTACGTATAACATACGTATCAATCGATATCGAAATTATAGGCCGCTTTCCAAAAATACTGTCATTGCCATGAATCTAGATTTGATCTATAATCGTAATTTTACCGTAAAACACTTAAACCGATGCCTAATGATTGATTTTCTTATCGTCATCAACAGAAGCCGAGGAGAAATTTCTCGAAACGATCAATTTCATCTAAAACAATCATGATATTATTTCGCGTCACGCACTTTCAAATGCTAATAAATAGAAAACAGCATGCGCTTCAGTTAGACATTTTTTCCCGTGTTTGATTTTTATCGATAAAAAAAAAGTTTATGTTAATAATATACCAATACTAATAATTATCGACCTTAGCAAATCACACGTTTAAACCGTCTTTCGTCCAAATCGTACCGTTTTGAGAAATTATGAACGCGTTAGAATTACAATACTGAACATCGTGGACTGATAGAAAATCGATTAGGTATCTACTGTTACGTTCACCTATAACAACTGTTTATAATGACGTAATTAGAGTTTAGAACGCACGAAGAAGGATTGAAATTAGAGGTTTAAAAAGATTAAATTATGAAATCCAAAAATCCCGATATTAACTTTTATAGGGATAATGACCCGGAGCACCCCTCTTCGGGCGCACTGGTGTTTTTGTTCGTTAATCCTCGTCCTTAACGTAACTATAATGTCATATTGTATTTTGTGTCCTTGTATAAATAAAACGTTTAAGCGGGTACGCGAACATAAACTTTATGCCAAAACAAAAATTAAACGTGATAAAGTTAATTAGACGGACGTGACAATATTCATAAAGTAAAATATTCTATCGTCGAAAAAGAGAGGGGAAAAAAGGTGTTCAAAACGTGCCACGGCGTTCGGCGTAAACTTCCTGGTCTCGAAGACATTGTGCTTGTATACAATACACGACGTCCGGTGAAGTTTTTATAACGAGTTCAACCACATATTTTGAGCGCTGGGCTGTAATCGAGCTGAAATGTCCAACACATCTATATGTGTGACGCTCACGACGCATTTCGGGTTTTATTCTATGCCGTACACGACGCCATATGACGGAAAGCATCGCGTTTGTTTCCAAAACGCTCTCGCACGTGTGTGAGTCGAATTTGATCAGCCGAAACACACAAAACTACCGACGCGAGTGTCGGCCTGTGTTCTCCTGCCCTTTTTTTCGATATCGGTTACACAAAGTCAAATCTAGTTTTAAATTTGTACTAATAAGCCGATCCATACGACTATGCGTGTGTTGCTTTGCAAGTTGACGCGCCACCACGGCCCACAGCCGTTGCAGCTACTTCATACCACCTGTTTTTGACGGTATTAGAAATAAATAATAAATAAATAAATAAATGTTTTTGGATTGCAAATCGTTGAATATACACAGTGAATTTTATGTTATTTTTCGAGGTTTATAATGAAAAAATGTTGATTGCAGCAGAGGAAACGGTCATAAAATAACGTTATCGTTAAGAAACGTAATAAAAAGACTAAAAAAAGTAATATACTCATATGTTTAGGCGAAAAAAAAATTGAAATGCAACAACTGTGTCGAGACGACAATGCATGAATTTGTAAAAAAAACGCCAGTGAGCCTAGGAGAAGGAAGGTGAGTTGGGCTTTGATCGTGAACATCAAATAAAGTGTGTCATATTCCATAATTATTTTCGTATACTTAAAGTTCATGTAATATTATAGTATTAACTTGAAAATTACAATTTTTAAAATTCACAAGACTAAATATGAATTTGTGTGTATGTCACAATAAGTGTTGTGCTCAGATAAAACAAAAATATATAGATAAATATAAGATAAAATGTTTAAATTAAATATAAAATAATAAAAATAAAAATTTTAAACAAAAACGTATATTTTTTCTTTAAAAAAAATGTTGGAGTCTCTAATTCATAATAAAAATATTGTCTTGCGCTCGAACGAAATGTGAATTGATTTAGTATTCAATGTTTATTTTTTCTTAAAGTTGAAATAAATGCAAACTTTTCCGAAGTATTTTTTTCTTATACATAGAATAAAGTTATTTAATATTCGGTAAATATTAAAATGTAATAACCAATAGTACTTGTATCAGGTCCAGATAATGACCAACTTGCTATACAATATTAAATACTTTACTGTTCCAGATGAACTCCCAGTCCATAGATTATGTCTCATGAATATAGGTGGGCATTTTATATCCAAATTTATATTTTATTTTATTGCTATAATCATCGTAAACCGATTACATCGAGTGCAGACTACGCTCTTTATAAAATATTTATCTAGATAAATTTATACAGATAACTATTATTTTCATCTAGATGAAAATAAGATGACAATTTTTGTTTTTGTCTAGATGAGGCATCTAGATAAAATTACCTACGGCACAACACTGGTCACAGTAGAGACACGCACGTTGTATTCGACGAAAAAAAAAATAAAATAATAATAATAATAAAAATATTGTCTTGCGCTCGAACGAAATGTGAATTGATTATATCAAGAGTAATTGCCGCTTTTGCAACGGAGCAAGTTTTAGAAGCGTTAAAAAGTACTAAATTTGCAACCCTTATGAAAGATACATCAAATCACAAAAATCTGAAATTTGGTTTTTTTTGGGGGGGGAGTAACGACTGTCCCGTTTTTTGATTTTTTTAATACGGTCACCCTATTTTAGGGTACCAGGAGATCGTTCGCGCAGAATGACGGAAAACGTTATCGAAAATCGTTTCGGTTTTCAGTGTTTGAGTGCCGTATGCGAGTGTTTGCCATATTACACGGGGACTTTAACCGCGAGAGGATAAATGCGAAAATCGGCGAGAAAAGGTCTGAAAACTCGGAGACGGCGACACCACTTTATGTATTAGACAGTTACATATACGCTCGTCCACGCACGCACACACTCGAGCGGGTCGCGTAATCGTCGGTGATGGATGACAAATATACGACGGCACGACGTTGACGAGGGGAAATCGAAATTTTATTCGTAGCCGGGCCGTTGTCAGAGCGATCGAACGAAGGGCGAGCGTGGGTGAACCGGGTAGGCGATGTCGTCGAGGATAAGGCACACACACGCGCGGCCGCGTAATCGAAATTGTTATTCAGACGGCCTTCGGAAATCAAATGCGCGTCCGCGCGCGCTTATTCCATCCGTCTCCGTCGTAGTCGTATTCGCAGTGTCGAACCGTCCCCGCGATTCCTTCTCCGCGGTGTCCCGAGCGGAGACCGTCTGTCTTCTCGGCCGCTCCCCGCGCGTAAACGCTTCCGGTCCGACGCACGCGCATGTGAAAAACAAAAAAAAAACTAAATAACAAAAAAGAAATAGTGTTGTTTTTTTTTTTTATCGAATTTTTTTTTTCGGTCCTTTTAAATTCGTCTGCGTACAGTTCGCTGTTGCCGGCGAATAAAATAATATATTGTCGCCTCCGTCGCGCGCGCGTGTAAACTCAGTCGCCGGCCGAACATATTGGAAATTCGCGCGTTTCAGCGTTCGCTCGAACTCGTGGCCTCCACCACGCCGCCGCCGTCGTCGCCGTTAGATTGATAGCCGTCTGACGAAGACTAGGGTGTCGGTGGCGGTGCGTTCGGTGTGATTAAGCGTTTCGGCTTCCGGTTGACAGACACGGGGCACAATCAATACGCCGTCGCCCCCGTTAGGTACACGCGTGAGTGTGTGTCTGTGTGTGTGTGTGTGTGTGTGTGTGTGTGTGTGTGTGTGTGTGTGTGTGTGTGTGTGTGTGTGTGTGTGTGTGTGTGTGTGTGTGTGTGTGTGTGTGTGTGTGTGTGTGTGTCTGCACCGTATATATACATTATACACGTGTACGCTCGTACAACAACGTGCGAACGGATATTACGTTATTATAGCAAAGCACGTGTGCGTGTGTGTGTGTGTGTTTACACGTGTATACAGAGCCAAACCCCTGCACTGATATTGACGCGTGTAGATCGTACGTTGAGGTTGTATATTATAATGCGCGTGCGGTGCGATTCGTTTTATAAATCGTCTTCAGACTGTCGTCGATCGACTGTTGTCATCGTCGTACTGGTTGTGAAACACTCGAACGACGCGAATGGGAGTGTATTTATGGGAGGGGGGGGGGCTCTGAAGAGGCTTCAGCCCCTCGGAAATTTCAGGAAATGTGTTAAAGTCTGCGTGCGTCTTATAATATATAAAACACGATGTAAATCGTAGCAGTACAAATATTTTAGTTGCGAAACGTATGAGTTTCGAGTTTCAAGAGAATACTGTGATGTCGACGCGACGTTCTATGTATATTGTAGTCGATAGTAAAATTTAAATTAAAATAAAATTTTTATACTAAAAAAAAAAAAAAAATCGTTGAAACGTATGAAAATGATCCGTCTACGCTAAACGATATTATGAAAACGGAATATGTGATTTGGCAAGCTTAATAGTATCGAAGACGTCTCAACGCCCACAACTGCTGCAGAAGTTTCGTATAGACGCGATCGTTTAATTTACACAAACACGGATCAGTGAAACTAAAAACGTTATTTTTAATTCCAGCGTCTATCGCTATGGCCGAACGCGAATTTTTTACATTGAAAAGACTGAAAACAAATCCCGAAAATACAACATCAGAGTGCATGTAATAAGCGGGACCTACTCTTTTATCGATACGCAGAGATATCGAGATAAATGACGCAATAGTATTGAACAAATTAAAATTAGGAATTTCGTAAAAACCTTATACACTATAACATACGCAAATATTCAAAATTCATAATCTATTCTTAATTTTTGTTTCGAATAAACAATAAAGGGGGCGATTGTTCAAGGAGAAACGGTCTCAGCCCCTTCCCCAAAATATCTTAATATACCCCTGGACATAAGACACATGGAAAATCGTATATTTGTGGTTCGTGTAAAATATTCTACTGTTGATTAATCACTACTTATATACATAAATATAAATTTGATATTGATTATTGTAATATCAGGTGTAGTTTGCCGGTAGGTCAGAGAAGTTTTATTAAACTCAATATCTAACAGGTTTTTTTTTCAAATAAACAAGTTCCATTCAAATCGTGGCCGTGAAAAAGTATTTTTCTATATTTTTTGGGCACTTGACACAAAACAGTCGTATCGTCGGCCACCGGTGTACGGTAACAGCACTATAGTCGTATATAAAACGACTAACAACGCGCCGACGAACGAGTATTCCGTTTGGGTCGATGACGTCTTGAAAATTTGCGATTTTCCCCGCCAAACTCAAGTCCGGCAAGCCTGAAATCGATTCGGACGAAACGCGAATAAACGCCGTACGTCATGAGTGTTAACGCCCCGTAAATTTGATAATATCGTATTATATTTGTTCGGTAATCTCGTCGCGGGAATACGCACCGGTATTTAGTGTGAGTACGGCGTGAGCGAATACAAATTTGCTAGGTATTTCGTATTCGTAGAAAATAGCGGAAAAACGTTATGCGCGCTATGTGCCGGTCGGCAAGAACGTTCTCGATATTTCTGAAAATTTGCCGCCCTTTGCAGAGGCGCGTTCCACACGTGCCTTGGACAGACCCTGGGTACCGCGACATGCGGGCAATCGGTTTCTCGCTATCTGTGCGGTTGCGAAGGCTCTCTGGGAAAAAGACATTTTACATAATTTACAAAAAAAAAATAAAAAATTCCCTTAGATTTCGCACGCCTTCGTAGTAAGATCGATTTAATAGAACCTTTTCAGATATATTTCCCATCTATAATGTGGTGAAAAAAATCACAGTGACTTATAATTTGTCGAACAGTAGAAGAGTAATGAACGATCGGTGTATTAAATTAAATTTTGTATAGTAATAATATAATATAATAATAATTTTGTATAATATTGAATTTTGTAAAAGGGCTAGTCCCGTCGAATTCTAAATAAATAAATAAATAAATAAATAATACAGGTATATCTTGAGTAACGTCGTTTTCAGTAGACACGCCTTTTACAGAAAGTATACGGGATCAATCGTCAATATTAGCTATCCCGGATGTACAATTATTTGTCAACGAACGACGGTCGGTAAATCGATTTGCATGTTTATTATTTATTTTGGGGCCCACAAGCGGTTACTATAACTACCGAGTTGATACGTCTATGGACATCATAAACGTGTTTGCGGATAAATCGTCATGTGGCCCGAACTGACACTCTGCGCAGTGTCTAGAGACAAGACTACGTTTCTTATAAGCCATAATTCTTCGTAATCTCAACAGACCCGGTAGTGCTCTGCATGGTCCGGTCTTAATCAGATAAATAATTTCATTTTATCTAAAAGATTATCTGAGATAAAAATTTCATCCATCTAGATAAATTTATCTAGATAAATTATTAGTATCTAATTCTCTATACAAAAAAAAAAAAATACATATTGGTTTTTATTGTCAATTAATTTTTTTGATAATTAATACTTTAAATTTGACTTTTTAAGTCATCTGAGTAAAAAATTGTATGTTCCTAATAATACTATATACCTATTGGCTATAAGGTATTATTAATTATTTATCTTTTTGCTAGGGGCCTGGAACTTGGTAGGTGCTCAAATATAGAGTAAACCTACAGTTCATTGTTATGTTGTGTTGATGACTCGTCATTTTACCTGTGGCATAATACTGAGATAGGACCATAGACAAAAATATCCCTCCCTAAAATTTAGTGCTAGTGGCGTCACTGGTTGGATGCCTAAGAAGTGAAGGGTAGTTTTATACTTACGTCTCAACATTATGCCCTACGCCCCTACCCTAGAAAATATTGAAATAATGACCCTGCTTTAAAGTAGGAATTAAAAAAAATTATCTATTTTTTTATCTAGATAAAAAGTATTTATCTTTTATCTTTATCTAGATAAATTTTGATTTAGTTATCTTTTATCTTTATCTAGATAGTTTTTTGTCATACTATCTTTATCTTTATCTAGATAAAAAAGTACTTATCTAATCCCAACACTGACAGAGTGGTTCAGTCTAGTTTTAGAAATTTCAAAATTAATTCGGTCTAATCTTAACATTTTGTGTTACATTTCAGTTTGGTTCGAATAAAATAGTCATATTCATTTTCAACTCGGTCCTGGTCCAGGTTTACGACCAGTTCCGGTATTGGTCCGGTCTTCAGTCCCGATTCCGCCGTATACGATTTCATATTTAGAAATAATTATATGTACATATTACATAATAATGTTATACATTTTATAAAATGTTAAATTTCCGACACCAATAGCATTTTATCTCTTTCTGTTTTTCCAAGAACAAATAATAATTACAGTCTAAACTGACGTGAACTTGTATAACAACAAATAATTGAAAAAAGGAATCGTCCAACTCGGTTTAATATTTAAAAATAAAATTTACTGTGGTCCAGTTTGGTCTTACTTCAATTAAAATCGGTTCAGTTTGGTCTGTTAATTGTTTAAAAAATGTTATGATCCAGTTCGGTCTGGTATCTTAAATAACAGATCGTGCAGAGCACTAAGACCCGTTCGTGCTTTAGGAGGGCCGTTTACGGTGTATTTTCGGGAACGCGTATCGATCGGAATCCGTGAATGGGTTTCCGTGATTGGAGGGCTCGGTACGAAATATTTCGTGGTGAGTTCTGTAGTGACGTCCCTGACGAAACGAGAGACGTTAGTATTATTATTCATAGGTCGTTTAAAATATATCATTTGTTATTTGTATGTTTCGTGAGAATTTTTTCGCAAACTGAACACTAAATCGGACGAATCGGCATGGCGGAAACTTCAACACGTCAATTTTCACTCCGGTCGTTTGCGCTCTCGAGTCCGTTTATCCGGCTCTCAGTCCGTGTTCGTCCGGTTCGGTTTTATTTCCATTCCGCCCGCACGGTTCGTATTAATACGTCGACCGTTTCACGTCGAGTGCATTGTAAACATCAGAAACTACCTACCCTCGAGGGGAATTTATTATTGTAATAGTTCTCCATTCAACTGCGGCGAATACCTGAATATCGAATACACGTGTATACGCCCGCCCCCGATATTGAATAATACAGTCGCGTAACGTATAGTTTAGCCGTGACGAAAAGTTTAACCTACTTGAATTTGTGGCGTTTCAGACTCTAGAGGAACAGAAGCATTTATATTTCATAATATTAATATGAAAAAACCAGCCTACACGCGACGTGAACGGCTGCCCGTCGTTGTTTATTGTTTACTTTACTATATAAATGCCTCACGAGTGGTATATTTTTATTTTTTTTTTCATAGGTACCTGAAACTTTTGTGTAAGTACGATATTTTCACCGCACCCGTTTCACTCGACAAAACGCGTGCGAATAATACACCCTTTGAAAATACACACGCGTGTCGGACAATATCGTATTGGTCGTTCGAATGATATATTTGTAAATACATACTCCAGATAAAACGAGATGACGTACCTGCGCGATTTATGCCATTTAAGGCGATCTCCCGTTAATCCAGGAATCGATCGATGTGTACCGACGATCGATACTACATAATACGAGTATAGGTATTATTATAGGTAGAATTTTACGGTCTAATTAAGAACGACGAAATAAAACGAAATATAAAAAAAAAAACGGGGACGTACGGCGTATAAAAATCAATACGAGGTAATGCCTACGTATAACAGTAATCATTGCCGAAATAATTATCGATCCGAGTACACCGAAACGCATACTGTTTTTCGAGGTTTTTTGGCGAGTCGTCAAAAACATATACGATAAAAAAACTAATGGTGTTTCGAGTTAACAGGTTAAAGTCAACTTAAGTGGTAGTGATCACCTCGTCCATGAATGAATTCAATATTTCATCGTTTTACTTTACAGATTTGAACACCAAATTGTTAGTTTAAGCTAAAAACGACAAAAACTACATCAACGGAAATCGAATCCATTAATTATACTACTAAAGCGTGTATATAGACTTTTGGTTTGCAAAAAGCTCATAGTTGGAGCGTGAAGGAAATTTTGTTTTATAATAAAAAAAATATATATGTATAAAAATCAAAATAATTATAACATGTATAAATTTTGTATCATTTTTGTAAATTAAACACTAATAATTTAATGTTTACAAGTTGTACGATCCATAGTAATAAAGGCTTCATATACGTGTAACACGTATGGATATAAAAACATACAAATAACTAGGGTTGTGAATTTAATTCACTAAAAAACCTTAAAAAATGCATTAAAAATTTCAAAAAAATGCAATAAAATATGTACTTAAAATGCCAAAAATTATAGTATAAAATTCATTTAAAATGGGTTTTAATTTAATTTTTATATTTATTTTAATATAAGGTACAGGATATTATACATAAGTACATTACATGCAATAAAAAGTGTTTATATTTAATAAAAAGAAATAATAAAAATTTTGATTGAATTTGAATTTACATCAGCACATTACACGCGTCTTTTGTGTGTTTACTATTGTATTGAAGAACAAGTGCTCGTTTGATGTTCTCAAATAAAAATGACTGCCGATTGTCTGTCAACAAATTTTCAAATGCCAAAAAGCTCTTTTCGACATTACAGACGTAATTGGAGCATATCACATAAAAGCAATGTCATCAAAGCTGAGGTCATCTGGGAGAGACGTTCTGGACAGTTCAGTTCCCTAGAGAATTTTCGATATATTGCAAATTGTATTAAATCCCGTATTTTTTACGAATACGTTATTTAATTTTAACTGAACGATTTTTCCTCTTTCGTTTTTTATTTCTTGAATTTTCCTTTGAAATTCTTTCTCAATTTGAATACGTAATAAACGTAAAAGTGTTATTGATTTATTAACGTAGGATTCAATAACGTTTTCGGATAGAGTACGTACCGCTTAAAATCAATAGATCGGTGGATTGCGAGCAACATCACAGTCATTTAGAATCATCAGGAAAAACCTTTTTTGTCCATCCGTCGGCCAAAAAGAAAAAACAACTTCAAAATCTAGATCGACCGACGGTTCACGGTGGGATTAAATCGATGTCTATCTTGCAAAAAGTAAATTTTTGAAATGATTCCCAAAAATTTGATCCTTTTATATATTTTTATTTACACAATTTGTAGTGTATTTACTATATTAATAATACATTTTGGAAACATAATCACGACTTATATATAGGTAATAAAACTATATGAAATTACATAAAATCAATAACTATTTAGTTTGATGAGATAACAATTTGGCGATTGTTTTTTTGTAATTATAGATCACTGCAATCAATTTCATTTCACTAGATTTTAATTTATACATATATTTACTCGTTTTGAACATGTATTTGTCCACTAATTATAGTTTATATATATATATATATATATATATATATATATATATATATATATATTACTTATATACAAATAATGAAATTCAATAAAACGTAGTATATTAAATGTTTAATAAGCTGCCAATTAAAATTATTTCATAACACCCCAACCAGACATAATTATTATGTTTTCAAAATAATGTTCTTGTATTTAAAATAAACTAGTATTTATTTTCTTTTACTCGCTTATCTGAATTTGCAGAGATATTATAAAAAAGTTGGTGACATGTCTATTTTCCGTAATAAAACCTGTTTATGAGCTGATTATTTATTGCTTCATCGTCTGTGTTTTGGTCGGATTTACTAATTTTATCATTTTTATCGAAGTAGAAACGGTGATAAGTATGTATATGTGTCTCTTAATTACTTACTAGATATATGTAGTCTCTTCTCATTAAGTCAGATTCTGATTATAGTATTGACGAAAGTGATTGATCTGGCACTTGATTTATTATGTAAATAATTTGATTATTGGATTAAAAAATGTTTACGAAATTTAAGTTTGGAAGTTTTTTAAACGCATAAATTGATGTAAAATATAAGAATGTGAAATTTAAAAAAATCACTCCCCTACTAACCCCTTGATTAAGGGTAAATTTACAAAACCGATACGAAATTCGAATATTCGGCATCCCTACGACTGTAAGTTTTCGTTTATCTCATTTTTTTTTTTTTTGTAGCGTGCATTTTGAATAGAGTTATTAATTTTCGCAAGCTAGAAATCAGTTTCATCCCACTGTGCGGCGGCGATAATTGGTATAATATATCATAACGACGTGTCTGGTACCGCGAAATCTGCACACAGTGTAATTACCTTCTCTCCCCGCCCCCGGCTCGGGCCACGTAACCCCAACGTTCGTCCCGTCTGCCCTTCGATCCGCGCAACGTTTTAATTATCCCGATCGGGCGATTATATCGACGGTGGCCAGTCGTCGATAACGGTTGAAAAACAACGCGGTCGTAATAACGTTATACCCGATTATCACTACAATATAGATCGCGATATTTCCGTAAACCGCCGACGGTGTTCGATCACTCGGCTCCGTCGCTCGATAAACCGGCCGCCGGGAACACTATTGTTGTCGCCGTCGTCGTTGTTATTACCGCTACTAGAAATTCAGTGTGGGGGTGATTGTAAACTCGGCCCGAAGAAAAAAAATGTTCAAAAGGTCTATTGTAAACTCGGCCCGTGTTTTTTCAGGTAAAAATAATTTAGGTGTAAACTCGGCCCGGATAAAAATGTACATATTATGATATTCTTATAATATTTTTGAGAACTATTTAGCATTAACCGGAGGACACAGAGAGGAGACGATTCTCATTATCCTCCTAAAAATTATTTTCATTGTCATATTATTATTCATAGTATAGAATTTGTTATATAATCAATGTAAAATGTATTTATGTAAATTTTTTTTAAGGAAAACGCCATGTGTTTAACGTATTCACTCACTGATATTTCCTTATTTTTATATTTTGTAAGTGTTCTTTCTAAGAGTTCTCTTTTTTTTTTTTAGTTTTTTTTTTTTTTTTAAATTGAAATGGTTCATCTAGGCTGTTGATTTTAATGTAAATTTCTGTTGGTAGTTCATTTAATTTTGCAATGACGGCATATATATTGGAATGAGTGGAATTGAAACTTGCATTAAAATGTGCCTGAAATGATTCACATGCATTAGTTGTTAAACACGTATCAACTGATGCACAGGACCATATATCAGGTGGAAACATAGCATCTTCTCATATGTATGTATTGATTAAATAATCTGTGCTTATTATATTTTATTGGTAAATATTATCGGGCTGAGATTACAACTGAGCTTTTTTATTACCTGAAATTCCGGGCCGAGTTTACAATCTACCTACTTTATTACCTAAAATTTTCGGGACCGAATTTACAACAAAAAAGATAATCGTGGGCCCAGTTTACATTTGCCCCGGTGTGGCGCAGTGGCATATTAACGGGGCGGGGGATCATCGGGTTTGATTCCCCCCCCAAGATTTGAGATGTACACTTTTCTTTATTCAAATCAAAATTTATTTTAGCCCTAAGCCGCTTTAACACTGGTAAATAGTAATTTGTGAAATATTTTGATTTTTTGACTGTTAAGTTGTGGTCGAGTTATCTACTCGTATTATAAACCAAATTTTGTTGTATAAAATAAAAATAAAACATAATTCGGAATAAAATACATCGTCGCTTTTTAATATCTGTTAACTATTCAATATAAATTATATTAAGTTTTTCAAAA
The DNA here is from genome assembly GCA_027580255.1 of Therioaphis trifolii. Lineage (NCBI taxonomy): Eukaryota > Metazoa > Arthropoda > Insecta > Hemiptera > Aphididae > Therioaphis > Therioaphis trifolii. The sequence continues at coordinate 16,656,272 of CM050410.1, read as the reverse complement.
AATATCTACTGTAGTTTTATATATAATTATTTAAATGCAAAATTAGAGTAAAAAAATATTCGAAATTTGACGGGGTTTATTTGTAATGTATCTCATTTATATATTATGTGATCTCATACTTCCGTGTATTTTGTAACTCTTTTGTAACTTTGTTGTTGTGCCATGGAGCTAAGTCCTCAAGTTTATACTAACCCAGTATATAAATCATACATTTTTCCAGAAGTCATAAAAACTTAATACTCATTAAGGGGTGTCTATTGAATTTTTTATTTTGACCCCCTCCCCTATTTTTGGAAAAATCCTAAATACCCCACTGGTGTGGTGTCGTATTATCATGTCACGGCTCGTGTGAATTAATGTTGAAACTCAAACAAATTTTATTTACCGGCCGCCGCCGCGGTGTACGCGTAGACTTACCGCGGCCGTTCGGCGTAATAATGCGAGAAATAAAAATAAAAATAAAAAACACGTCGTATTTTATTCCCGTCGGAGTTTGTGCTCGGAACGTCATTACGACCGTCGCCGCCGCCGCCGCCACCGCGAGAAGTGTGAAATAAAATTGTAAAATGAGAAGTTCTTTTTTTTCATTTCCATTTTTTTTTTTTTTTTTACCGCCGAATAAAATGTCGTAAACTAACGTAATAAATTCAACAATAATACGGTGCGCTTTTTTTTTTCTTTTTCTACTCAACTTTTCGAAAACAATTTTCGTTTGTCATTATTCCCGGTGATATTGTAAATTTATAGCGTGTCGCTTTAATGTACATAAATTTAATAAGACCTGATATGCTATCGTGTTTGTGCACGTGATACATATATATATTATATTTTATGTGTGAGCGCGCGTACGCATATTATGCGCGCACCTTGTGACGTAGAAAATTAATATCAAATTATCGTCACGGCGGAACTCGTTTAGTGACACCGAGCAAAATTACGCATTATGAACGAAAAACGTTGATTCAGCTGCTCAGTACGCCGTACGCGTTCTCCGCGTAAATCTCGTTTCAGACTTTTATGTCTGGAGAAAAACAAAACAACAACAAAACAACGACTAGTGTTCGTCGGGCGGCGACGCGGCGTGCGATCGAATCGGTGTACCCCGTAATCGGCAGTGATGAAAGTCCGCCAAATCGAAGCTATACGTCACGGCCTAAAATACTGTGTCCCCAGAATTACAAATGTGTGTCCCGAGTTTTGTTACGTGTTTTTAGTTTCGAATGTATAGAAATAACAAACATTTTGTACTTTAAACACGAATTTATTATCGTTTTTTATCGCGACTTCAATCGATACTATAGTTTTTTTTTTTGTTTTCATTTTAAAGTTGTTTCGTATCACACCAATGAGTAAAATATTTTGAAATTAAACTTATGTAGTTATTTTGTGTATTTTCATTCCAAACGTCGTGTAAATAATATTAATTTTTAGGGTAAGTATATATAAAGAGAGGGGAGGATTTTGGGCGCTGCACCGCCACAGATTATTTTTGCTGAAGAAATCTGCCAAAAGTAACGATCGAACAAAAAAGCGTGTCCTCTGTAATCAGACGTATTTTTGGCCCTGCTATACGCGTGCAGTAAATTGTGTGTAACGTCTTCGTATACCGAGTCGCGTTAAATATTTTGGACTTTAACTCGTATTTATTTTGTGTATTTTTATTCCAAACGTCATTTGAGAAATATACATTTTTAGGATAAGTGTTTATGAAGAGAGGGGAGGATTTTGGGCGCTGCAACCGCCACAGATTGTTTTGGCTAAAGAATTCTGCCAAAAGTAATGATCGAACAAAAAAGCGTGTCCTCTGTAATCAGACGTATTTTTGGCCCTGCTATACGTGTTCAGTAAACTGTGTGAAACGTCTTTGCGTATGTGAGTCGTGTTGACAAATTCGAACGACAACACGCACTTACAGATCAAACAAGTCGGGTCGAGAATACCGTAAACGTTCTCGGACAAACGTAAACCGAAAACTGACGAGTCTCGTCGAATCCTCGGTACGGACCGTAGACGGTCGCGATTGTGCTTGGACCGAAAACGGACAAAGCGTAATTTTAATTAAACGGCCGGGAGAGCTGAGTCAAAGTGGTAGGAGAACGGAAGACGACGTCTACGTGGACTCGAAAACACGGACGTTTTCGCGAAAACTGAATACGTATTGATCGGTAAAATCTACAAGGGTCATCGTTCAAAATATGACGAACCACTCTTGCGAATCAAACCGATATTACACGACTATTATAGATGTAGATTACTTAATGTTTAGTGCTCTGTTAACGAGCATAATCAGAAGGTCAAAGTTGGGAAAACTCGCTTGGAAGATTTAAGAGCTATAATTAGAGTAATTGTCGATCCGGATCTATATTTGCGAATGACGTATCATTTTCAAGCTTTCGCGTAACACGAATCCAATAATATACCTACTGTGGATTTTTGAATTTTTTTTTTTTTTTAACGATGAAAACACATTTGAACATACAGAATAACAGTTTTTGTCTATCGTAATTTCATCGAAACGTCGTTTCGAAAATACGTTGCGGCAACGACAAACACTATTATTTACTATGACACTTATACATTGGTGGCATAGGCATGCGCAGGGGTGGGGTTTGCCGGTCGGATATCCCTGGGAACCCCCAATATTTTGTAATTAGGGCCTTAAAATATAAGTCCCAAAGCTAGGAACCCGTATTTTAAATGATCTTCTAACTAAAAAATTTTATCTTTTCTAAAATATACTAACTAGTCGTGTTTTGTGATAAAAAAAAAAATATATATATATATATATATAATAATTATAAATAATATTTGATATATTATACGTCGTTTTTTATGGAACAAAGTTTGATATTAATTCTATTTTTCACACAACAAGAAATAGTGTCAAATGTCGATTTAGATTTACTTCTTAATGAGTTTAATAATTATTCAAGTAAGAGGGGCACATGTCAGTATACATTTATTCGCTCATGTTGGTTTTTTAAGTACCAACTACTTAGTAAGTAAAGTACAACGTACATGTTGGTATTTTCGTACTCATTGGAGGAGCTATTAAGTTAAGAAGTTGTTGAGAAAAGAGAGTTGAGAAAAGTGTTCAAAAATATCGTAGACACCTCTAGAATTCAGATTTGCACGTGTCTATATAACCGGGACTACCGGGGTTACCAGTATTAATATCGATGAAGAAACAATAATCTATTTACTGATGCCAGTGTCGCTTCTTTTGGAAAGTGTCGAAATTATGAATATTATATAAACATTGAAGTTACCACGACACATATCACTATAATATTTATTACTTCGGAGCGAAAAAGTATTTCTCCGAGAAAAAACTTATTTATTTCAATGGGTCCAACCTATTTACATATTTTACGGCAAATTCAAAAACGTATTTTATGTTTTATAATGTTAGAAACGTACTAGAAGATATTTTTTCCTTACTTTTTTGCTAAAAAAACTATTTTACGCCATTTTAATATTTTAATGTTAACCCTCCGAATTTGACTATATTTTTTCCAGCATACACATCACACACTTTATCTTGAAGCACTTTTTTCTCTTTCTCAGTTCCACAATCATGAAAATCGAGATAACTGATTAACTGCCATCGGTGAATACATAAATACATTTTTACGTGATTCAATCGCGTTCTGCAATGTGTATTGAATAAACAAGAAAATTAGAGGGTAACGGATCAGAAGATGTGGAATCGAGATTAACGTAAACGTGCTATATCCGTCGCCAAAGTAAATATAAACACGCAGAGTAGAGGACACATTACAACACTGAAAAACTGAAATTCATAAAAGGCCAAGTCGTCTGCGAACGCAAAACGAGAATTTGGAGAATTGAAAATTTTGATGTTTATTGCATTACCAGACCGAAAATATATTATTAACCATTCGAGCAGCAGAGGGATTCGACAAAAAAGTTATGAGAAAAAGCAAGCGATAGAGGATCGTGTGTTATGGCCGGTCTCTGGCGCGTTGCAAGAGGCCCAGCGTTACTAAGACAAGCGACTTTTGTGACCTTAAAATAAATAAATATATATATATATATATCAACGTACGTGTTGTGGTGTTCGGAAAATGTAATGAAAACCCGTAGGAGCCAAACAGGAAAGGATTTGGTAACATATCGATGAAAATTATTTATGTCGTGAAAATATTAAATAAAAACCGGGCCCGTGAGATATAAAATAATGGTGGCGTTAAATAAGATTTAAATGGAAAAATAAAAACGAAAATGAAGTACATTTTAAGCAGTTTTAAATCATTGTTCTAGAGTCGATTGTATATATATATAGTATATACGATTATAAGACGTTATAATATACTTTAAACTGTTATCTACCGTTCGATACACCGGGAAGAGGAGAAATCCCGGGGTTTTCTTGAAAATAATGGGCCACCGAGTAAAGTCGATAATCGTTTTAATTTATGCAGAAATCAGTGACCGTGATTTAACACCGTCGGCAGCGGCGGCGCGGCGGCCGGGCGCCTAGTAGTTCATTCGCCGATCTAACGCTTGCGCGCCCAAGGTATTGTGTAATTAACGAGCGAATAGGGTTGAAAACATTCCGAAACAGATTGATTCCAGAAAGTTCCAGTTATTCGGTCGACGAGACCAAGTTTAACCACCGGTAGTCGTCCCCGACCTGCAGTACCGATCGGCAGTTAAACGCCACGCGTGTACGAACACAAGCACTTCGGAATATTATACCGTGTTGTCATTACGCACGCATCCGCGGTAGTAATAATAATTAAAATAATAATAATAATAATAATAATAATAATAATAATAATAATAATAATAATAATAATAATAATAATGATAATAATAATTATAATAATAGTACTAGCACTGTAATAATTATTATTATAATAATGTTCGAGAAACGTAAATGACTGCCGGTGGCGTGAGACGTTGTCAAACAACAGTTTGTAACGCGGATTGTACGCGGTTCTCGGCGAACGCGACTTTTTACTATAAACGTTAATAACCATATTTTAATAACGATTTCTCCCCCGGGGCGTCACGATTCATAAGTCACAACAAACGAACAGCACGAAGATACGTCTACACGTGACGTAGTCTGCATGTACCGCAGGGCACTCGACGCGTTTGAAGTGTACGCAGGGGCGTCCCTAGACAGTTTTCAAGGGGGGGGCGAACTTATTTTTCAAATCGATATTATTATACCTACGCGTTAATTATAATAATAATAAATAAATACAATTGTACAATGATACATTATGTTTATAATAATTAGATAATTAGAGATAATTAGATAATAAATTACGTTATCACACAGATAAGTATACACCATAGACCTTATACCACAGAATAGATCTATCGATTCTATGCTCATACTAATAGACTGGTCGGCTATCTCCCAATATGCGGTCTACCACAAAACTATGCGGTCTACCAAAATGGACGTGGTCTACCGGAAAACTACTCTTATTTTTCCACAGTCATTTCTTTGGTACTGTTTTACTTCACTGCCACATTTGTGACATTGTTTTGCACAAGGTAGTAATCTTGCAGGTATTTGACAGTAGATTCTTCGGTTAAAAAAATTTTATAAAATTCTTTAACTAGCATTTTAAAAACTATTTTTTCAACTCAAAATTAAAAAAAAAAGTTGTATTACTACAAACGACACTAAACCAACTAACCCAGTAACCTGTATTGTTACCTATATGATAAAATATATATCGTTATGAAAAATTAAGATAAAACATAAATTGGTAGATAATAAATATAAATGATGCGGGATTCCTAGCTATATATGTAGAACACATAACATTGATAGACCGCATACTATACTCATATTTATAGTTACGTAGCACACAAAACGGAGGTAGACTGCATATTGGGAGATAGCCGACTGTCTTTCGTACACGTAGAACGGTCGTAGATAGAGGGCGCCCTTCGTGTGTGACTTGCGACTGAAAAATAATTAATATTATTATTTAGTCTTATATTCCTAAAGGTAAGTCCACATTTGAGCAAATTTGTGTGTGCGTTATATTTTGAATTTTGACGAACACGCGTGGGTCAAAAATTAGACATGTTTGGACCGGGCGAGACGTGCTTGTGCGTTGCGTATGTGTTCGCGGCGTACAACGCACACGATCCGAACGGTTGTCGGTCTCCGGGTCAAGATCGAACGAATTTGTGTTGTGCGGCTCTCAGTTTGGATGACTTTATATTTCATCACGCACATTTTGTTACGCTCGCGGCACGCTCATAGTGAATAGTACGTCATCTGACTTTGATATTTTTTCAATTATAAATTCAATTTTATTTATCAATGGAGTGGTGCCACGATGAATGAGATTTTTAAAAATAAATAATAAAATAAACTAAAAATTACACAAAAACCGCGGGTATAAACTACACAATTAGTAGGTTCACTAAGTACAGAATGTTACTGCAACACAATGTTTTGTGATTTCGCGTCGCGACGTCTGAGCGTCATCAAAATACGACGCACGACGCACAAAATTCAGTTACAAAATATAAGTACTTAATTTTCGGCGAACAAATGTGCGTCGAAAATAAAATACAATGCACACACAAATTTGCTCTAATGTGGACGCACCTTTATATGCTGATATGTAGTGGTGTTATTATATAGTACATTACTGCAGTATATCTAACCGATGACAGACCGAAGCCAAGATTATGAAAATATGTGCTGCGTTCTTCTAAAAAACCTATACTCGCGTAAACTATGCCGATACCAAATAATCAGTAAGTAGTTATTATCTTTTAATTTATTATCTTTGTGGAGACTTAGTTTTTTCTACTTAGGTATAAACATAAATTAACATTTTGATGATTAAGATTTTAGTGATATAATAGTCATTTTATACATTCAAAATTGCTATGGGGGAGGGGGCGAACGCCCCTTCTCCCCCTCCCCATTGGGGACGCGCCTGAGTGTACGTTTGTTCGGGTCCATAAACACGATAAAGTTAATAATACGCGAGCGATTTAATCGAATAAAATTAGTGTTCGGACTTATGAAATCAATACAGCCGTGACACGAACACAGCACACGTGCAAAAATAATATGCGCGCGCGTGAAAAATAACACGACGTATGAATGACCTACGATTTTTATTACCTCGTATTTAACACGCTACGATAATTCACTCGGCGAATATCGAATTTGTTTCGGTTATCTGATTATTCGAATTATTCGAGTAAATAGCTGCAGTGTACGTTTTTATGAAATAAACTATTTTTCGTTACTTTTTGTTTTTTTCGACGTGACTTTTAAAAGTTAATTTAATTTTCATTAAGGGCGGTTTCGCATTTAACAACGTTCTGATATCATGAAATATTTCTTTCGTAAAATTTTTGAATCGTTAAGTTTTAAATTTAAAAACTAACGTTGAACCTACTTGATTTAAGCATGAAATACATAAAACTAGACGAAGAAAAAAAACTTTAACACGCGGTAAATAAATGTAAACGATGGCGGGGATGTGGTGCACGCTAGTTTTAATGAAAAATCATAAAACGTATTGATTTACGCGGTAGAAGTAGCACTCTTTAGAATGTGGGTCGTGCACTATTAATGGGTCCCTAGACGACTTTTGGCTGGTTCGTGAGAAGTAAAGTTTTTTCAATTCTCTAAAGATAAAAAAAAAATACCAAAATTTTTACCCGGGGGCAGATATGCAGCTACGGCTTTAACTGTACGATTATAATTATTAATTAATGTACAATAGATGTCCAGTGTTCTCTACGTCAGATCCATTTTCAGTAATCAATTTTAATCATTTTGCTTATTTTTTTTTTTTTGTTTGTGCACGACGGCCTTGTGGTTGGTCGGGGCGTCCGATTCTGACATGAAAACGATACCATAGCTTGTACACGACACACCTTGTTTCATCACGTCAGAACAGTATTATTAGTGTGTGCATGTTTTTCAATCGAGATATTTCGGATTCTGAATAAAACGAAGAATGTTTATTGGTCTTACAATTATGTGTTTTTTATGTATGTTGTCACGTTTTGGATAGAAATCATTATCAAAAAATATCTGTAAATTGAAAATTTCATCTAGTTGGTACTTCAGGCAGGTGGTTTTTCTCTATTCACAAATAGTTTTTCCGAGAGTACGGAAAGTTATATTTTATCTAAAAACTGCAGAATAAAACGTTAAAATTTACCGTAGATAATATTTTCATTAATTCCATTTTGTTCAACAAAGCAATGAATCTAAAATGTAATGGTGCTAATGCACTTGAAGTTTTTACACCAGATATCAACATGACCCTTGTACAGACTTGACAAAACTTTGAAAACATTTTACCATTTTTGGGCTTTATATATATTATATATAATGATATGGAACTTTTAAATTATTTAAAATATCTCGTTTTTTTGGAATTCGTTATGTTATTAGATTTAGAATCTTTAACACTAAAACCATGAAAATTTAATATTGTTTCGATCATATCTTTTACTAACGGTATAATGAAACATTTTCAAAATTCGTTTCCACAATGTTTTTTTTACGCGTAGTTAGTGGAAATTTTGACAAAAATCATGAATTTTACGTTAAATAGCGATATTTTTCCATTTAAAACCTTATGAAATGTAGAATCATTAATCTGGTAAACATGTTCACGGATACGTTTCCTAGAGATTAAATATCATAAAAATCAACTGTGCTACAAAATGTAGATGCGTTCAAAGTTGTTTTTACGGCTCAAGTAATTTATTACCTACTCGGGAAATGGGGGAGGGGGGGTCTGAAAAGGACCGTTTTCGCGTCGACGGGTGCCGTGGCCCGGTCAACGTCTGTATTCGCTGCTCCGGCGGTATCGTATGACCGCAGTTCCCGGACGTTTAAGGCCCGGTCAAACAGAAAGCGGACTGTTCACGAGGACAATTCCGCCGTACCGCCATTGAATCTATATTCTTTGTAAATGCAACATTATGGTTGAACAGAAGGTGACCTACCGTGGCGGACTTTACTTGTTTGCAGCGGACAAATGGGTCGTTGTATTTTTCCACAAAGTTTGCGGCGGACTGGAATAATTTTGTACATGCATAATACAACATTCGTAATATTCGTAGAAACCGTCCATTGCCATGAACAGGATCGCAAAGTGTTTTATACAGTATGACGTTTTAAATATGAGTTGAAAACGTTTTAAAAGTTGTGTTTTAATTGTTTTATACATAAGCTATTAAAACGTTTTATTAAAAAGAAAAAGAAAAAAAAATTTATTTTGGGAGAATATTTCGCAAATTTTGATATAATTTGTATGAATTGATAAGAATATTAATTGTTTCGTAAAATAACTTAGTGAAATTATGTTATCAATTTTCATTTTTCTTTGATTAAAATTTAAATTTATTTGTCATTTAAAATTTTATAAACTCATTATGTTACAAATTTAAAATACTAAAGCTTACTATTTCAACGAATAATTACTTGTACTATTGACTATAAAAATATTTATAAATTTATCTATGTAATATATACAATATTATTTATTATATTTATAATTTTTCGTAACATGTATTCAATTTTGTCATTCATTTTTAATATTAAAGTTTTAATTAAGAAGAATTTTTGAATTTTTTTATGATAAACTTATACTTACCCTGAGCCCTAAGATAAAAATATGATAGCCTATTTAAAAAAAACTGTTTATACTTTAAATTATGTAACAAATAAAACATTTAAAACAAAAAAAAAAAAAGTATAAAACACTAAAAAAACCATTAAAAAAAAATGTTTAATACAAAAAAAAATAGTTTTATTATTATTTAATACGTTTAAAACTTTTTTTCATCTGTTTTTTTTTTTTTGTTTTTGCCAACTCGGCTATGAATATTATTTTATGAAAAAATTGTATTTTATAAAAAAAAAATTTGAAAGATACTAGATCATGAATACTGTAATATAAAATTATTAAATATTCATATTTGTATACATATATAATATATATTTATATATTTATAGTATATTATATATTATGTTCTCGGGACATTCAAAAACATATCAAAATCGGTTTTCAAAGGAGCTTAATTCATTGTACAGTCGGTGTATTTTTCACCATAAATTCACCAAATCCATTTCTTATTCGGTTTGTTTCTTGTACCGACGACGTTCTTTTTTTTTCGTCTCGCTTAATAATTGATTTCGAATCGAAACAATATATTACCCACGCGTGTCGTTCGCCAATCTCAAAAATGGTTCATCTAAGATTGTCTATACCTACCCATCGCCATTATCCTGCCCGAGCAACGAATAATACCCATGGTGTGAACACGTCTGGTTTTTTGTTATTTACGACAACCTATTTTATCGTCCTTTACAACCGTCATGTCGGTCGCGATATATCTCGTGAAATTTCGATAGGAATACGCTGAACACACCGAACGATCGAGAATTCGCAACGCCACGCCGGGGAGAACGCGGATCTACGGAGAAATCGGTACACGGGTATACGGAATTAAAATGACGTGATCGATGTGATGTACTATTATGGTTTGGAAAAACTAAAAAAAAACAAATTCGGTTCTATACGTTTTACGACGGGCGCGCAGCAGCGTGCGCCGACACGAGTCTAAAGTAAATACGCACACGGTGGCACTACAATACACGCCCGAGTCGGAAAATCTCACGGATGAATAGGGAAAAAAAACAATAATCATGGCGGGGCGGGGGGGGCGGAGAGAAGGCGAAAAAAGAGTAAACAGGCCCCGCGTAAAGAACGGCATCGACGACGTAGGAAAAAGAGTTTTGCCGAAAAAGCGAACGTTAAGTTATATAAAATAGATTTTCGAAAAGAAAGAGTTTGTAGTTTACACTAAAGAAAACACAAAACTTTTTATTACTTTCAGAACGAATGAATGGCGTTTACAAACAATGAAGTTTAACAACGGCATTGCTTACAGAAAACTGCTCGTCGTCGTCGGCGACTTCTACGCGATTTTCTTTCACGATCCAATCGTGGTTTATGCACGTTCGCTTGTTAGGCAACTTTGGGAATTGAGTAGAAACCAGACGTTTTAGTCGCTAATTAAGTTTCACCGACGTACAGTTGTTATAACACACTGTCTGGTGGTCATGCCCCCGTCGTCGCTCGTGCGCGATGGTTAAATAATAATAATAATAATACGAAAAATGATTCGTTTTTTACCGGTCTTAGAGGTGAATTGAAATATTTATATGAAAATCGGTCGGTGTGCAGTGTTATATTAAAACTTCGCAAAGACGTTTTTTCCCCTCGTTTGACAGATGACTTTGTGACGTCGAATGAAAAAAAAAAAAACTCATTCGTGATTCAATCCGCTGCCAAATTGTTTACGAGTAATCATCCGCGCGGGATTCATCGACGTAGAGACTCAAACGCGTCGACTCTGGGCGGCTTAACTTCTCCGAATATTTTTTGACGTCCTCAAAGCCCTAACAGTTTTATTAATTACCTTCGTAAAATACCCCGTGCGTTGATTCAATCCGTTTTAAGGCTTGTGCCGATCGTTTGTCTGTTTTATAAAAATTCGTATGCACGGCAGAAACGTGTAAAACATAGTTTTTATTTTTTTTTGTATTGATTTTTTGAATAATCAATTGGCAACGAACTTGAGAGCTGTGGCGTTCAAAACTGTTACTGTCGAGTACTGAAAAACGTTTCGTAAATAAATTAAAAAACGATCATGAATATTCAATTAAACGATCAATACGTTTGTCTTTAAAAACAGAGAGAAACTGCACTGAGGTTATTTATGATAAACGCGTATCAACGATTACTTTAGAGTAATATCCTTCTTTGGAACCGGGTATTTTAACTTTAACCCATCGATTGTTTACATAATGTCACTTTATATAATTTTAAGCATTATATAAAATTATTAAAAATAAATTAAAAAGTAAAAAAAAAAAAAAAATGCCGAAAAATGCAAAATAAAATTAGAATATTCTGCATCAAAATAGCAAGAATCAAATAGCTTTTAGCTAGGATAGCATTGTATAGAATCAAAGGAAAAAAAAATTCAAAAGTCATCAGCATCCTAACTCTAGAGATAACCTATGGGCTATGAATATTATTCCGTGAGGAAGGTGGTGGTGACACTCGGTGGATAAAAGGTCGTAAGTGTTAAGACGGATTACAAATGGAGATCGGCAGATTTTTTTTTCTATGTATTCGGCTTTTCTAGACACGGCCTCGCGAACTCATGTTTCGTTCACCTCGTCGGTCTGAACTCAGTAACCGGCGACGGCGCACGATGCGCACAACCTTATACGTATATACCGGCGCCAATGCGGCGTGACACGATTATTTTCCCATGGTAAAATGCACACTGTTGTAATGAAATAATTACGCCTGTCACGACGAATTTTAATAAATAATAAACGTGTACCGAGAACCAACTGTTTCCGAGCTCACGGGCGCACGCGGGCACTGTGCGTTTCTACGCGTCATGTAGCTCGCCCGTAGTAGCAGGCGTTTTTAATTACATTTGTTTGACGAACGTCGGAATATCATCTCGGCCGGCGTGGCGTAGACGCTAATATTTTAGATCCCGGGCGAAGCGAAGGATCTCATCGTTTTACAATGATGTTTCTTATTTTATTTTTATTTTTACATTCCGAGTAAAGCTAAGGATTTTACGGTTTTACGATGATTTTTTTTTTTTTTATTTATTGATTTTTTTTCTGTAGGCACTTTTTGCTCATCTTGATTTTGTCTAGAAGTCTCATCCAACAACTCTATAGATCGGAAATTCGATTTGGAAGGTATTTTGAGGGTTTATCAAGCTCTCATTTCAATTGTTTTTCCAGGTGACCGGAAAAACAGCCTAAAATGGACCGAAATCGAAGAAATTCGCCGTAAATGACATTTTCATTTAATCGACTTTAGTAATTTCGTCATTACTCCAAAATTAATATTTTGCTAAAATCTTGAAACTTTTATCATATTATACTATGAACGTATCACAACATGTTTCGAAAAAAGTTTCAATTATATTTGAAAACTTTTAGGCTAAAAATAGAACTTTGAAAATTACTTATTTTTTTGAAGTTTATCCCAAAAAAAGTTTTAAATATTTGACAAAAACTTTTGAAAATATAATATATCTATTTACTTACATACCTACTTATCTAACGGTTCTGAAAAAAATTAAAAAACCGTGACTTCAGATTTTTTTTAACCGTTTAAGTGAATTATGATACGATTTTTACGTAATAATCTGTTTGTACGTCACTTTTCTTTAACAAATTATTCAAAGAAATTGGTTAAACCAAACATTATGAAACTTTGAATACTGGTAGAACAAGGTGTTTTGAGAATTTTTTTATAAACAAATTGTCTTTTTTGTCAAACATAAAAACTATTGATAATTAAAAATAAAATTTCCGAAAGTAAGTCGAAAATCGATGAAGTATAATATGAACGGTATATTTTTAATATTTTGATAAAAACGTCTGAAAATGTAATATGACCTTAATCACAACTTTGCTAACAATACTTAAAAGATTTCAAAAACCGTGACAAAGGATTTCGTAGTATAAGCGGTCAAGTGAATTATTTTACAATTATGACGTAAAAAACTGTTTTTACACCAATTTTCAACCTAAACAATTTATTTGAAGAATTCCAAACAGTACATATTTTAATTCTGAAGCTTCGCTCAGAATCGTTTAACTAAAGAAATTATTTATCGTTTCTTTAAAATTTAATACACCCATCCCCATTAACACGCCCGAGTAGCGAAGAATATCCCATTGGGCGAATTACGTACTTTTCCGAATTAAAAACGATAGAAAATAAAAATAAATACGAATCGACTTGACTGTAAACGAACGGATCGGAAATCGGTTCAACGCGTTATAATACAAACGCGTGGTAGACCGGCTGAGAAAAACGGTACGCGAAGAAATCGTATTCGTGCCCGTCGGCTTGTCAAAAGGGCTATGTTTAGGCGTTGTGCATTCCAAGGCTAAACAAAAAAAAAAAAAAACTCAAAAACAAATAACGAAAAAACGAAACGCCCGCATATCACTACAATCACGTGCTGTGCAAAACACGAATAGAGTACTTTGTGTGTAAATTAAATGACTGCGCAAAGGTCTCGAAAGCGTGTCGGACTATGTGACGTGTTGCCCACCTACAGGAATCCGCGTTAAGTGCGTGCGTTTTCGTTAAACGTCCGCTCGTTGACACGGTTATAGACCGTCTGGCGAAGACTCGAGAAGAAAACCCAAAATAAATTACACACATTCCCTCGAAGACCACACACACACTGAATCACGAACAAGCGTTTTTATCGTTTGTGCGAAAATAATGCACGATCTGTAACTACGTTTAAAAATTTAAAATATCAACGACGAAGAAAAAAAAAATTCGAAAATGCATTTTATTCGTGCCATTGTGTGTGAGATTTGACATCTCGAAAAAATTCACATAGTCTTCAGTATTGTCAAGATCGAATGGAACATAAAATAAAGTATTATATAGGACATACGTTTCCATCGCGAATCATATTGTGAATTTTATCCTTCGATCTTGGATTTTGAAACTATCTTTGTCCGATCTGTTTTAATTCAATTCATTTGGAAAAAAAAAATTGTATGTTTTAACGGCACTAGTAGTGTAGCGTGCGATCTGGTTTTTTATCTACTTTTTGGTGAACGCGATTTATGTTTCTGTCAAAAATATTATTCACCCGAATCGATGGGTGGTTTCGTTTAATTTGAAACTATATGATTAATCGTCGTTATTCATGTTTGCAGCCCGCGTATCTTCTAAAAAAGCATTGGAAAGATCTGATTTACTCTCGCGATACATCTTCCCAAGATTTATCTAAACGTGACTGACGCATATGGATATGTACTTTTCTCTTTGTTTTTTTTTTAATGGGTTTTTTTTTTCAAAAGTGGGATCAATATTATATATTATTTTCTTGGTGATTAACGGATTCATGAATATAAACCCTTGTGCTGTTAGACATCGGTATGACGGCCATACGTCCGGTTGAATGATAGAACCACGTTCACATTCCGTCTCAATAATAGGTACTTAAGAGATGAATATTACGATGACGATGGAAAACCCGTAAAAACACGTTCATCGTTATTATCAAAAACAGGAAGATCACACATTACGTACACCGCAAACCGGCTGATAGATAGCATGCTACACTAGCACCGTTTCAATTATCTCAAACCATTTAAACAATGATGGACGGTAAGAGATCGATACTCTTCAGTTTAAATACAATTTAATATACTTATAATACACATTTTGAATATTCTTTGATTTTTTTTTTTTACTGTGAATAGATCATGCGTATTAATTTTATTTTATTTCATTCTTATTTTCGTTCTGTATCTCTCTCAAATCTTCTAAAACCATTAAAATAATATTACAGTGTATATGAGAGCCGTAACAAGCTCATTTGACGCCTGAGGCAAGTTTGAGTATATGCGCCCCCTTCCGTCAAAAAAAAAAAAAAAATCGTCATTTTTAAAATGTTAAACTATTAGGTATATATTTGTTTATTAGAAAAGCATATAATAAGCCTCGCGTATTTATTTTAAAATTCATTTTTATCGACACACAAAAAAAATAAATCTCATAATTTGACTTTTCTTGATTTGATTGCCGCAAATTCATCGATGAATTAATCAAAACATCTTCAAAATTAATTTCTCCAGCCACTTCATTTTCTATCGACAAAATAGATAAATTCAAAAGTCTCTCCTGGCCCATAGTTGATCTCAAATAATTTTTATGAGTTTGAATTTTTCTAAAGCTACGTTCACATGTAGCTGCAGTTACAGGAATCGTCAAAAAGATTCTAAATACTATTTCTACGTTTGGTTGAAATTTTTTTAAATTGTAGTCTTGAATCAGCTGAAGTAATTCAATAACTGTTGCAGATTTGATATGGTCAGGAATAATTGACTTCACTACGTGCTGAAAATCGGAAATCTCATCAATAAATTCTGCACCATTGATATCTTTTTCGTATTTCATTGCTAAATCCATCCCCAAGTACTATATTAATAGAACAATATTTTAATTAAAAAAATGTATCAAAGTTTAGCGCCCCCATTTCGCTGACGCCCGAGGCAAACGCCTCAGCCGCCTCACCCTTGCTACGGTCCTGGTGTATATTATGATTTTATCGGTTGTATTGATATGTCTTAAATCAGTTCACAAAAACAAGCATTACTCAAAGAGGATAGTCAAATCGTTGATCATTACTCAAAGTTCTAATAACGGAATATTTTACTTTCGAATAATAATTATTAAGATCGTAGGTACGTATTATTATCTCCGTCCGCGGTGATCAACGCGCTCGAGACCACCGGAAAACGAGAGCGTTTAAACACGGTGGATTTCAAATTAACGCAACTTGCAAGCGTTTTATGTAGCGTCAAGACAAATACACTGGCGCGCCCTCTTAACAAGGGCGTCCCTGACCCTATTTTCAGGGGGGTGACTTTTAGACTTGTAATGTTGAGGAATAAAAAATAAACAAAAATAATTGAACTATAATATTTAGGATTAAAAATAAATAAAAATTCTTTTAAATGAAGCACAAACTAATTAAAATTATTATTCTGTAAAAAAAATTCTTTGAATCGTTTGTGTTCTGCAAATCTATCTATTATTTTGCACGCATCTAGTGTACTACGTGAACTGTGAAGACGTATTCGTGTACTACAATAACATCATTACTATTTCATGTTTAACAAAAAAAAAAAAAAAATAATCGAACGTTCAGTATAAGATAACGTGCACTCGTATCTAAAAGTATCTATCGTTTTAAAATCGATACGATACGAGCTGGGTAAATTCCGAGCGCTTCTATCAATATATTACACACCTACATCATAATCTATGACTTTAAATAATTTCGTAATTTTTTTCTAATGATTATTATAATATAATACAGGTAATGTAAAAGAAGTAAAAAAAAAAAATTGAAAAGGCCCAGGGGAAGGCGATTCCCCATCACCCCCCCCCTCCCCTCCAGAAATACGCCCTTGCCTCTTTGAGAAACACTGATGGTGTACGCGATAAAAAGCTCATTCGTGAAAACGTTTATTTTTTTCTCCCCCGAATGGGTTTCGCGTACACTTTCTCTGGACGCGGGGTGGGGGGATGTCTTCAAATCAGAGGAGGCTGCAGCGTTCCGAGAGGAAATACAATATTCGTTTCGGTCGTCGCGACGCATATTACACGATAAAACATACCATTATGTTATCGTTCCGTGCGAAAAAAAAAATAGGGCAAAAAACGAGAATATTGAGAGTAAATGAAATTCAGAAAAATGTGAGTACAATTGCGCGAGTTACGATAGCGCTATATTATATAATATATGTTTATGTATGTATGAAAAAGAAAAAGGAAAAGAAAAAAAAAGCTTTTGAAACACCGTTCGTGTAGGTACACGGGTAAGCGACTTACGTGCGAAAACACATCGACGCCGTGCGCGTGTTATGAAATAATTGTATTTATTATTATACGGCGCGGCGCACGCGTAAATCGAATTTCGACCTCGAGACGTCTATGAGGTGGTGGCTGGTGCACTTTATTACTATATACGACGATGATTCGCGAGCGTTCGGAACGTCGCTGCACGTTTGAGATTCCGAGCGAAGCGAAGCGTCTATCGATTTTACAATGATGTTTATCATTATTATTTTTTATTTTTTTCCGAAGACACTTTTTGGTACACATGACACTGTCAAAAAGTTTTATCCATCAACTCTGGATAGATCGGTAATCCTATGTGATTGTGCTTGAATTCGTGGCTCGTTTTTCTTTCCTCTCGATAGTTTTTTCCATGCGTGAAGAAAAACTGACGAAAAACCGAGTAAAAACGATGAAATTCACCTTAAATGACGCTTTCACCAAATCGATTTTAGTTATTTAACCATAACCAACAAAATAATGTTGCTGAAACGAAATTTCAACCATACTTTTTAATTTCAAATAGAGCTTCGAAAAGACTTTGTTTTTTTTTCAAGTTCACCTTTAATGCAATTTATAATATTTGACGAAAAATTCTGCAAACATTTGATAAAACATAACTCATATACTTATAGATAAATATACGAACAAATTTCAAAAATTATGTCATATGATTTTCATTTGTTAAGCGGTTAAGCAAATTATTATACGATGTCTACGTAATAGATTGTTTTATATTACTTTTCAACTTTAAAATGTCTAAAAACATAACTTTTTCGTCCGACTATTATTATTGGACAACCGAATTGTTGTATTATCAAATGATGATACCTAACACCTAATTTATTTTAATTATTATTTTAAACGTAAAATTAATATTTTGTCAGCAAACGCATACACATACAAACGCATACACACACACTACCTTCAGGAAATGTTGACCAGATAGATTGCAATTTGCAACAGAATAAAACGCCGCCTTCAGACGTGATGATTGTTCGTTCTACTGCCATCGTTGTGGAGGACGGAACGCTGCCCGACTTACGAGTGAAGTGATCGATAATTCTTTTGTTTTTTTGTATTAATAATATTTTTTCGCTTAACCCTTAATTTTATTAGGTTCGCTGCGGAAAGGGGCCATTTGTCGTGTCGCCGACTATGGTTGCGGACAAACTGTGGGAGTCATCAACTCCGATGGTAAAACATTTGTGGACACGAGGTCCGTATCAACTACTATATTTTTATACACGCGTAAGAGTCACAAACACACATATTTTCCTTTACCAATTTTTTGGGACTTAGGACTAGCTACAAATCTGAGTGCCCACTTAAATTTCACTAAATTTGTACGTGGGCTTAAAAATATGAGTGTCAAGCACAAAAGCAATCGTTTTTATCTTAGATATTTCTACGTATTAGTATTATCATTATTTATATCTTATACGTACTACTGTTTATCATTTAAGGTACGGTTTCCAAGGCGCAGCCCATTTTGTGTAGAGTGGTTTCCAAGACACGACATGTCGGATTGGCCGAACTGCTATTCAATCAGCGTTCATAGTTAACATATTTCGTTTTCAGTTTGTTTTCGAACTCATCCGAGTGCGCACGTCTTTTTCATTTAATTTTACAACGAATAGGTATATTTTTTATAATTAATAACAATCTTCTAACACTTTTATTTTTTTTATTTTTTTTTGTTAATATTATATTTATAATTTTTATCTACAATATTATAGAGAATTGAATTTTCCTGTACTTTTTAAATAAGAATTTCGTCTTCGGACGCAGAAAAAACCAAAGTAAACGCCATTATGTAAAAAATGTACAACGATCTCTGTGAAATGTCGCGACGACATGTCACGCAGTAGGTACTGCTCCCGGAGCAATAGTGTCGTCGGTCACCGCGACCTCAAGTAAGTTCGGTCGTCGTGGTTTGTCACGCGTTGCAAACCAGTCCATATGATTTCCGAGCAAGAAGTAACGAGGTCACACCTTGGAAACCGTACCTTTAGTGATAACAAATTTTTTTTTTATCGCCCTATACACCGTAAAGTTGAAAAATTAATTTTTACTCAGATACTAGTCTGGACTTAATTTAAGGCCTCGAGCCATCGGTACGTGTTAGAATCAATAACGTATGTCCACGATCATTTATACCAAAAAAAAAAAAAATAATAATAATAATATATTGAAAATTTCTCCGCTATTAATATGCTTTAATTTTGTTCAAAATTCGTATGTCTCATTTTGCATTTCGTCCACAGCTCAAATAGATTTAATTACTTTGTCCGCAACCAGGAGACTTCGGTTATACCGTTGCTTATATAATAGGTATACTAAATGATGTATGAAAAAACATATTTAATTATTCAAAAATCACATGAGTAAATTCCCAGTTTAATTATTTGTTTGTTTTATTCTATTCGAAATTTCGAATGAATTTTAGATAATATAACGATTAGGTCTTAAATAAAGTAAATCTTCCACAAACACACGCATTTGTCATCGAGTGTACGGACATTTGCGTTTTCAGTTTTGACACGACACGGTCCTACCTATTTTACCTACCTATTTATTATTTTTTTACGTCTGAAAAACATATACCAACTGATTTTATTTGTACATTTTATTTGGGATTATTATGTTTAATCAATGACAAAATTGTGCAATACGGTAAATTTTCAATCTCATTTCGATTCGTTATTAACTTTTCCATTCACATTTTATAAGTAGTTGTTCTGTTATTCTATTACATACTGAGTCACTTTAAGAAACAAATTAACACTTAATCGGTACAACAAAAATTAAGTGGTGTTAATGAACTTACTTATTATGTGACGATTGTGGAAAACATTTTCAGTACACTCACTGCATTTTATAATAAACAGATTTTTTACATACAACAAAACGTTATACCTACTTGAATTTAATTTTACATTCATGCGATGAATTATTTATGAAAATGTTTATTTTTTTTAATCATAAAAGAATAAAATGTTTATATGAGATACGTATTAGAATTTGGAGTATACAACATGACAGCGGTTGAAATATTTACAAAATCATTAGTGTATAAATTAAAATATTTACTACGCATGGATGTGTCGTTAAATTATGTCCTGGATGTAGGCCAAAACTACAGTTCAAATTTTTTTGAATATTATAATCAAGATTATGAAATATTTTAGTTGATATGTAAATGGTAAAATTAAATAGTAAACGTCGTTAAATCATGAGATCGTTCGCTTCACTCGGAATCTAAAACTTATTGATTTTTTTTTTTCTAATATTAACTAATTTAGCTTTGAAATATATTTTCTTATAAATATGAATTTGGATTTTTTTTTTTTTTAGCGCACACGTTTGCTTACATTTTATTTTTATTGTTCGTACACATTTTAGAGCCATTTTCGTTATTGAAAACAATTCTGTCATGTTATCTTTATGTGAGTTAAATACAATGACTCGTATAAATTGGTCTCATATTATACAGCGCACTAATTTTACTTGGTACAAAGTGAATATAATAATTTGGACCTGTACGTCTTAAAACAACTCGGAGATGATAACGTAAACCCGCGTTTACGTTTTGAAATCGAAATAGGTTTTATGGATATTCCTGGATTCGGGAATCCATAGATACGTATTTTTTTTCGGGGTCTTAAGTGCTTCATGGACAAAAAAGTTTGAAAGCCACTGCTCTATTTAACACAACGTTTTCAACCCGTTTTAATTTTATTTACATTAAAAATATGTATTATCTAAATAATATCGTGTATGAGTAATATGTCACCAAAATTAGGCGTGAACAGTATTATTGTGTCGATTAGTGCACATACGCAATAATAATGCACGATCTGTTCAACTCGTGAGAAGCATAATATGTTTCGTATGAACAGTCGTTTTTTTTTTTTAATTTGAAACTTAAGCAAACTAACAAAATATACTAGCCCGAAGGCGTATTGTTACTATATATACATGATATCTTCATAGTCGCACTTGTATACACATATCATATATAATACATTATGCTATTAACACAATTATCAAGTCTTATGATTAGGAATTCGTAACATACATGTGATTTATGTAAATATACATTTTATGTGTTCCAGACATTTCAAACGATCATGAATTATTATAATTGATTATTTCATTGATATTACAAATTAAATTGTTGAATTAAATTATCCTAGTGATACTTTGAATGTCCGACCTTTTTTTTTTTATTTGGATTAATTAGGCGACAATGTGAGATAATCTAATAAATAAAGGCATTCGTGTAGCAGGTGATCTACTACCTCGTTTTAGGTTATCAGGTGGTCTATCATATTATACAAGGTTATTTATTATTTGACGAATATTTGTATGCTATTATTATGACGTAGGTACTCGAATAAACAAATTATGTGTTTTTATACTATTAAAAAAATTATTTTTTTAATTTGTACGTAGATCACTCAACTGCAGTGATCTACTACACGAATGCCTAAATAAAAAATAAAAAAAATCGAAATTTTCAAACATATAGTTTACATTTAATTCATAAGTCTTAATAAATAGGTATTGTATTGCGTTCAGATGAAATGGCTGTGTGTAATGAAATCTTTTTAATTGTTGTGATTATCACGTCTCGGAGATTGTATCATAAATCATTTAATTTTAAAATTATTTAAATAAAAGTAAGTTTATAAATTTGAAAATATTTCGGTTTTTTTCCGGCTGGAAAATCAACTCCACCTAAAACATAACGTTTTGTTATATTTATTTTTATATTAAATATCGTTTCATAATAGTGGCAAAGTAGGTACTATATAGTTTATTACCATTGTTTCTATTGTTAATTTTGCATGGACATTATAAGTAAGTAAATATTGCATCCGTTTTTTTTCACAGAATAAACAACCTGGTAGGCTGCAAGTCTCACCGGATTTCAAATATCCGCAACCCACTGTAATAATTACATACATCATGAACGTACAAATTTAATTCGTATTAGATAAAACAAAATCGATAGAATACGTTACTAAAATTGTCACACACGTTTGAAAAAACTGTTATGAGAAATGAAAAAGAAAACCCTCAAAATATCATATATGTATGTACATATCTATGGATATATAGTATATACATATCATAGGTACGTTTATTCTTCTACGGGATCGCTGGATTGTTATGAACTCAATATGTAAGCTCTACAATCGATGCTCTATTCGCATATGAATAAACTTGCAGTCTATATACACAACGTTTTAACCCGTGTTGGACGTAAAAAAATATAAATCTAATAAGTCGTGTACGTGTATCATGTCACTGAAAATAGGCGTAGGTACTCGGTAATTAATTTACACAGCTGAAAAAGTTATTGAATAGTCACTGAATGTGGCGATAATTATGATGTTGATTCCTACACGTGGGCAAATTGCGTATGATTAATTCGTTTAATTCGTGACAGGCACATATTTCGTGAAAACAGTTATTGCGATTTAAAACTAGAACAAACTAACAACATAGATAAGTCAACTGGCAGACGTTGTATAAACACGTACGTAATACTCGTGAATTCAAATACTTTAAAAACTAGACGTTATGCGTGTAATGTGTTGTACACACTAATGCAACGTGTAACGAAGTAAACACATCAAAAATGCCATTGAGGGTTTCATCTGAATTATTAGTTTATACACATGTATCTCAGAACTCCAGCATGTCTTCATTTGCAATAACTCCTTATAAGTAATAATACCTTATTAGTAAATAGTTATAAGTAATTGCCACAAAATCAATATATTAAATATAACCGACAATTATATTTGTGTTCTATAATAAAATAAATGATTACTTTTATCAGAAAAATAATCAAGAACATAACTAGGTTACGATTTGAATATTTAAATTTATGAAGAATAAATTAAGAATTTTTTTATCAATTAGATTTAAAATAAAATTAAGTAAATTAAATCGTAAAAAATAATCGTGATTACTAATTAATACATTTTATTATCGTAATCAATAGTATGATTAAATAATTACATTAATCGTTTGAAATTATTTTCAATTGCAATGTAATTTTACATGTTTTCATGCACAATAAAGTCATTAGTGACCCAACCCAATTTGTTCCAGGTTTCGAATACTCCCGTGCAGCATGGACTACCCTAAGCTGCATAAGAACCGGACAGGGAAGGTGCAATTATTTGATGCACAAAAGGGGAATTGTGGACTCCCCCTTTGCAATATTGTGGTCTGATCCAAACTGTTAGACACATTGTTGAGGAATACCCGGAAACAAAGTTTAGTAGAAGTACACTAGGACTACACAAAGGAGATAAGGAAACACTAGATTGGCTCCGTAATCTCGCCATACGCTTATAAAATTTCAACAATTGTTACATTGTAGTTTGTTTATTTATTTATTTATTTATATTATGTATACATTTATTTATTTATTATCATTTTTTTTATATCGTATATCGCTCCGTTACCACTTTTATTTTATTATATTTTATCTCGTTATTATTTTTTGTTCTGTACTCCGATACCATGCCATATGCAATAAAAAAAAAAATTAAAAAAAAATGCACAATAGTGTTTATAAAACATACGTGAACCCGCGTGTCGTCGAAAACTCGGCAATTTAGTGTTTTTATTCGTCGTGTTGTACGTGACGAAAAATATGTCAGTTCACTCACGCGTGGGCGAGTGTCCGTCGTACTCGGTGCGTTTCGTACCCGCCGCGGGTGGTGATCGCCGGGCGTTTTTTGTTTTCGTTTCTCGGCGTTTCGTCTGTCCTCCTCTCGCATTTCGCAACGCGACAATCGTAAAAACGTATTTGTCAACGTGTCTACACGGATTCGTTCGCGATCGTCTACGTCGTATTTGTAGACGCGTCGTCTACACTCGCCGAGAGAGCAATATCCATCGGACAAGAGGCTCCGAGAAATAAAAACACGTTTATCTGTATTATAAATTATGATAATTTCAAAAATACGTCGTGATCGGACGTGTTTTGACTTGTCGACTGATAGACGTACAGTCAAAAGCGTTTCATCGATCAGTTTTGAAATTTCGAGGAACCGTAGTGAAATATTTAGGTACTTCGTCGCGTGCGGAGAAAAGATTTTACGAAATTCGTGTTTAAGAAGGGTTGACAACATTTTTGAACACGTCACACCTATAGACGGAGACGCATGCTCGTCACTGTTGTTGTTATGGACACGGAGACTGACACGCGATCTCGCTTGATCGCTGGCTGACCTGTTTTTAGACATTATTACATTAACACACAGCTGATACTGTATGAATATGTATGCATCGTGCCGGACCATCTGCGGTAAATCGTCATATCGTTATCGTCGCATCAGTATTCCACGACCGAACGAATGAATATTACATTTACGTATATCTTGGCGCTACACCAGGGGTCGGCAAGTGATTTCTACTGCAGTCCGGAAAACCAAAATAATTCGTAAACGGGGTCCGTAGAGAAAAAAATTAATTTTATTACACTATTCAATAGTTATTACTAAAATGTTAAAATTATATGAAGAGTTAACATGCCTAGCCTTGTGATGTTATATACTAGGGGTGGCCAAACGGTCGATCCCGATCGAGTTCTGAAGGCTCAAGGCGAGAATCCGTTAACTTTGTTCTCTACTTATTTATAAAAAAAATTGTTTTACAAAACGATGTCTTTTTTAATAATCACGACGGAAATTGAAATAACGTACTTAATAAACTATCAAAGAAAGATATGTCGACGGTCCAGATCACTGCCTTCCGCGATCCAGATTTGGACCGCGGTCCGCCAGTTGCCGACCGTTGCGCTACACGTTGATCGCGTACTCTGTATACATTCGGTTACCTCGTACAAATAATATGATCAATCATTATTGATTTCAAGATGTTAAAATTGTTGAAAAAAATTGTGTAATTTGAGTTGTCTGTTCCGAGACGAATTAAAAATGTAATATTAAATCGCAATATTATCAAAATTATTCAGTAAAGCGTCGCATTCGATAAAATTATGAATACAAAATATTTGTTTTTTTTTTTACGTTTGACGGAAATAACTATAAAGCAATGGAAATCGGATTATTTTCCATTTCGTATTTTTCTAAACATTTATGGTGCATGATAAATACTCGGACTTGCAGTGATTTAAAATCTTTTGAAACGGTGGAATGAGTAACCCGGATGTTTGCTTGAAAACATTATTGTCATTTTTTTCGTGTATACATCGATCCGATAGCGACGGGTAATTCGGTTGAGTGTAAATTACATTCAAAACACATAGATAAATAATAAATTCGTAAAAATGAATCCAATATAAAATACATAATCCTCGTCTTTATGAAACGACATCGAGCACTAATAACGAAAACACAATCATAATATTAGTCGACGTGATTTATATTGAAAAGTTATAACCATTATTTGACTGATAACTAAAAAAAAAAAAAAACAACTAACGTTTGACAAATTTTCGTACGTTCCAAATAATATAAATTTAGCTATCCGTCTAAAGTTTTTGTATGTCACTTTGAGGTATTTACATTTTTAAAACACGCTTTTGGACCGAAATTTTGTTTGTTGTGTACTTAAAGCCGTATTTAATTTTACCGAGGTGTATCTACGATTGCGGTTGGTGCCGCGACTCCCGAGACCACTACGCCACGCGGCGTGTGCGTGAAATCGATCTACCGAATTTTCCGTTTTGTTTTGAAACTGATAATTTTTTAGATCCTAGAAAATCGATTTGCCAAAACGTAAAAACCGATCCGAAATAAAATCGCTTTTGGTCGGTTCGCTGAACGTCGGCAGCACATTTTCGGAATCGATCCATATCACTGCTGCACCGTATTGATATCGCACAAACACAACATCCGCAGCGTTCAGCAGCCCCTTACCGGTGGTATGCGGCGGGGTTGTTTTTTAAACTTTTTTCAAGGGCACACTCATAATGTCGTGCACAGCCAACACGCAAGTATGATCACGCTCGACACGCGCATTTCTAGTCGTGGTTCACAAAAGCGGAAGTGCACCGGAATCCACACGAGCTGACGATTAGTGATGTGTCACTAGGAATATTTCCCAAGAAACATTCCCGGGAATAAGGAATATTCCCGAAATATTCCCAAACTACTCGGGAATATTCCTTGGAAAAAAGTTAATAATTAATTATTTTTATAGAACGACTTGCACACGTTATTACATGTATGACTTTACTTCGCTTCATTTGGCTCAACTGTTTTGTTAACTGACATTATTTTTATCGCAGCCACTGAAGTTACCGAACAATGATAAATGAATTATAAATTATAACACAAATATACAATTTATTATTTAGTATTTACATAGGTTTATAGTTTTATTCTAAGACACATTTTTTTAAAATTTCTATGCTTCAATTTAAGTCTGTGATCATACATCGTATTTTAGTGTATTATAATATTCACTATAGTCATCCAGTACAATAAAGTACGTTATTTATTTGGTGCCGGTAAAATTTGATACTGCAACATGGCTGGTGAAAAAAAATTGGATTTTTAGTCCTTAGATTATTATTTAAAAGAGACATAAGAAGTTGGGACAAATTAAAACATGGTTTTTGATTTTGGTAATATTTTGTTGGCAGATACATTATTAATTTATTAGATTAAAAATTGAATTTAATTCATGTCAATTATTATAATAATTAAGTAATCCAATCTTACCGGAAAATTTCCGATATTGGGAATATTTCTGTGAATTTTCCCGGGGGATTTCCCGTGATGAAATTCCCGGGAATTCGCACATTACTACTGACGATTAAGGATGACCTTTTTTTTTCTTTTTTTTTCTTCTGCTTCTTCAATTCTCTCGCGTGCAGCATAATCTCTAAATTAGGGTTTTTTTTTTATTATACCGAGAGGCACTTTTGGGTCTTCCGTGGAAGGCGGGTCCGGATCCGACGCGCGCGCCCATCCCTGTCCTCAAACCCCCGGACTACCGTCCGTGCGTATAATATTTTACTACGTACGCTCCTGATCCAAAAAGGGGTGGATGTGTATCTAATACAAGTAGTTAATCAAAGTTTATGCTTTGCACCTATTACAATATTAATCTACAGCAGGATAGGTACTCATACGACATTTATAGAAAGGAAGCCTAAAACCTATACTTCTAATTACCAAACGAATAACGAAGTAGGCAATACGTGTAATCTAAAGAAATATTATCCAACAACTTTATAAATTTGGTAGGTGTGCGGGTGGTTGATATGAAGCCTGCTCCTTGGGTTTCAGAAACTCAAGCAGCCACTGATGAGCGGTGTACCTAACCGTACGGTGTACGTAAACAGCAGCCGCGGTTCAAAGGCCGCGAGTGTCGGACGAGGTCGGAGACCGCGGCCGGAAGAGCGCGGTTATAAGCAATGAAATCCGGAAATCGCGAGCGCGACACGTTTTCTTATTTCGGTCGCGGGACAAAGCGGCGAAAACGGACGGTCCGGAGGTGTATGAGACTAGGATTAGTACTCGACCGACGGTCAGCGCTGACGTCGGTCGAGCGTATAGTCTGTCCAGCGAGAGAACGCGCCGCGCGCCTACCAAAATTGGTCAGTTTTCGCGCATTCCCGCGCGTACCCAGCCATGTGTGTCCCCACCAGGACGGCCAATCGACGTCAAGTAACGTTAATTAACCGACGGTTAATTATAGAAACAGGTTCCCGATTTCCGAGACCGACCGATCGACCGTCTTCGGCAAGCCGAGAGAGGAGGAAATGGGGCCTAGGTGCTCGGTCGGTCGTCAGTCTACATGCGCAGAAGCGGCGCGTTCTCTCGCCGGACAGATTATAGTCTATAGATATATCAAAGGATGCATTATATGAACAACTACAGTGCGGCGCTGAAAAGTCGATACGCGCGTACTGCAGCTACGTCGCGCTGACGAGGACCATCGGTCGAGCTCGTCCGTCACGCGTACGTCGGTCGACTGACGGGCCATATCGGTAAATGCTGCCGATTATTTTGACGCTGATCGAGCGACCGACCGCGAGCGCAGCGCACTCAAGTTTTTTAATTTTTATTATATTATTATATAATTATATTTGTTAATTATAATTGTACAATGAACATCGATACCGAACGTGTCATTTCTGAGGTGCGCCTTAATCAGCCATTGTGGGACCTTTCTCGTAATGCATACAAAGAACGTGATGCGAAAATAAAAGCTTTTTTTATTTTTTCTTAAGACCGCGGAGTGGCCGACCGGACGGGCGGAAGAGGGTACAGAGTAGCACAATAGAGAGAGTAACCGTGTGTTCGTGTACAATGGCCCAGGACGAAATATACTATTA
The DNA here is from genome assembly GCA_027580255.1 of Therioaphis trifolii. Lineage (NCBI taxonomy): Eukaryota > Metazoa > Arthropoda > Insecta > Hemiptera > Aphididae > Therioaphis > Therioaphis trifolii. Next base: position 16,627,460 of record CM050410.1, on the reverse strand, counting down.
CGTAGACTATATAATATAATAGGACGTTCAGTATGACACGTTTAAATCGTTTGGTTTTTGGATTCGTTCGGTTTTCAAATATGATTTTTTTTTTTCGCGATTTTAAAAGTTTTATTGCGATTTTGAAAATTGACACCCTTCGGCCAAATGGGCGATAGTATCCACCGGTGGTGCCGAAGTCAGTTTCCCGAGGTATTACAAGGCGTTATGACCATACCTCAAAGCGAGTACCCACCCACCTACCCCCAATAGGTTGAAAAACTACCCCTCATTTCTTTTCCACCCGTCGATAATATATAACATTTCAATAACTACGAGTAAAAAATAAATGTATAGTTTGCCAACAGGGCCGTGTAAAGGAGTGCAACTAGCTACAAGCCTTTTGATACGTATTTGTCAGCGGTTTAGCCAATAGCTTTATCATAATTCACAATGTTAGACATAAAAAAAAATAATATTTAAAACTTTCATACATTATAAATTATTTTATGATTATTTTTGCTAATGTGTTTCACAGTCTTACCACACCCACTCACCCGTCCTTAACAGGTATTGCAACTGCAATAACTAGATATAGGGATCGGCGCCACTGCAGGTATCCACCATGGCGTGATTAACCGAGAAGCTGAGTAGTCTGCATCCTATGGCGTCAGTCGGAAATGTCGAGTAGAGGGCGCCACAAAATATTTTTTTTTTCCAATAACGTAACGTGCAGCATGTAAGGTGTGTTTGCGTTTAAGGACATGTAGGTAAGAATGAAAAAATAAAAATAAAAGGTGAAATAACGATTTTAATCGTTACGTATTACACCGCGAGTTTATTAAATTATTTTTACATCGTCTCATTATTTACCGTACACTAAACAAAAGGGAAAATACCTATGTGTTACGGAAAAACAAAGTCGTCAAACGAAACTGAACGTTCGACTAATTAATGTTCATTAGGATCGATCGATACGCAACAACGCTCTGCGAACGACGTTTTATTACACCGACGCAAACATTTATTGTATAGCTGTCGCGATAATTGTGTCGGACCGTGTCCGTTGTGTACCAAGTGTGTTTGTTAACGTTCGCTTACTGGTTTCGAATAATATTTTTGGTTTCACTGTAGTCTCAGGGCTGCATTTAAGGGGGAGGAGGCGGCGATGGTGACAAGTCGGTCAATTTAGGCAAATTTATTTTATAGTCAAAAATGTATTCATAAAATTATCATTGTATTTATTGTGAATTAATTCACTTTATCATTAAAATAATTTTATAGGAGAAATATTATCTGCATAAATCATTATTGGTTTACCTATATACGTATAAATATCTTTAATAAACATTGCTTAAATACTAAAAAAGTGCTAATTACTATCAGCATTGCGAATTATCGATCATAATTTACATTGCATTTTGGGTTGTCCGTTGTCCATTAATAGTGTTATCGACACATATTTGTCGCGATTCTATAGTGTACAGATGAAAGTTATTTATAATGATTTTTGTTGTATTTTGTTATCGTTTCATATCAGTCAACACCCGCAAATTTTCACCTCGTTTTACATTTACATTTTACATGTTTAGGTTTTTGAGATCTCTCGTATAATTATTATATTACATTTTCTTACAATTTCCACATCTCTGATATTTACACCATAAGAGTGAAAACTGAAAATTATAAAATACTGTTCGGTTACAGTTTTCATTATAAGGTACGTTTCACCATTTATATCAAATAACCGCATTTAAAATTTAATTACCGATTACAATATTCTATTTTTTTTTTTATTTATTTATCATTGTTTAGTGTTCAGTAAAAATATTTATGTTAATTAATGTATATATTATTATTAATTTTATTAAAACCAAAACGAATAAAAAACAATGGTACTTTTTATCGAAAGCAATATTACATTATAATAATTAATAATTAGCCATTGGGTACATTCTACAAATAGAAGTATTAGATAATAGTTATTAATGAATTAACATATATATATATATATATATTTATTATTATTATAAAATAAGATATTCCTAGCTTATGTCTATCTATATCTATGGATATTACAGAGAAATGATTGAACACACACACACACACACACACACATATATATATATATATATGTACATAAGTGATTATAAAATATTACTGGTATGTATCACCAACAAATTTTCACTCTGGGCACCAAATTTCTAAATGTGGCCCTGTGTAGTCTATAATAATAACCATTTAATATATACGAGTATATATACGTTATGCATAATCGGACGTTTGATAATTTTAATTTCTCTCGGAAAATATAAAATAAAATGTGTTCTAAACACAGTGAAAGTTTAGTGTTTACAAGTTTGTAATGGACTCTCCTCACGAGTCTCCAAGACCCCACTTGAGGGAGGCACCAAATTAATCCGAGCCTACTGATACCGATTGTCAGGTCCTGACAGCCGTCCTGTCAATTATTAATGCTGCCCTGAATTTAAATAGCTTAAACTTCCAAACTGTCCAATAATTAGACCTTAATCTATAATTTCTAATTCTCGATAAAGATAATTTTCCTAAATCCACTTTTGATGTCACATCTTCCAAACCGTCTTATATTCTTATGCATGAGTTACTTCTTCCACTCAATATAATATGATCTCAAATTTTCTTCAAAAATTATAAAAACTATTAATGTAATTTATTTCCAATTTCACTAATATTATAAAACCACCCCTTTCCCTCCTTTTTACTACACTACCAGTCAAAGTTTAATCATAATTATCTCCACTCGCTGTACGCTAATCATTTTAACACTATAACCATTTTATGATTGCTTTTTATGTATTTTTTTAACTTCGTACTATGTACATTCGTTTAACATTTATGTTTTTGTGCTAAGATCAACTATTTGTAATTGCGAACTATATATTTTATAACGATAAATAAAAACAAAACAAAAATTTGAAAATTTTTTTCTGTTAATTATTATCTACGTGATGTTTTTAAGGTTTTTGTTTTCCGAAAAGGCAATTAAAAAAAAAAAAAAGTTGTTTTAAGTTTTCAGAAATTGAATTACGATCACGATGCGATACATGTGCCGTATCTATGTAATACCGCAAAATTTAAAATCGCACTGAAACTTTGAATTTTGCATCGATAATTATTTTTCAATCACCAAAACTAACTAAAAACAAAGATATTCACATTTGTATTTAAAAAATATCGATTTCCTGCTTAATTTTCAAAAGATAACCTCTCGAATTACCTCTCGGGAGGTTTGTTAAAGAGATAGGTTATAGTAAATGAAATGTACTAATCCTTTTAAATTTCTCTAAATAAGGAAACTTTTATGATAAACATTTTACTCTATTTTGAATATTAATATGATGAAATTGCTATAACAAAAATAATGAATCACTCTGTATGTATATTTTTTTTGAAATAATATACTCAAATGACAAACGCTCGCTCATATAAATATGTATATATGAGGTTATTGTTATTACCGCTTTTTCGGTTTTCGAGTACCCAGGTATTTATTTTGTTCTCGACAATGACGACGAGACGGCATAACAATATAAGACCGTAGGAGTGCATTCCTATTGCCGAGTGTACCAGTTTACATCGAAGACGAAAACTCGTATGCGCGCATAATTATGATTCCGCGACTCGCAAAAGTCATGCACGCGTACATTCGCCGTTTCGAGGTTTTCGGTGTGTGTAACGCGCATTTGTGTACGGTACGCGTGCGACGATGTGTTCGTACGAAAAGAATTCCATTCAAAGAACCAGATTCGAACACGTGATTAAAATCCAAAGGGGAGACGGAGAAAGTAAAAAAAAAAAAAAATCCGTATCTGCTTGCCAACGCGTATAAGTCGCGGCTCGAACTCGAGCTAATTAACGTGTACAATAATATAACATAACAATGACGTCACAACGAAACTCCGCAGAACGAAACGCGTAGGTCGGACCTGAGTGAACGGCAAAAATAAAATGGTGGTTGTTGTATACTCGTACTTTGTACAGGATGACAAAGGAGGGACGAGAAAAACTCTCAAAAAGTGAAAAAAAAAAATCGAAATTACGTTTTAATTGAAGAAACTAACTGAATCGCCTAGAAAATCCTCGGTAAAAAAACCAGGTTTGAAATGTTCTCAATTTGAAAATAACGTTTTCCAAATGATGTCCACCTCTGCGGATCAGTTCTTAAAGTCTAATCTCTATTGAAGGATTTCTATCGTTGCTCGACAAGGCATCCTGATTTAATGAATCGCACGGATTTCGCTTATGGTTTCTACCAACGTTCGAGTTATTACGATTTGAAGATAAAAGTTCACTGACAAGTCTCAACACCGGAATGAAAAAATATATAGAAACGTACACACTATAATATGAGGTCTGTAATTTTCCAAAAAAAAATAAAAAATTGTCTTGTAGAGCGATTCTTAAAATTTTTCGTTATTTGAATTTCTGTCAATTAAGTTTGTTTCGAAAAATTCGGAATAATTTTCATACAATTTTTCTCGAAAACATACTGTTTCTTTAGAATCATTCTGTATAAACTGTGGATAACTTCAAAAATTCTACGCAATTTGACTCAATCCTGAATAACTCATAAGTTCAGATAATTTTTAGTTTAAATCTACGTTTATTTAAAAAAAAATATATTTATATAATTTTTTTATTTTTTATCCACATGATTTTAAGGATCTTTAGTTCCCTCAAAATGGTAAAATTTACAACAACAACGACAACAAAATAATGTGAAAGAGTTGTCTGTTTGAAAATGACGAATGGTAATATATTTCTATTATTGGACCAATAGTTAGAAGTATAAGAATACAAAGTTATGAGCAGAGGAGTAGTGCCAGCATAATACATATAACGTTCAGATTGTATCTCTGCGTCTTCTTTACCTTACTTTTAAAATATATTACGACGAATTACTGACGAATATTGTTCAAATATAAAAATATTTGAGGTTTGAAAAACTTTTATTTTCTGTCACGACATTAAAATTTATAATAATTCAAGTAAATACAAATCAAATAATGAATAAAAAAAATCGTTTTGTACAAAAGTCGTTATCAGCGCGTTTTGAATTGTACGTAAAAAATTATTTAATAATTCTATTTGTGCCGTCCGCGTTGTTGAATAGCGTTGTGAAAATCTCCGCGGCACACTGTTGTGTACAAAATAATATAATAACGGTTATCGCGGTGCTACTTCGTGAGGAAAAACCGACGAAATCGGTAGGATTCACACACAATAGATCGTCGTATTTATTTCCGTCCGCGGGAATCGAGCGTATTGTTATTGTATATGTTTTCACGACCGCCGCGTATTGTTATCGGTCGTGATCGAAGCAATTACGAGTAATTAATAATCATAAAGTGTACATTGTGATGTAATAACAGCATAATGACGACGGTGGCGGTGCAGTAAAACCCGAACGATCGTTAATAGCATAACATACGTACGCCGAACGATCGTCGTCGTAAATAATTTATTGTTTATAATAATTATTGTTTCACCGACCCGCGCGACCGACCGGACCGTATGCTATGGCACAGTGGTCGACTCGCGGGCGTAGCGCCACGTGTGATTTTATTGTTCGAGTCAGCCCGACTCGGGTCGGGTACTAATTTTTGAAAACGCCACAATCGGGTTCCAACGTCGTATTCTAAAGAGCAGCGGTGTTCAAACTTTTTCACTCACTCACCGTATATTTTTCGCGACCCGAGTCTGCATTGTTGGCAAGAAAAAAAAAATTCAAATCGTTCAATGTCTTAGTTTACTGTTGTAGAATCGCTTTTATCACAAATTTTATACAAATTTACATTTTTCTCGGTAATTTATATATTTATATATTTTTTTTACCATACTTGGCGATATAAAAACAATACATGTCATGATATAGAAAAAAAAATTACACGGTAATAATACAAAAAAGTACATGACGTAATAATACAATCCGAAATGAATGCGATATACAAACTTGACTGTTTTCATATAAAAACACCAAAAATCGAAAAATGATCTATAAAGTTTATAGACAAATAACAAGATTTTTTATCGATGAAGTCGGGCCATCACTATACCATTACTTCATATTTTGATGGTTTATTCTTATCTTCTACAAAATATAAAGTACGGTTTACTCGAAAATTATTTTATCCGATGTCATATGAAACAACTTTTTTGGCCATGCCATACGTAGTATATTATAATATTATTTATAAATATGGATTTTTAAAATGTTAAACAGAAGACTTATCGCGACCCAATTTTAAAGCATACGCGACCCAAAATTTGGTCGTTACCAACCGTTTGAAGACCACTGCTAACCATAGAGCGAATGAGACGGGTCCGGGTATATCCGTGATGGAAAATCTAATTTTTGATACAAATTTTAGCTGAACATTATTTTATTTATTACGAAACTAAACATTTTCGTCTCTGTCAGTAGAGTTACGTTCAATTATTGTCGTCGTCCTAAAAAGAATTTCCTAACCGCCTTTGGATTTAGGTATCAGCTATACATTATGAATTGTCATTAAATGTGTTCCTGATGATTCTTTTACCACAGAACTCGTTATGTTCATGCTCAGAATACAAACCTGGGCGATTAACATAGTATCGCCAGCTTCTTCGGTCGTTCGTTTAAATATTTCGATTTTTATGCGAATTATTAAATAAGCACATGACTTTTAAGACATCCTAAACATCAAATCAAACAGTATGAAACTGTTATTTACTTCAAAAAAAAAGACACTTTAAACTTTATCTAGTGCAAAATGCAATAAATCGCATGATAAAAACGTAATATGAATCATATGTATTTAACGTATCATGCCCGAAAAAAAATTCTTAGCTACGCCCCTGGTACCAATATATGGATACCCGGATTTCATTTACACGTGTAGTTCAATACACGGATTTCGTGTAGACGAGATTATAGAGTTAACAGACGGTCAAAATCGTGCTCGCGCGGATCTGTCATAATTATTTACGTTGTACCGCATCAAAAACCGATTTATCATATGAAATATAATGAAAACCGTGATAAACGATCGGTAAACGTCGATAGTGCGGGCATCAAACATTAATGTTAATCAATCAGTTTACATTGTTACAAACGAGCTGGTCACGGAGTTCGCGTTAACAGTGGAAGTATCGAAGCGAATTGTTATTTACGATTACGAAGGCATCGCTGATAACTTTTTGGTTATAAAGTCAGCTGACGATGATCATCCGATAATTTTGAATTCACCGACTATGTTTTTGAAAACCACATTTACCTGGACATCATGTAGTCCCCGCCCCCTGATATTCAGGCACTGTTTACTGCTAGTTGCAACCGTACCACTTGCTGTGATCGGCGAGACTTTTCTTTCAAAACCAAACACGGCGATCTACACTTACCGTCCTAGTAGGTACTTCGTTGACGAGTGGTTATAATATTCCAATCGGATACTCAAATGAAACGCGGAAATAATGGACCAAAAACGAAGAAAATATGTGAAAAAGACGACAGTTGACAAAAAGCTAAAACTAAAAACAATATAGTATGTCTGTCTCATAAATGCGGGCCGCCACTCGGACGTCCGCCTAAGAAATGCGGGCCGCCACTCGTTCGTCTGTCTTTTGTTTATGACTTGGGCTCGATTCGAGGCTCGGGCCACAACTCATCAACACCGATCACGGAGGTGTGTATAAAATTCTTTTGACCCGGACCTGACGAACTTCAAAGGTCACGTAGAGATATCTTATTAACGGCTTTTCCCTTAACTTAGTGAGGTATACTTTAACATTTTTCCCTTGGCCAGAATAATATTCCATCACACATTTTCCGTGATTATAAGCTCGTTGAACCTCTGTATTGTGTCTCGAGCGGATCTACGTCACGATCGATGATTTACAGCAAATATAACAATATAATGGTTATATCTTCCGGACTCCGGACATCGGCGTATTTAGGCCTTAGGGGGAGGGAGGCAAGGAGATCGATAGCCCCGGGCAGCACTTTTTTGGGACGCCAATTTAACAAGGAGCTTTTATTTAACAAATTTATAATGATTTAATAGTATGGTTTAAAAATTATACATAGATAGTAAAAATGTTAGTTAATTTGTTTTAGGCAAATCAATGTCAACAAAACGTTCTATTAATATCAACAGGACAACATATTATGTATTATGCGAAATTAGTCTCCATCATTTCATAATGAGCGCGGGTGTATTGGTTTGTTGTTTGTCATCGGCTGTTCAAAAACAAAGCACAGCACTATCACGCTCTTACGAATTTGCGTTTTTTGATACCAAAAGTATCACTATAAAATTATGCATCTTTTTCGTCATCATACAATTGATCAAATTATTATTGGTGTCAAAAAATACAATTGAACATTTTTCAAGATCAAAAGATCGATGAAAAATATTAGTTTAACGATGTTCGTTTTTCTTATCTTAAATATTTATATTATATTAATAACTGTTCACCATTGTTTTGCCTTTTTTGACATTTTGTTCACTATTTCGTAAACAGATAAGACAATTAATCAATTCGCTTTGATTATTTCGTCATCACGGGTTCTAGTGAAAGTACATACTATTACCATATCACATGTATTATAAGTTGTCTTTTAGGTAAGAAAAATCGCTACCACAAAAAACCGGTGACAGGAAGAGGGCTTAAAAAAAATGTGTCCCCGGGGCGGCAAAATCGAAAATACGCTAATGACTCCGGGTAACAGTCGAACGGTCACACGGATATCAACGACGACGTTACTGTAACGTATTTACTGGCGCCCAATAAATCCGACCGTTATCGAACGACACCGCGGGCCCGACTCGTGTTTTGTTCGAGCGATCGAATATCTCGGTCCCCGACTCGAGTCTTCCCGCGAAATCGCTGCGCGTGTTTTTGTATTAAATTACAATTCGCGTTTTCGCCTATATACTCGAAAATCCGCACGAGCCGAAAACCGTATACAGGAAAAAAACGTGCCCGAATACAAAACCAAATACGTATATACGTCGTGCGCACGTATTTGGAAATTCGTATTTAATTCCCGGAGCCGTTTCGAATTCGGCTAATCATTGAAATTAAACACGAACCTTCTATACCAAACTCGTTTTAACGTTTACCTATTTTTTCGTTCTCTTCTTATTTTTTTTCCGCTCCTTTACCACGACGACGCCGACTTTTTTCCGTTCTATTTCCATTTTCCCCATTACGCTTTCAAATATTATTACCTCTCTTTTTTTTCTTTTTTTTTTTTTTTTGCTTTTTTTGCTTTTTTTCTCTCGTACACGCTCCCATTTGCAGTGTGTGAAATTTCAGTAACCGTTCGACCGACCCTGCAGGGATATAACGCGTGACGAGTGTACCAATACACGGGAAAAGGGTAAATGAAAACCGTATTTTCACAGAGAATTTCCTCTTCTACGTTCGCGTGCAGCGCGCGCGCGCGTGCGCGTACGTACACTCGCCGATCTCTCGGTCTGTTTGGCCTGGTGCACGAGGACGGACGTACACGATTCAAATTCGCGTAATTCCATTGGTATGCAAAAATAAAATGTACAATGCAAATGTCGGATATTACTAACGGCCGACGTGTAGTAACACGAATCGAACCCGGACCGGATCGGAAACCGACCGTGGCAATTACACCGTCGGGGGCACTGCGTAAACTGTGGCGACGGCGGCGTAAAGGTATACTATACGTACACACGCACGTACAAACACACACACACATACGTTTACAATGTATACGTGAATATATACGCGTATCAAACGGCTGCATTAAAAAACGTACTCAGGTGCATCGCAATTTTATTGTACTATGTGTGTGTGTGTGTGTGTGTGTGAGTGTGTAGTGGAAATAAATTATCTCTCAATCGACTCCCCCCCCCACCAAGTATATCCTATTTTGTTTGTTCGAAACGAAATTTTTTTCAACTCTTCACTCGCCTGTGTGACCCCGTGTGTGATATTCAGCTATTCCAGTAACACTGTGACGACACAATACTGACACCGTGATGGAGTTGACATATATATTTATTGACACGTGTGATTTAATATTTTAAACTAAATAATAGAGGGAGATGGTGTATCGCTCTTAGCTGTTGGAAATGTATACGTAGTGTTGTTGTCGTGGTGGTCGAACAACGAGTCTCCTCGCCCTGGTATCTCTGAACTTCTGGCAGTGTGGTTCGGTGGAGGTGTGGGAAAGGAGCGTAGCCAGGATTTTTTTATGGGGGGGGGGTTGCAAAATTCGTTAGTAAACTTAACTATATTTTTATTAATCGCTAAAAGGTTAGCATTACTCCATGTAGCAGACATTTTTTTACTCAAATGTATAAAATATAAACGACTTAAGCATTGACATTATAGGTAGGGGAAGGCGGGGCAGAACCGAACTACTAACTTCTAGGCACTGTAAAACTTACAACATTTGAAAAATTTGAAATTGGATTGCGTTAATATATCACAAATATTGTTAGCTTCATTATTATTGAAGCATTTACAAAAAATCTGAACTTAAACTCAAAAAAAAATCCAAATTTTGAAAGTACTATAAAATACGATTTTGCCCCATAGGTGGGGTAAAACCGTATTAGTCTTGGGGCAAAACCGTATGGATGGTTTTATGATCTAAAATAGTAGAAATATAATAAGCACTCTTCGCAATACATATTAATATCCCCCCTCCCCAATTAAAAATCCTGAGTTAAGTATTTTGCATTTTTACATTAGAATAAAAAAAAAAAAAACTCATTTAACAACTATTACTTTCACTTCATTATGAACAAAATGTTGTAGGGTAGTTCTTTACGATCTGTAACCTTACATAACAAACTTTTTAAATAACATTTAAACCAAACATGTTTAAATATTCATGTAAGTAACAAAATAATGAAAATAAAATAAACATTAAACTTAATACTTATATTATAAAATAAGATAAATAGGTAGGTCCCTACCTACCAATATTTAAAACGAAACAAAATAATTATATAAAGCAATATTTTAATTTCTTTATGAAGTAATATAGGTTCATAATTACGTACATAATTACGAACCATCTTTAATAAAAATATAAAGTTATCAAGTAAATTATAACACGTAATAATATAGCCACGTATAAAACGCTGGGGCAATTCCGTATAGCATACGCTTTTGCCCCAACGGTTTTGCCCCACAGTAGGTGTATTCAAATTAACAGCAATTAACTAAAAAGTATAAGCAACATTCCTCCATATTATATCATTAAATAATCTGTACTTAATTTTGCGTAATTTGATGCAGTTTTTTTTCACATCAAACAATTATAAGTATCAAAGTTTTTAATGACAATATATGAAAAAAAAATAGTAATTGCACATATTTTGTGATAACAAGAATTTGAGCGGTAATTTGTTAAAAATGAGGTTAATAGTTATCGATAACAATAACAATAACGGTCATGGACAAATAAACATCAATAATTTTTTTTCTATCTTGACTTATTGTTCAAAAAACCTTATCATACGGTTTTGCCTCTCGTACGGACTGACCCCGCCTTCCCCTACTATACTTACAAATATAAAGATTTATAATTTATACTATACCTTATTACTAATTAAAGTATAAAAATTATTTATAATTAGTTTTATAATATTTCAGTATATTTTTTTGCATAATTTTTTTTTACCTTTAATTATTTAAAAATTTAATAAAATTACACATACTCAATAATCAAAATTACAGAACTTCTTTTCCTTGGTATTAGTAGGTGGTGCGATCGTCCCGTCGTCCAAGCCACTGCTTGTTTTACAATGGCTTACACGTATACATATTATTCGGGTAAAGCATCCGAACCTCTCGATAGTCAACACCATAAATGAATAATTAATAATATCCTATATTATGGGTTTGTTGTGACATCGATTACTAGGATACTCTAGCCTTTGATTTAGTATCACACTCAGGTACAGTGTCTACATGATGTTTTACAAAATGTACATTATTATATTATCATACGTTATTCGTGTGGAGAAAGCTGCTGCTCGTAATACGTGTACAAGCGACTGCTTTCGTCGATTTTTTTACTTATCTCCTCTCCGTTCAGGCTTTTTTCGAATTACCCTTTTCGAGTGTTGCATCTCTCCGTCGTCAGTTGTTTCCCGACTAAACGTCTCAAAAAACTCAAATTGGCGGAATCTAAAATCAAAAACCAATTCCGCCACCGAGTCTGAGTCTAACAGATTCTAATGACTTCAAACAACCGTAACTGTGTGTTTTTTTCAACGCACGATAGTTATACGCTATGATTAATTTATGTGTATTTTATTTTTCAAACCAAACACATTAAATATACGTTTAAATATTAATAATTTATATTTATACGTGTGTAATTTAGTGAGCACACTCTCCTTATTTTCAACCCTGGGTGATTTACGGAGTTAAATTTGTTTTTAAGCGCATTATAAAACATTAAAAGCTTCATTTTTTGAGACGGAAAATAATTTTCACTTCCCTTCACGAGATAATAATTATTATTTATCACTATCATTATTATTATTATTACTATTATTATAATTATTATTATTATTATTATTTTTTTTTTTAATAACATTAATGTTTTTATTTCTATCATTATATTTAATTGTTCCGGAAACATAAATATTTAAAGTGAAAAGTCACACTGTCGCGCTCAGCGCTTATATAATTATAAGGGTGCCTTCACGACTTAGAAAAAATATGTAATAATAATGATAATAATAATTAAAAACCAAATCAGTATAATAATAATGATAATAATAAAAATAAGACACTAATTGTATGGCCGGATTGGCCCAACAGTATAATAAAAACACAAATGAAATAATAATACGTAATAATTAATTTATATAATTATAATAAATAAATTGTTCCACAATAGATATAATAAATAATGTAATTTATATAATAATAATAGGTAAACTAAAGTACTGGTGAACACGTCTGTTCACCAGTCAAACGAAATAAATCACGTGGTCGACCAATACTCACAATAACAGGTGACTGTGTCCGATGGCGGATTTCATCCCACGCGACCGTGCCGGGGAAGCGTAGTATAATACAAAATGAAAACTATTTAAACCAACAAAATTACGCAACCCCGCGCACGTACGACCACCAGGCCACAGTCACTAACGACGAACTCAAAAAACACAATGTTGTCTGCAGCAACACAATACAACGCACGAACACGAAAACCACAACTCACAATGACTGCTGGTACAATATTGACCGCCCTAGACTGGGGAATGAAAAATTAGAAACGTTGACAATAAAAATTGTTCGAACGATAATTACCAAGCAGCCAATTCACAAATTCACAAAATGTGGTTTTCTACTGCAGACAATGGACGACTAAAAACACGGAGATCTGCTCCTTGTGAGCGACGAGACTAGAACGAGGGGCGAGCCGGTTCGTCAAACGTTTTTAACGAACCGGACTCGACAAAAACCTGAAGTACGAAACGATTACTCAGTGCCACCTACATAAATTGAAAAACACACGAACTTAAGAACTTTCGGTGACACTGAGGGCAATGACTTGACTAAATTCACGAAAACATAACCGAAAACTATTTAGCACACACACACGTGATACTAAATAACGAAAACAAATTACGTAACGGCGGAACGCACGCGCTGGGCCGTCAGCACACAACAGCTGATGCCATTATCGACAGCACCGCAACGACGAACGATACCAACCGTTACGACTACAAGAAAACAACGAATACAGATTGGATTGCGTCGGCGGGAATAACTTACATTCAAATTTTGTTTGCGGCGCAAACATACACCCCCCCTTGAAAGGGCTTTCAACGAAAAATAATATGTTGTTGACAAAATTCTATAAGAACAACTAAGACGAATATCAATATTTTACCGATTATAATAACACAGAGGCTTAGGCCATAGACCATAAAAGAACCGTAATACAATTTAACAATAACAATACTACAAAAATAACAACCAATAAAAATACAATAATTAATAATAAATAAAAATCCGAATAAATGACACAAGATAAATAAAATACTGCGGTAACTATGGTGATCCTGGTGGGGAGCTGATGACACTGTCTTCTTCAACAGGAAGTAATGCCAACTTGATAGAAGGTCTTTTGAACTCCAATCCCCGAGAGTTGCGTACAGTAACCGCTCTCACTACACCATCAGGTCCAGGATGAATTTGAACTACCCGTACTAATGACCACTTCAAAGGTGGCACGTTGTCTTCTCTTAATATAGCCAAGTCACCGACGGCTGCATTTTTGCAAATTTTGGTCCACTTTCCTCTACGCTGGATTTGTGGCAAATACTCGGTGGACCACCTTTTCCAAAATAATTGCATTGAAGCTTGCATGAGCTTGAACCGGCGTAATCGATTTTGAGGCACATTAGACACATCGCGTTCGGGAGGCAATGTCAGTGGCTCGCCCACCAGGAAGTGACCCGGAGTCAAGACACTGTAGTCTGAAGGGTCAGAGGACATTGGGGTCAACGGCCTCGAATTGAGAGCGGCCTCGACGTTACAAAGTAAAGTAATGGTCTCGTCATATGAAAGGAGAATGCCTTTTGAGATTCTAAGCAGATGTCTCTTTGCAGCCTGCACTGCTGCCTCCCATAGCCCACCAAAATGCGGAGCAGCAGCTGGGATAAAGTGCCATTCGATTCTGCGAATACTCAAAAAGTCTGCTACTGATTTATTCTTGTAGTATTCTCTAAACTGATCCCGTAAAATGCGATGGGCACCAACAAAATTAGTGCCATTGTCACTGAATAACTGGGAAACCAGTCCTCGGCGAGCCATAAATCTGGACAGTGTGGCTAAGAAGTCTTCTGCAGACAGTGACGATACTAATTCCAAATGCACTGATCTTGTGACCATACAAATAAACACACATATATAGGCCTTGGTTGGACTGACCCTCCTACGGCCACTCTTAACCATAATTGGTCCACAGTAGTCAACACCAGTTTTAGAGAACACCCGCTCGGCAATCACTCTAACCCGCGGTAACGGTGCCATGAAGGGGCTTAAAAATGTGGGCCTCGCTCGGAAGCACTGCAAACATTTATGAACTGTTTTCCTAGCTATAATTCTTCCACGAATAGTCCAGTATTTGTTAGACATCAGAGCTAGCAACGATTGTGGTCCAAGATGTAACAAACTATGCTCATATTGAAAAATTAAATTAGTAACTAAGTCTTTTGATGGAAGAACGATGGGATGCTTTTGGTTGAACTCAACATTTGCGTTGTCAAGACGACCACCAACTCGTATTAGCCCATGTTGGTCAATAAAAGGACATAGAGACCTCAACGCACTTCCGCGGCGTACCATTCTGCCAGACTTCAAGCACGCAAGTTCCTCACTGAATGCATGACTTTGAGCATCTTTTAACCAAAAGCGTTCTGCATCAAGTAGTTCATTGACCTTGATAAACCCCACAAGGCAGTTTTCTCTTTGTTTTGTTACACGACACTTACAATTTGTTATGAATCTACGTACCAAAGCTGTGACGCGAATAAGAATGTTCCAACGAGAGTATTTACTTAACAGCCACCGAGATTTGACACCACCCGTGATCAATGCTAATTTTACAGGGCGGACTTCAGGTAACTCCTCAGGTAACACAGGTTTGTTTGGCCAAAAACATTTACTCTTAGACAACCATGATGGACCATTCCACCATAACTTTGAGCTCGTCATTGATGTTGCATTAATTCCCCTGGTTATCAGATCCGCCGGGTTGTCTTTTGTTGGAACATGATGCCATTGATCGGGATACGTTTTATCGCATATACGCGCTATGCGATTAGAAATATAAACTTGAAACAGAGATTTGCTACCAATCCATGCAATGACAATAGTGGAATCACACCAGTAGAACACATTAACATTGTCTATTTTAATATTCAAAACTGCCAGCTGTTTCTGAACATCATCCATAAGCTCTACCAACAATAGTGCCCCACATAGTTCAAGCCGTGGGATGGTGGTTGCACGAAGGGGCGCCACTCTTGATTTGGATGTAAACAAGTTAACCGAGATATGACCGTCGGAAGTGATAGATCGAACATATATACTTGCACCAAAGGCTTCTTGAGACGCATCACAGAAACCATGCAACTCTAACGTGGCATAGCTGTATGATGTGACACGTCTGGGAATATTCAGTTGCTCAAGTGGCTTCAAACCACCATAAAATCTGATCCATCTATTTTGATAGTCTTCAGGCAATACCTCATCCCAGTCCATCTTTAACGTCCACATTTGTTGTACAAATATTTTTCCTTTAATGAGCACAGGCGAAATTAAACCAATTGGATCATATACACTGTTTATGTCTGAGAGAAGTGTTCTCTTCGTCATACGTATTGGAGGCTGCCAATCTTTTACATTGAATCTGAAACAGTCATTAGCTGGCTGCCACAGCAATCCCAAAGCACTGACTGTATCTTCATCGCTTAATTTTATTACAAAATTTGGATCTTCGTGGGCTTGCGGTATAAGACTCATCAATTGAGGGGAACTTGAACACCATTTACGAAGTGGAAACCCATATTGGTTCAAAGTTGACTGAAGCTGTTGATACACATGAAACAATTGATCATCTGATTCACCCCCACTGAGTAGATCATCAACATAAAAATCTTGATGTATGACCCTCTTTATAGCAACGTCGTCAACATCAATAGCAATTTGTGACAAGCAGCGAGTTGCTAGGAACGAAGCACAACGAGTGCCATATGTAACTGTATTCAACCTATAATCTTTAATCTGTTCATGTGGGTCTGCTCGGTACAAAATGCGCTGAAAGTCTCGGTCCTCTTCGGCAACCATCACTTGTCTGTACATTTTCGCTACGTCCGCGGTTATGGCAATCCGATGTAGTCGAAATCGCAGCAGTATACATATCAGGTCTGGTTGAGCCTTTGGTCCTTTTAAAAGAATATCATTTAATGACAATCCTGAAGACGCAGTTGCTGATCCATCGAACACAACACGAAGCTTGGTTGTAGCACTTTCTGCCTTGAATACTGCATGGTGGGGCAAGTAATAGGTAGGGCCAAGAGATAAAACGTTTGCCAACTCCATATGCCCCATGGCAATATATTCAGCCATGAAATCCTTGTATTGTTTTGCTAGTGATGGTTCCTTGACAAGACGTTTCTCTAAATTAAAAAATCGCTGCAGAGCGCGGCGTCGAGAATCTCCAAGAACTTGAGGATCTTGCTTAAAAGGTAGGCGAACTACAAAGCGACCTAGCTCATTACGTGATACAGTAAAGAGGAAATGGTCCTCAGACTTTTGTTCCTCAGCACTTTGCCGTAAAGACTTTGTAGTACATAGTAAAGAAGACGAATTGGTACTAGTAGCAACTGGTGGTAAAGCTGATGCACAAGACATAAATGGCAATGTTCCTGTAACTATCCACCCAAAATCAGTGTTCCTTAGAGAAGCGCTGTTAGACAACTGCCACTTTTCATTACCCAATACATCAAAGAATATTTCAGCCCCGAGTAGTATGTCGATGGAGCCAGGAACGTAAAACTGGGGGTCCGCCAAGCGACTTCTAATTCCATTTGGTATATACATACGATCATTTACCATTTGAACGGGTACAGAATTTACAATAACTGGCAGAGAGTGAAATTGAACACTACGTTGACCTTCACCAAAACGAGAGGATACAATTGTTTTTAACAACAGTTTTGATTTAGATGACCTAGCACCAACCCCAACAATATCACATACAATATTGGATGACTTCAAACCAAGTTCCTTCGCACAGGCATGAGTTACAAAATTTAACTGTGATCCAGAGTCCAGTACAGCTCTATACGGTCGTGGTTGGCCATGTTGGTCGTTAACATGTACAATGGCTGTAGCTAACATGACATTCACTGAAGATTCAACCACTGGTGATTTCTGTATAATTTCTGTATAAAGTACGGTCTGTTCCACATCGGGCAGTTGGACTGATACATTCTGGCCGACTGAAACATCTGTATCATTATGCAGTTTCGAGTTATGACGTTGGCCGCATTGAGGACAACCAGGAAATCTACAATCACGCACTTGATGACCATAGCTTAAACAATTGAAACATAGACGCAATTTTGACACTGTATTTTTTCTCTCTGGCAAAGACATTTTCTTGAAATTATCACAATTATAAATTTTATGCGCAACAGAGCACACAGGACATTTAATGGGTTTTGCTCCAGATGACTGAGAAAGCAAAACTTTATTATTAAGTTGTTGACCTTTGGCCCGATTCGATCGCTCGTTGACATTGCTGGGTATGCCGGTACCAACTTCATACGCAAAGACCCGTTTGGCGAGAAATGACTCTATTTGCTCATATGTGGGGAGTTCTTTACTATCTAGTCGCAACTGCCATTCACCTGCAGTACTTGCATCAAGTTGACCGCATATGAGTGTGACTAACCAGGCATCCCAATGCAACACTGGTTGTCCAAGAGCCTTCAGTGCTCTTACGTGAGATGCTACATGATGATGAAGCTTGCGTAGCTCCTCTGCTGTGGCTGTCGTTACCTTAGGCGAATTCAACAATGCTCGAATGTGACTTTGGATCGTAAAACCTTTATTTTCATAATGACGTATCAATTCATTATATGCAGCATGATAATTATCTGCAGTGATAGTAAAGTTTTTGATGATGTCAGCAGCAGCACCAGTTAAACTAGACTTGAGGTAATGTAACCGCTGAACATCAGTTAATGACACATTATTATGAAACAAAGCATTGAAAGTGTCGAAAAACGACGACCAATCTTCCAAGTTGCCACTGAATGTTGGAGATTGAATAGTAGGTAGCCGTACACCATCATGAGTAGACGAATGAGAAGCACGAAATGAGTTATCTGACTCTATGACTCCGTACTTTGAGACCAAATCATCCAAAGTAGCCTTAAGGGAGCAGGTGAAATCTTCAAACTGAAGACGGTCCACCTCATCAATTTGCTCTTCATCAAGGTCCATAATATTAAGCTGGACGTCACTGAACTGCTGCATATACTGTACTAACTTTTCAGACCGGATTTGAATATTTTTTATTGACTGTGATTTAGGATCAAATTTGTCTACATATTTCGCAATGTTCAAAACTGAAGCCTTGATTGCTTTACGTTGATTGACGAGTCTACGCAACTCTCGGGAATTATCGTCTGTTGACATGATGACCGCGGTTGGAACAATGGAATTGAGATGTAGAACCTATTTCGATGAATGGGGCACCTAATACAATAAAGAGGAACAATGATATATTTCTATGAGATCAGTTAACAAAAATAATTTACTACCAACCAAGTAAAATAACGGTATTGACTAGAATAAATAAAAATTGGGAAGTTAATAAATAAATAAGATTCAAAACATTACACAATAATAAATCACTTAGTTACCTACTAACTCGAATATAATACCACATAATATACTGAATGGAACAAAAATGAAATATTAACAAAAAACTATCACGTCGAGGTCACCAAAAAATGTCGCGCTCAGCGCTTATATAATTATAAGGGTGCCTTCACGACTTAGAAAAAATATGTAATAATAATGATAATAATAATTAAAAACCAAATCAGTATAATAATAATGATAATAATAAAAATAAGACACTAATTGTATGGCCGGATTGGCCCAACAGTATAATAAAAACACAAATGAAATAATAATACGTAATAATTAATTTATATAATTATAATAAATAAATTGTTCCACAATAGATATAATAAATAATGTAATTTATATAATAATAATAGGTAAACTAAAGTACTGGTGAACACGTCTGTTCACCAGTCAAACGAAATAAATCACGTGGTCGACCAATACTCACAATAACAGGTGACTGTGTCCGATGGCGGATTTCATCCCACGCGACCGTGCCGGGGAAGCGTAGTATAATACAAAATGAAAACTATTTAAACCAACAAAATTACGCAACCCCGCGCACGTACGACCACCAGGCCACAGTCACTAACGACGAACTCAAAAAACACAATGTTGTCTGCAGCAACACAATACAACGCACGAACACGAAAACCACAACTCACAATGACTGCTGGTACAATATTGACCGCCCTAGACTGGGGAATGAAAAATTAGAAACGTTGACAATAAAAATTGTTCGAACGATAATTACCAAGCAGCCAATTCACAAATTCACAAAATGTGGTTTTCTACTGCAGACAATGGACGACTAAAAACACGGAGATCTGCTCCTTGTGAGCGACGAGACTAGAACGAGGGGCGAGCCGGTTCGTCAAACGTTTTTAACGAACCGGACTCGACAAAAACCTGAAGTACGAAACGATTACTCAGTGCCACCTACATAAATTGAAAAACACACGAACTTAAGAACTTTCGGTGACACTGAGGGCAATGACTTGACTAAATTCACGAAAACATAACCGAAAACTATTTAGCACACACACACGTGATACTAAATAACGAAAACAAATTACGTAACGGCGGAACGCACGCGCTGGGCCGTCAGCACACAACAGCTGATGCCATTATCGACAGCACCGCAACGACGAACGATACCAACCGTTACGACTACAAGAAAACAACGAATACAGATTGGATTGCGTCGGCGGGAATAACTTACATTCAAATTTTGTTTGCGGCGCAAACACACACAACAGAGATCTTTATAGTGTTCCGAACCGTATGTGAAAAAATTTAAACGCATGCACACAATACAGGGTTTTAAACCGAACGAGTGAGCTTGTGGAAAAAGTCGCCGAGTTAACGGCACAAGACTAGTGCGTGCAGTGGCTCGTGTAATCGCATTACCGTTTTGCGAATTTCGGATATTAAGCCGACTCGCATCCTGGAAATCACGCGTCGGAGCAAACGGATCGTATTGTATCCCGAAGGAAACGGTGTTCGCGTACTCATACGAATCGTCCAGACAACCGTGGTATTTATAGGAAACCGACGTGTAAGGGTTACGGGGGGGGGGGGGTCGCAGTCATGTGAAACACGTCTTTAATAAACCATGTCGCGTCCGACGTACAATAATAACTCACGCACGGTTTTCGAGGGTTTACGACCAGTGTTGTGGTCAGATTAAAAAACAATATTTAGATAAAGATAGATAGTACCTACACAAATTTAATTTATCTAGATATAGATAAATAAAAATTATTTTTATCTAGATAAAAATGAGTTAAAATGTTAATATTAAATATAAAATATTACATTTTTAAATTTGAAACAAAACTTATGTTTTTTCTTTAAAAAAAACTTTGGAGTTTACTTTACATATTTTTAATTAAAGTGTTATAGCACCTTGCATAAAATATTTAAAGTGATTCAAATGATATACATATACCTAACTAATACTACACATATTTATTTTTTCTTAAAGTTGAAATAAATACAAACTTTTCCGAAGAATTTTTTCCTTATACTTAGAATAAAGTAATTTAAAAATAGGTAAATATTCAAATGTAAGAACCAATAGTACTTCACCTAGTATCAGGTCATGTTATTAGTTTTGGTCATGTTTATATTTATAGATTATGTCTCATATAATATAGGTGGACATTTCATATCCAAAATATTTTATTTTATTGCTATAATCATCGTGAACCAATTACATCGAGTGCAGACTGCGCTCTTTATAAAATATTTATCTGGATAAATTTATATAGATAACTATTATTTTCATCTAGATGAAAATTAGATGAAAATTTTTGTTTTTATCCAGATAAGATAATTTTGTAAAGTTTTTATCTAGATACAATTATCTATGACACAACACTTTTTACGACGCATAGAAAAGATGCACAGCCATAGGGAACAGGTGGCGCGGAGAAGTGTTTTCACAGTCGGAGGGAGCGTCGGTATAGAAACGTCGGAGACGACTAGAGTTGATGAGTGATTTCCGAATCGCGTGCGTCCGCGGTAGACTAATAGTGAATAATATTACTGGAATTTTTACAGTCAAACATAAATTTTACACGGACAATACTATATGATCTTTGGCTGTGTGAAGTACACACGTGAAGTGATCGCATATTTTTATAATTATCAAACAAACCATATACGTTATGTAAAAATCCGTATAGTTCGTATGTACGAAAAAAAAACACAGATCAATATTAATTGTCGAATTAACATTTATTAATAATTACTGACTGAATCAACTTCAATCAGATCAAGCCGTCAAAAATCGGGCCCAGAGTTCAGTCTGGGCCTTTTTTTTTAATTTTCCATGGACCTAAGCTTGAGTTTCGTCAGTGTCACACGAGTGTACGGAGTGTTGTACGAAGAATATTGAACGAACTGTTACAGAACACGAAAAATTGTTAAATCACCATTATAACCAGTATATATGTGGGCGTGACTACGAGGACATCCGAATTCTTGAGTGGATACTCAAGCTTCCTCGACAAATTCAATAATTACCTCCACAGTCATATATTTTAACGTGATTATTTATTATGAGTTCTAATTTGAAAAAATATTTATATATATTATTTTCTCCGTGTCTCGGAAGAGCATCGAATCATAAGTATGTTTTGTTATACCGCAAAAGTTATTTGTGATCCTTTTTGTTTTTTTGAAAAGATATGATACACAATGATAATATTATTATAATATTGTAATACAACGATAATTTATAGTAAAAAATCGGAAAAAAAATACTGTTTATTCATATTTTGCTATTTTTCGGTCGCAATATGGATACTGTTACGTGTTATAGGGTAAGTACGCAATATTGATAAAAAAAAAATAGATATACCCAGTTCAAAATCATATCTGATTTAATATGTTAACGTTATTTGATTTCATGATAAAAATATGTATTTAAAAATAAACTTTTATAATCAGGAATCACTTTCGACGTTATGATGGTCATTAAATTAAAAACGATGATGCTCGTGACGACGAAACTGCTCTTGAAATGATAAAGAGATTTAAACTATTGACTTCGGGGTGCTACGGATCCCTTTATCTCTTTGAAGTACTCAAGAATCACGATAGGAAAGGGTTTAAAGATATTGATTGACTTCCCGTAACGGACTTGGTCACGCTTATATGTAGAACAACACGGTCAGACAAAATCGTAAGCTCGGATTACGCCCACACTATATATATATATATATATATATATATATATATATATATATATATATATATTATTGTGTCGTCGTTCTGTGTCCTTTGAAAATAAGGTTGTACCGCGTTAATTGGCACGACGGTAGCCTGACGGTCG
This sequence comes from Therioaphis trifolii, assembly GCA_027580255.1. Lineage (NCBI taxonomy): Eukaryota > Metazoa > Arthropoda > Insecta > Hemiptera > Aphididae > Therioaphis > Therioaphis trifolii. Next base: position 16,604,173 of record CM050410.1, on the reverse strand, counting down.
TATGTACACCACCACCAACAACAACAACAACAACAACAACAACAACAACAACAACAACAGCAACAACAACAATAATAATAGTAATAACTAATAATAATAGTACGAACACAAGGGCCAACGTACGGTTATGTACATTTGCCCTTCGGGACGCAAATGCCTTGGAATGTGTGGAGGCTGCGCTCGTCGTCCGTGACGGCCGTCAGTGATACGCCAGTGGTGGTTCGTATTTATTTATGTGCACAAGTGCACGCGAACTACCTACCAACATCCAAAGAAATTGAAAATATCAAATCTTAGGCCCTCGTCTCACTAGGGCGACGCAACGCAACGTGATTATAAATAAATATCGTGCGATAATCGTTTGTTTAATAAAACACGAGTTAATATATCGGAGACCTCCCACCGACGCGATGTGACGTGACTGCGACGCGACACGAAAGCAACTAATAGCGCGCGACTCGTGCTGTCAGTCGCTTAATAAAAGTTGCCTTGTCAACCACATAACAAATTTCGTAATATCATAATTGTATTATTATTTTGCAAATATCACTGACAATATGGCAAAAACAAAAGAAGAAAACTGAACTAGTTGAAAACTAGTCGAAGCTGTAGAGCCATATCCATGATTATATTACTTCAAAATACCCGAATACACTAGAAGGGACATTACATAAAAATATTGAAATTTTACATCGTCTTGCATTAATTCATTAGCGGCAACAAATGTTCGACAATTAATATTATTTTGTATCTATGGATGTATCCAATATTTCCTTTTAGTTTTAATTTTACGGTGTTGATACCAATATACGACACAATACAAAACTCGTCATCTTCAGAAACGACATGATTGCAACTGACTACTGAGCAACTGCCGAAATATCGCCTGTAGTGTGCACAACTCATGACGTCAGGTCGTACGATATTTTACTTGGCAACTATTTTTTTAAATCGCGTCAACGTCGCGTCACGTCGCGTTGCCCTAGTGGGACAAGAGCCTTAATAAGACCACTAAGTATCTGAGAAGATTATTATTAGAAACTCAGATTATTTGAATGTATTTGAGTTTGGTTATTTACAGAGTGAAACGGCGGTTATCATTAGTAATGCTGAAGAGGAATAGATAGGTTACTAGGGAAGTTCAACGACGCGAGATCAAGTGCACGCGTGAAACCGAAAATAAAATACCCACCGCGCGATCGTTATCCGCGGACGTGCGCCCATATCGTTGTGTAACGCATATACCGGCGATCGCGAAGACAAACGATAATAATAATTATTATCATGATACGTCAGCATCGCACGTGTTGCCGTCGCTGTAGCTCTGAAGCAGGTGCGCGAACGCGCCCTTATTGTTGCGGATGATGGATAATATTATGATAGTGTTGTTATATACGTTATATTGTGTACACATACAAGACATTATGTTAAATAATAAATTTAAGCGATATTGTATAAAAATATTTTTTTTATAGAAAATACAATTATTTATAACAAAACGCGTTTTGAACGGAAGTAAAATGGTTTTTGACTTGAACGGAAAAAACTGAGAAACTACCCCATAGTTCGAATATTCAACCCTTTTGGGGCATGTCTCTGGGTTCATCAATGATGACGGAATTTTACACACCTTGTTTTTAGATGTTTTGGAAAAAATTTTGAGAGATCTATTTGAAATATTTTGAGAAAAATGTGTACTTTTATAACTTAGGATCCCCCCTATTATATACTTACAAAATTAGGCACAAATAGAGAGGCTTTAGTGACTAAACTCCCGAAATTTTCAAATGCCCTCAAACTTTATTAGATTTATTAGTCAAGCAAACTCACAAAAAAAAAAAAAAAACAAAAATAAATAAATAAATACGTAAAAAAAAAACACGTATTGTTCTATTAATTTATCTTTTTGTTTATTGTGTTAGTTTATTAATCATCTCCGCGGTGATTCCAAAAAGTGTATTTTACTCCGTGGCATTGCCGAGGAATGGTTGAATTGTTTTTCCATAGATATACAATGTATATCACAAATGATATTATATTTAGTCGATACATAGATTATAGTCATTGGACACTCCCTTCCCTCAAGATTTTCACGTCCTGTAATTTTCATATCATCATATTTACTTATTATATAAATTGTATATAGATTGTAAATTTTCTTAAAAAAAAAAAAAAATAAAAAATAAAATAACCACTTGTTGACATTTCAATACGGAAATAAACAGTCGTGAATTAATCATTCAATTAATTCGAAGAAATGAAATTTTCTTTCGGGAAAACCTTCTCTCGGCAATCACGGACAACTGGAAAAAAATCTGAGCCGAATCGGTCCAGGCGTTCTCGATTGACGAATCGCCATACATATTTCACACCATTTTCAAATATACAATATATAGTCCGCGCGCGCACGTGCGCCGATAACGTCTCGTGTCCCGTCCTCTCGCCTCACCACTAGGAAACCCGATACCACAGTCAGTTTATTTATAAAATGTATACACGTAATATTATATTTGTACGTAACTAATTCATTCATTTTTATTGTATCGATAAAAGATTGTTTTTCATACTTTCAAATATCATTCAATATGACGATTTTCATAACAATCACACTATTTCATAATAATTACCTAACAAATGGTTTTTAAATATTTTCTTATTTAATTTTAAACATACGAAATATGAAGTTTATACCAACTACGAATAATCAATGTGTTTAATCGATATAGGACGCTTATAAATTTGTTGATATTTTCAAAATAAATTTACTCCTATATTATAATCGTATACATACGATTAATGATATCTGAGGTGCATTTATAACGAAAAATTAATTATTAAATATGCGCGGTGCCGGGCTTATTATCTGTACCGAGGCCAAAAATGTGATTTGGGGGGGGCCTGATAACAATATGATAAATCACGTCATAAACCCACCCACCTGCCAAGTAACCGTCGTAACCGGGCACGATACACTTCCGCGGGACACGTGCGCGGGGGCGAGTGGTGGTCCGCGGACGAATCGTTTCACATGGTAATATTATTGTGCGTGCCGTACGAACATAATATATCTCATGACGTTTACAACGTTTAATTAGTGAAACGGTTTAGGTTTACCCGGAACGACGACGACTCTACGGCACTACTACGGGCGACGACGACGTGTCCCGTTGATAATTGGATTACGACTCGTCGACGACTGCTCGCGACGGTATAGTGTTACCTGTAGTCTGTAGACTCCGGTTAGGTCGCGCGGCACTTGGAACGCGTATCGACGTCGTGCGCCGTGTCACTACTTAATAATAATAATAATAATAATAATAATAATGTAAACGTGCGCCGTTTATCGAATGTAAATTGATATTATTATACGACCGGAGGCGGCCGCGAGATACCGGAGAGACGAGGTTTCATCGGTGCTCGAGTCTTCCTGCGAATTTTTCAGTCAAATCCGACATTACGGTTCGGTCGCCGAAAACAACGCCACGTTACCGCGTCGCGTATTACCTACGTTTTTCGAGATTTCGACTCAGACACGCGCGAGTCTCGCGGTTTCTCGTCGTACGGGTGTACGTTCGAATGTCAACAGCAAAACAATATCTCGAACGTGACACACTGTTAGGTGTGTATTTTATGCGCGTACACGCGTTTTGAAGGTACTCGAAAAGTCACGGTGAAGTATTTACTCACAAACGAGACTGGTGGCCGATTTTACGCGACGTTATGACGTGTATACCACTTTATGATTCGCACTCGCATACTTACGAACAGGGGCGGATCCAAGGAGGGGACGAAGGGGGCGTGCGCCCCCCAAATATCAAAAAAAAAACTCTTTTCCAATGTTAAGCTATTATTGGCAATCTAGTTAGTAGTTAATTATCTAAATTTGTGTAATGTGTTTTGTGTACATTGGTACAACAGAATTAAATTGTTATCGCCATCATTTGCTATTATATTATCTATACCTACGATTATTAGTATAATTTAACAAACGAACAGATGATGGACAAATTTGTAGTTAGAAAAGTGCGCCCCCCCCCCAAAGAACATTTTTGGATCCACCCCTGCTTACGAATAACAGTATATCGACGCATTGGTGGATATTCGTTAACACGTGTGGGGGGGGGATTGACATTTTTACCTTACCAGTTAACACATTATGAAACATTTTTCGGCAACGAGTTTCAGTCACTTTGAATTTTGAGCAGTAACACCGCTACTACTGGCGGAACAATAATTAGCAAAGTAAAGTAAAGAAATTAAAAAATTTCGAGGGCGGTTGATAACGGTTCTGGGAGGAAAGCCCCCTAAAGTCCACCTCAATATCCGACGTATTGACACTGATCATACATAAGGTGACCATACGTCCCATTTTGAACGGGACAGTCCCGTTTTTTGAATCTCTGTCCCGTAGTCCCCTAGGAAATCTTCGGGACGCTAAAATGTCCCGTTTTCAAAAAGTAGACAAAAAAAAAAATAATGAAAATAAATGTTCTTTGACGAAATATCGTGTTTAGAAAAATATACAAGTATTTAATTTTGTAATTATTACACGAAAACATTTTGTTTATAATAAGTTAATTACCTAGTAAGTGTAATTTGTTAATTTTTTTGTCCTTTAAAAACATTATAAGTACCACAGAAATTTTCCAGTAATATAATTGAATTAAAAATATTTGTTTGTAACAAATAATTATGATTTTTTTTTTTTTTGTCCCGTTTCGATTAAAAAAATGTATGGTCACTTTAATCATACACCGTGTTCAAACGATATTTCGGGGGATCGTTATTTATTATCGTATTATAATCGAATAATAGTGGCCGAGTGGAACCAGGAATTACTGCCGACGCACACTGTCGCCGCGGCGACCCTTCCCAAGTGACACCTTCTTCTAGGTGCAAACCAACCCTCAGGTTGTTGACCCTAAGAAGAAGAAGAAGAAGAAGAAGAAGAAGAAGAATCGAATAATACATTGTGATTATGAACAATGTTATTCGATATATCCATTTATCGATTGCTTCAACATTATTAACACTATTCTGATGATTAACTATTTCAGTCCGAATCAGTTGATATCGATTCTTTTTAAACATCCGATTACTTTTCGGACGGTTGACCTGTCGAACAACTGTTCGAATAAATCTCTCGTTGGTTATATCCATCATTAAACGTCCCGACAAAGTCGAAATCTATTAGCGATATAATACAGCGTTTTTATACGAACACGCGGCGTTCGTATAAACCTCCTCTCCCGCAGCGGCCGCTTTTCTCGCGGGTCACAGGCGCGAAAGGCGCGCACAAAGTCCCGGACGTAGCGGACGACTGTAGGGTTATAGGTTAGGTTACTCACGGCCGTCCGTGACGGGGCGGTGAAGGTGTGGCGGCGGCGGTGGCGGTAACGAAGGGTGCGAGACCGTTGCGCTAACGAACTCCGCGGTTCGGAGTCCGCGTCACGTCGCGTCCGTTTCCCGCCGGGGTTTTCTGCGAGCACGAGGGTCGTCGCGTCATTATACCATAAAAGCTGTTTTCGTCTTTTCTGGAAATTAACGTTTGAAACACGTATCCGGTGTTTCGAGTTATTTTGCATGCCGCAAGCAACGTTATAAATATATCAATCGTTCACGAGTCTCTTCACCGTCACGAGCTCAGGCATAAAGGAGTAGACGTGTTCTTTCTCGATTTACGTAGAAAATTTCATTACGCGCAGATGTGAAACACCGAACGCTCTTTCGTATAGAAAATACGCATGAGAGGATTATGTATTAAAGGAAATAAATATGATAAAATTGAAAAATTTGACGCGAATAAAAACAAAATATTCACGTTTTTTTTTTTTTGAGAAAAATTATTTATTATTTACAAAATAAACACATTAATTGAACATCAAGATTAATAATTTCTGACAAATCGAAACTGATCAAATTGGATACTTTTGTAGCAGTAATATTCGAAGTTGCCCTTGACGGTATTGTCGTGCGAATTTATTAATGATAACTGAATGATGTTACACGAATGTTGGACGTAACATTATTAAGGTATCTTATAAAAATACCGCATCTATTGTTGTTCCATTTCTGGTGGTATGTTCTTTTGGATTGTTGTTAATTTGCAGTTGGAATGTACAAACGTAATATCCATTCGTTTGGCCATGGAATACTGGTATGATGATAACGATATAATAAAAATTAGTCATAGTTACTCCAGCACATTATTACATCTATATTCATGTAATATCTATGTATTAATACATAGATCTATCAGTCGGTGGGTACGCCGATACTACTTACGCAGAGAGGAAATCGCGGAGCTTCGGCGAATTGAGCCGACGAGACACGAATAGGGTCTCACTACCGTACCACGCCATTAGATGTTTATTATTAATTATGTTAATTATTAATAAAATAATTAATAACAAAAATCATTTCAATCGACACGTCCGCCTACGAAGCCACTTCATCTCCATTATCCATTCAAATCAACACATCATCTTCATTTGAAGCTTTCAACATAATCCAGCAGAAAATAATAGACGAATGGCAACACTTTTGGGAAAATTGACCCCTCTCCAACAAACTGAGAAATGTAAAATTGTTCTTTAAAAAATTAAACTATCCTCCTGGCACTGATAGAAGAGAGCAAGTAATCATCACTCGAGCCAAAATAGGCCATTCGCATCTAAACACATGCTTACCTAATTAAAAAAGAACCTGTACCAATATGTGATACTTGCAATGAAGCTTTAACAATTGAACACATCGTCATCACCTGCCCTAATTTCACCGAAGCACGCAAGATATTCCAAAATCCTGTTTCACTCCACCAAGCATTCAAAGACGAGAACACAGCCGCAATCAACATTTTCTTCAATAGCATTAAATTAAATCATTCACTGTAAACACACATTTATGTAAACTTTAACAAATGTAGGCTAAGAACCTTTGTCGTTGAAGCCGAAATAAACTATTAAAAAAAAAAAAATTATTTCAACCGTGATACGAATTATTGCGAGGGCAAACTAAACAAATAAAATAAAAATCAGGTCTTCTAAGTCGTCGCGTCGCGCTGCGTGATGCGCATTATTGCGTTCGGTGCGATCCGGTTCCCTAACTCTGACCGCCTCGGAGCATTGTCGACCGCTCAGTCTCGGCGTAGCAGTCGTCCGTGATGAAATATCAATAACTAGCTGACCCGGCCACGCGTTGCTGTGGCTAAAGTTTTTGTTATATTACATTACGACACGGCGTTGCCCATGTGTTAGTTTCCCTTTTGGCATTTTCATAGGCTGTGTGTTAGTGTTTAATTTAATTGTATTGATGGTACTAATATTACGTCGAATTCACAATTTAATTGTTTGTGTGTGTGTGTGTTAATTGTTATAGCACTATTAGATTCATTGATAACATTTATTTATAGGATGTGAATATTGTCATTATGTTTTATTATTATTATAGTATTATTATTATTAGGTGTAATTATTATTATAGCACCTCCTTATAAACTACATTGGTTGTTCTTCCGTTTGGGGCAAGAATGACTAAGCTTGTAGGGGAACTAACTCTGGAGCATGCCACATAAAATTGCCCATGTGTAAAGCAGTCATCACTCAAGTCAATCCCTGCTATCTTCAACGACTGCCCTTGCGACTTATTTATAGTCATTGCAAAAGATACCTTGATAGGAAACTGTAGTCTTTTAAATTCGAATGGATAGTTTGATGATAAAAGTGGTATACGTGGTATAAACGTTGATTCTCCTTTAGCACAACCTGTAATTATTGTTGCCTCAATTACATTGTTTTGGAGTGCTTTCACGCACAGTCGAGTACCATTGCAGAGTTTGGGTGGGTGAAGATTTCGCAACAGCATAATTGGAGCTCCTACTTTAAGGACTAACTTATGTGCTGGAAAGCCAGGGGGATTAAGTGCGTTGAGAAACTCCACAGGATAGTGAACTGCGTCATCTGTCTTCAGTACCATGTCTATAGACGTATACTCCATTTCTGTTCCCTTAAATGATTTAAGAAGAATTTCATTAATCACACCTGCCCTGTCATTTTTAGGGGTCAAAATAGCGCGCTCACATAACCAATCCATCGATTTGTTTTTTATATCGGCAATATCAGGATAAATTTGAACTATAAGTCCTTGTAGTGTTGTCACTACTAAACCTAAATCCTTAGTGATAACCAACTTCCCAGCTAACTCGGGAAAATCTCCATTTCCTATTTTGAGTAGAAGTTCAGAGAATTTTCCAGCTGTGACATCACCTTCCAGGTGGACCCTCATATTCTTTTTGAGAGAAAGTTGTTCTATTAACGGCCATAAATAAGAAGCTTTTATGCAAGCCTTAACTTCATCTGCTCGACTTCCTCTTGGTATAACTGGTAGAGTTTGCCTAAAGTCTCCAGTTAAAAGAACAGTTGCTCCTCCCATCACTTCATTTTTATTTCTTATATCTTTAAGAGATCTATCAAGTGCCTCAAAACCTCTTTTATGTGCCATAGTGCTTTCATCCCAAACAATAAACTTACAATTGCGAAGCACTTTGGCTATATTACTTTGTTTTGGTATATTACACATTGGCGTTTCTATGTTAATGAGATCGAGAGGAAGTTTGAATGCTGAGTGGGCCGTCCTCCCCCCCTCCAAAAGCGTAGCAGCAATGCCAGAAGATGCAACAGCCAAAGCAATACTACGATTGCTCCTTACTTTCGTCAAAAGCAAGTTTATAAGAAAAGTTTTACCTGTTCCTGCAGGAGCATTTAAAAAAAATTTTTTTCCAGTATCAGATTTAATGCTGTGCATTATCCGACTATAGACATTGTATTGCTCGTTCGTCAGTAAGGCCTCGTTGCTCACTACTACCTTTGTTAAGGTATTCAGGTCGTAGTTTATCTCTCTCTGATAGACTATGTTTTCAAAGTTATTTTCTGTCCTTATTGGCTGAGGTAGCCCATAATTTGATATACTCTGACCTCCTACAGCAAGCACTGCATCTTCAATTTGTATCAAACATTTGTTGTGAGCCTCATCTTTTTGGTCAGCATCCATTTGTCGGATAATATCCTCTGAAAGATTGTTTTTATGTGTATCCCAAAGAGTTAAAGGATCCGATAGTTGACAAAATACTAACATTACTGTAAATAGTTCGCGCAGCTTGGAAGGAGAATCACTCAAAGAAGCTTCATTTAACGTATTGTTTCAGTGATTATCATCTTCAAGTAAACCTAACACATTACAGGCAGATTGGAATGTATTATGGAGGATACCATTAACAGTCTTAAGGTCTGAAAAAGATGTTGGTCCTCTAATTTCATGAAGAAGCATACGAAGATAGTAGCATTCAGTATTGTGTGGATGGATAGTATACACTCTTCCTAATGCATCGTCCTTCTTTACGGTCGGCCAGCCATCTACATTCCTTCCCTGCTTCCTTCTTTGAAACTTATTATTCTTAAATACAAAGTAAGAAGGCACTTCCGAATAAAGGAGGGTTTTGGCGAAAACATCAGTTTTGCATAACTCAAAAAATGCTAAAAGCGTAGTCTTAGTAGGATTATTGAGCTTCTCTGCCAAGTTATTAGGGGTGAAGTATACTCGCTGACCATTCTCAAGGTGGACGGCTAGATGAAAAACCGTAGGATATCGTTCATGAATGGAAAATGATAATATTCTCCATACTGCTTCGGCACTGCTGATATACCTACCACTTTCGTACATTGTAATCTCATCCTTCTGGTTTTCTATCGTAAACGCTGCTTGGTCACTACCCTTGTTTACATACTTACAGATGTACTTAATACACTTAACAGAATGACACATCTCTACATTGATATGACAATTGAAAGTACGTAATAAGACTGGGTTGTAAGGCACAACCCAATAGTTGTCTAAATCAAGTCCCTTAATTCTTACAGTGAAACCACCGTCATTTGTAGACCTCCTCTTGTACTCTGGGTATCCATCGTCTCCCGTCTGTGTTTCTCGGCAAAGTTTTCTAGGGTATCTTTTACTGCACGTCAATCAAACAGTTTTCAAAGCGTATTCGAATAAATACGTGTTTAATAGCCACAAGATGCAATGGAAGTGAAATACGTCAGACGACAGCGGCGACAACGATGACAACGGTGGCTGATCGGTCAATGGTGGGGGGTGAGTAGGGCCTACGGAGTTGTAGGCAGCACGTATTCACCATTTCGCGTTATCTTTGTACTTTGACCGTCTACCGCCCGTACCTATTGTGTGTTGCAATCGCGGGTCGCCGATAACTTCGACTGTAGGCTATTAATAATTGATTGTTATTATTAAATTGTGAATTCCACGTACTATTAGCACTATCAATACACTGAACAGTTATATAGCTATATATAGCTAGGTTAGGTTAGGTTTAGTTATATAGCTATGAATATTATATAAAATGTATACAAACTTTAAAAAAAACCCCCTTTTACCCCCTTAGAGTTCGAATTTTGAAAAATCCTTTCTTAGTGCGCCCTTACATTGCTTAAGGAACCTCTGTACAAAATTTCAAGTCTCTAGACCCAGCGGTTTGGTCTGGGCGTTGATGAGTGAATAGGGGCCGTCTCCTATATGTATATAGATTGTCTTACGTGCGAAATCGATCGAGACGCTGGCTCATAGCAATGTACTACATGAGCGCGCAGTGTCGATAATAATGGACGATCGCCCGCTCAATGATATATTTATACGTAAGATCACGGTTAACCTAACTGCGATACAACGCACCTTTTCGGCGAGTTGTTGCGGTTCGTCCGGTGAAAAACGATTAAAAAGACGAACCACGATTATAAAGAAAAAAAATGTTTTAAAATTGATTGAAAAAAAGCACACGATTTAACCCAGTGCGATGGCTTGTAAGTAGTAATGTTACGAACAGTTCGATTTCCGAACCAAACTCGGGGTGTTCGGTTCGGTCCGAAAATCTAACTCAAAATAGCAAATAACTGAACCGAACGAAATCGCCTATGATTCAGTTCGAAAATCAAACCTAAGAAATCGGGGCAGAGCATGTAATATGCGTAAGCGCGGTATGACGTGAATAAAGACGACTAAAATAGATCCGAAAAGAGATTTTTTTGTGGTTTTATCATACTTACCGCTAGTCGTCGGACGATTTTAAAATCGGAAAATCAATATACGATAAAACGAAGTGCGTATTTTTACAATATTGATTTTATTTTTCATTATATTCGATAATGCGATTTTACTAGGTATTTTACGTTTATTTGTATTTTTGAATCTTTTGACTTTTTTTAAGTGAGGTTCGAGTGCGATTGAATGTCGATAATATACGGTTCGGTATGAGTTCGAATAAAAACGTGTGGGTTCGGTTCCGTTCGGGTTCGGTTCCGTTCGGGTTCGATAATGTTAGAAAAAATTCGGTTCGAGTTCGATTCGACCACGGAAATCTGGATTCGAAACATCACTAATTGTAAGATAAAAATAAGTAATCAAAAAATAAATAAATGAATAAATAGATAAAAGATGAAATGACGATGAGATAAATCTTGGTACGTGCGTTGGTTCGCGTGTGTGTTCGGTTGCTGCTGCGCGACGGCGTAGACTGGTTTTAAACGCCCGTCGTATCGCACAGTGGGGTAATAGACTATCAAAGATGGCAATAAATAAAAAAATAAGTTCTATATTTATTTTCGTTATTGACATTTTTGTAATGTTTGTTAAAACTTAGTTATGACTAGGCAGATTAAAAGTGTTTATTTCACTCATATCCACCAGAGAGTACCTCGTTTGTAGTCAGGTGTTGTTATAAACTTTCACGTTTGTGATTCCGAATATCACGTGCTTTTTGATCTTGTGCTTGTTGTCATTAAAGTCACAAATCAAACTTATCTTTATGATGAATCCTTCTACTTCAAGTATGTATTAAGATGTTACCTATTATTTTAATATTATGATGAAACTATATTTTGATGCCATTCAAATCGTAATTGTAACGTGAATAGTGATTTTGAACAATTATTTTATGAATATTTAATGATTTGATTAGGTTCCAAGGTAGATCGTGATACATTTTTTTTTCATTCTTATTTACTGCTGAACTGAAAGCAATTTTTTTTTTGCACATATTTGCACTTTTTTTTTTATCGGTCATTTTACGTAATATAATGCATAATGGTTTTTTACGTTAATAAGCTTATAGTATAAACTATAGAAGTTTGAAATTTTCAGAACTAACTTTTGGTTTATCTATTGAAACAGTTTCTAAAAAAAAAAATAGTATTTATATCCGACACAATTTGTAATCTTAACTGTAGCCGAGTGGAATAGCGCGGCACATTACTATCCCCATAGTCACAGGTAGGTACAACACTTTCAAATGAACTTTTTATTTTTTTTTATTTTCGCGCGATACGTGTGAGTGGCGTGCCACTTTCGGCCATGTGTGCCGCGAGCTTGCGGTCGACAAGAGAATAAAGACGCGACTGGCGACATACGTCTAATGACAATGCCTTTCGGGCCCGTGTAAGGCTGGTACGGTCCAGGCATCGGATTTCGGTCACGGTCCCCGGCAGCGAGAAGAACTTATCGTTTCGTTTTCGAAACATATAACTCCCACCACGCCACAAGGTCTGTCGACTCGAACGGGTTCGTCGAGTTTTACTGAGCTCGGTGAACCGAACGAGCTGGTGTCAAAGATTGGGCAAGTAGTTCAAAACAGATATGCACCGTTTGCAAGACGATTCACTGAGAAAACCGAATAGTTGTATAAAAAAAAAAAGGCGACACAGAGATTTAAGAATTTCCGATACTTCTTTTTTTTTTTTTTTTTTTTTTAATTAACATAAAGGCTTCAATTACAAAGATTATTAGCCTATATATGATTACAAAAGGTTAGATTGTTTCAATATAAAAGTTAACATTATTTTGATATTGAAGGAATACAATGTAAAACATTACGATATAAAGATGTTGCCGGAGTTATGTTGACTGAGGGCTTCTTCGAGTGACCTTGGATTATTGAGAAGAAAACGTGCGGTCGAGAATTTGGGGCAGTCCATAATGATGTGTGCCATTGTAATGGGAGTTTTACATGTGTCACACGAGGGAGGGGGTTCCTTGGTTATCAAGTATGAGTGAGTGATATGGGAATGGCCTATTCTGGATCCATCCGATACTTCTGTTTATTATTTTTTCCGTCTTTTATAATAATTTCATCATAAAACTGATGTAAAAAAAAACTGGTCTGAATAAAAGTCTCATTGAAACGGGTAATACTTCGAGCGACCGTTTTTTTTTTTTTTTTTTATACGTCTACAACTTGAAACTAACGCCCCTCCCCCAACCATATGACAATTTAAATTAGATGTGCAACAGTTATATTCGTTATATTCGTTTTTTATTCGTTGTCGATTTTATTTTTCGTTTTATTCGTATTCGTTTTTCTCGAGCGCGGCCACGCTATTATCCGTACGCTATAGTCGAAGGGTTTTAAATGCGATTTATAATCGATACGCTAACGTTTTCGACGGCATAATATATGACTAATTGTTTCAATCGATTTCGATGTTTGTCGTACGCGATTCGTATCTCGGATGTTTTTGACACCGGGACATTACTGTACCGAACGAGATCCGGACGGTCGCGGGATTATAATGATTTATTTCGCTATTAAACACGTTTTAATAACTGCCAAGTATTGATAACGGTTCTTTATTATTCCCGTTTGTGTTTTCAATTATAAATAAACGGTTGATTGACTCGCGTACACCTCGCACCACACTGCAATGCACGGTTGCCGCAACGCACGCCGGGGCACGCGAAATAAATTAAGTTTTCTTTTTCGTTCAAAAGAATGTTGTTCCGATTTTAATTACACCGATTCTCATCGTTGTTTAATATTAATTGCGTTATTAATATTTTTCGTTACATTAAGCTGCGCGTTCGCGTACACAATATACCGACAAGCCGGCGCGCTAAACATTGCATCCGTGGATTACATTTTTAATACATTCATAACTGTAGGATATCATTAACCGACGCCTTTGGGATTTTATCATTTTCACTCGGACAAGACCCGAAACGTTTCAATAAGAATAATAAAATTACGTTATGTTTAGCTTCGCTCGCTGATTTTGTTTTTGTTATTATTATTATTTTTTTTTTTTTTTTTTACTTATCATAGTGTTTTTTCTTTTTCTGTTTTTTTTTCGTGTAACAGCTAAAGCAAAAAATACTATAGAAACACATACAATTTAATGCAACGTTGTGGAAACGGTAGTTTCAGAAAATTTTTTAAGAAAAATGGACGCCGATAAATCCACTTGACTGCGGCGATACTACCGTTACGAGTCCATTAAAATATAATATAATATTCTGATAGTTGATAAAAATGTGTCCATGATTTATACGTATCGCAGTCTGTATTCGCGTATGTACATAATAATATTATATACCTACGTATTAAAAATAAATTTCATTAGATTTCAGTTCAATCGCGATTTTTAAAAATGTAAATAGACTTTTCGTATTAGACTAAAAAAAAAAAAAGCAAAAAACAAAATAGAAAAATAGTTCACTTGAACCAACTGTGATAGATCTTATGATAAAATTTAACATAGAAGATTATTGTGTATTTGTGATTTGATTATAATAATTATTCATTACCGATGCTCATTAATGCACATAATATACATATTGTTGTTCGATTTTTGAGAATTAGTTACCGATCCGTTCGTTATTTTGGTACAGCCATATAATATTTCAATAATATTGTTATAATAGTAGGTATTAATTATTGTATTATACAATTGTTTTTTTATTTATTTTTTTTATTTTAAACATTTCTCTGGAAAACTCGTATGTTCTATAAATAAACTTGAGGTCATACGCTTGTTTCTACGAAGTTTTTTCTATCTTGCACACACGTCTGCATGGTACTAAAATCATACGTGTGTGTATGTCGACATCACTTTTGTTACCGACAAACAACATTGATGAAACCCGAAAGAAGTTAAAAGTTAAGTCGCGTATTCGTTTTTTTACTGCGATTTTTTTCAGAGGTGAACTCTGTAACGTGAATCGGCGTTTTCGAACGGAGAGAAAAATTAAATATTTAAGATAATGGTCGGCGTAATGTGTTAAAATGCGAATAATAAAGAATGTCGCACGATACGCTTTCACAGCGCAGTTATAATATCACAGCCACCGTTATTATTAAAGTACTTAGCGTGTTCGATAATTTATTCGTTTCAACGCTTTGCCGAGTTTCGTATTTTTATTTATTTATCCCCCCCCCTCCCCGTTCAAACACTCTAACCGTATAAATGTATACGATTACGCGGATAATATTTTTAATAAAAACTTTTCGCGTCGCAGTGTATGTCGAGTCAAAAATAAAACTTATCGCCGATAATTTCGCCCGCCCGAGCCGATCGTCGTGTCCGGACTTTTCTCGAATAAGTCGAAAGCCGTTTTAACGGTCGTGGACAAAGCCCCGTCACACGCGCGCTCGACCGTTCACGTCCGCGTCACCTTTGTCGCGCACAGTTATTATTATTGAAAATGTGAGAAATAAATTGAAAACGTACACACACGAATATATGTATTCATATTTTATCGCGTTACGTCGTTTATCCCGAGTTTATCCGCGTCCGTCATTGCCGCGGCGGAGTGATGTGAACTGTTTTCCGTTCGACGGGTCGACTGTGATTCGATCTTCGAGCGCTACGATATTTTTTGCACCGGGTTCAGCCCGCGAACGTTCGCTTCCATTACTCCGCCGTTGTTGGCTCGAATCACCGCTCATAACTCTCAAACCATCGGTCGGATAGTAAAATATATTTACTTTGCGAAATTTTCAAAAAAAAAAAAAAATATTTTAAATCGATAACCCTCTATAGAATTATGCTATAAATGTTTTTGTAGTTATCGTGTTATTTTGATAAAACTAAAAACTCAAAAATCGTACACGTGAAAAACAATCGAAAACTTAATAATTGTTTATCAACTCGAAGCACGATGTCATAAAAGTTACTAACTTACTTGTTTGTATGTGATGTAGACATGTTTTTACTCCAAGGGGTTGCAAAAAAAAAAAAAGAAAATTAAATAAACAAATTTGACCAGTGCAGGCGTTCGGAAACATGTGTAGTAGCAGTGAAATTATGTAATTGTAGTGTATTGGTTTTTTCGAAAACTACCCATCCGTGTACGTCTTGTGTCGTGGTGCATGTTACAGATGAATCTTCGGAGAACAAAACTGTAAAAAATTTCCATATGACGTCACTGCGATTAACGAGTTTTTATTTGAATTAGAAAATGTTGAAAAACGTACGAAATTACATAGAATTCGACGTTTTGAATTCATCGCATTTTATCACTTGCGAATCGTATTAGTTCACCACATAAAAACTATTTCGAATAAAACAGTTCTAGGTATTAAAGTGAGTTGAGATGTACGAGTACAGTTTCATATTGTTTGCTTTTATGTTTCATTTCAAAATTATCGGGGTTCTCTTTCAAAAGTTAATTTTATAGAAAGAAATAGCATATACTACCTTATAAAAATAAATGCTATAATTTTGATAAATAAGTTTTTGTGTTATTACATCAATTTTAAAAACGACTGAATTTTTACATTTTTGTTTTCTTTCATAGTACTGATTTGAGTTTTAGGAAAATTATACAGTGACGATTCGCATCAGCAAATTACTTAAGCGCACACACACACACACACACACACACACACACACACACACACACACACACACACACACACACACACACACACACACACACACACACACACACACACACATACACGTACGCTGAGACTACCGGCTATCTATCCTAGCTGTATGCGTTTGCCCTAGTACATATACGTTGTATACAAACACACGCAAACAAATCAGAAACCCGGAGTATATATATATATATATATATATATATATATATATATATATATATATATATATATATATGTGTGTGTGTGTGTGTGTGTGTGTGTGTATTTTTTTCCTACTACAACGCACGTTATTATCTTGTTTATTTATTCGATCGAACACGGTGCGATTCTGGTCCATTCGTTTTCGCGGTCCCGTCGTAAAACCCGAAATTTACGACCCGCACCGCGCGACGTGTACCCGAATTCTATAGATGTATTGTGCCTTAGCGGCGACTACCGGACGTATACTCGCGACCACGGCGATGTATTATTATCCGCTAAACGATAATACGTTTTCCGCAACACCGTGTTTCCGTGTGCCGAACACGCGCATCGACGTACCACCTACAAAACACTCGTTCACGCTTAGATACGTACGGTCACCGTCGCCCGGAATCGTCGTGGCGACACGAACCAGCTGGGCGTGAGACCAAGCGCGCACGTACACCGCGTCCGAATAATAACCTTTGTTATGAAATCTGCGCTTCGATAATAATCTTGTCCGAAAAGAACACGTGTAAACTGCTCCCAGATACTTTGCGTCGGCATCGATTGTGATTATTAAACCACTCGAAATTAAGTCGAATGAAACCTTTAAAATTACAGTAAGTCTCCGAATAAATAACGTTACAGCATTTTTTTTTTTTTCTAAAACTATATAGTATATATATTTTTGTAAAAAATCGTTCCGATAAATGATAAATTGAAAAAAAAAATATTAGAATCACAGATGATCGATCAGTAAACGCGGCATTGGTCTGCTAGTACCCGTCACTATAATATTCCATCGATTAGATAAGCCAAAGAAATTACCATTACGGAACAACTCGTACGTGATTGGCGTAAAAAATAACGTCTTATTCCAATTTCTCGTTTTAATCATCTGAGTTCGGGCCAATAACGACGGTGTACAGTGAACAAAATAATTATAATACGAGAGTAATTATGAAAAACGTATTATACACAATACTGCATCCGACGTCGCGTTTCGGTTAGTTCGAAAAAAATCGACTACACCGTCTTAGAAAGTTTTTCTTCGCATTCGCATAACTCTGTCGTCGGTCGCGATAATGTTTTACGCTTTGGAACGTTCATAACACAATATTTTATTAATATACCAGCCACTTCGAAACTCGGTTTCGACGGGAATATTAAATAACGTCCGACTAATCGAGTGGATAAATCTACACTCGTGTAGGCCACCCCGTCCATCTAACCGGCCTGTTCGTCAGTGGCCAAAATATTAAGCACTATTCGTAGGTACCGTGTGAATTACGGAGTACGATCGTACTATATGATTTATTAATCACGTATCGGCAGGGATTAACGACGAATACCGTGATTATATTTAATACGTATTTCACGTTATGGTGGAAAACTCGGAGAAAATTAACGGAGAAGCTCTGAACAAAACCTCGGATATCACTACGCTCGGTTCACACTGCACCGTGTCGTGTATTATATATAGTATTATACTATAGAGCCGTGTACTTTTTAAAACGTCTGGTACCACTACGCACCATAAACGTGTACGCTTCGATTATTTACAACAGGGATCTTCAGCCTTTTTATAGAGAGGGCCACACGTTATTTTCTACAAATCTCGCGGGCCGCATCCGTAGTAAAAACATGTGTTTTACAATAAAATTCAGTTTTACTATTACAATTATTGTATTTTCATGGTTAAATTTTAAACTACAAACTATTATTAATATCGTTGAAACAGCCAACATTTATAACACACAAGAATGTAATTTGATTTGTTTGATCGCACTTTTCCCGATTTTTTCAATATCGATGGCTCATGGCAAATGCTGCAGTTGTCGTATCGGCGTTTTGTCAACGACTCAATAGTGACGGTCTCGAGTAAACGTCCGGTGTGGGTCAATCGAGAACGACGTAGGAGAAACGTTCTTTTATAAATATTTAATATATTACATTTTTTTTATTTTATTATTTTTTTTTTTTTTGTTAACAAGACAACAGTGGGACTACAAGATACAACCGAAAGATAGGAGTGATAATGTATAAATTTTAATTTGATTTATGTTTTCAAAGCGCAAAATTTTTGTATATTTATTTGTATGACCTATTTTTAGGCTTTTTACTATTATATTTGGACCTTGTCGTTTCAATGTGTCCTATATAATCATATTATAACGTGATCCAGTTCACCTTTCGACAGTGCATACACATTCCATCATATAGTCTCAAGTACGCCGACCGTCCATCTCCAGTGTGGTTAATCAAAGCTCGATTAAGAAGTCCAGTCCATTCAAATTTTTAACTCCTAACAAACCGGAGTCTGGACTATCTATTTTCTTTTTTTCACTTCATTCATATATGGTTATTTATTTCCCTTAAATTTCGATATTAAATAATAATAATTATTATTATTACAACGATTATTCTACTGCACATCACACTATATTAGGTATTAGTTATTCGTTTTGCTATTTAACATGGTTAATATTTTCGTATTGGTTTCATCTAATGTAGCTACACAAATATTAAATTCAAACTTAATATTATGTAATATTGTAACGTGCGTGTAATGAAAATTAAATACGGCATTCAACCAAACGGTTTTGACAAAATTTTTGTTTAAACGCAGTGTGCAATGGTTAAAAGCCGTAAGCAACCCACCAAGACTTAATATAAAAATTGAATTTATTCAAATCTAAATATATGAAAATGCGTTTCATAACCTTATGATTATCATAAAGTACTTGGATCCACTGGCGCATGAATCATTATGATTTACTAACTATCTGCCATAACTATTTTATATGTATATTATAATAAAACATTACGTTGAATAAACTAATATGTCCTTTTCAGTTTCATCAATTCGACCATGTTAAATTGTGATGGCGGATTGAATTATTTTTCCATCGGATTTATTTTTATTTTACAATATTTGTACATGTTAAAATGTATAGAAAAAAAAAACTATACCGTACAAAGTTTCCACGTCAACTCATTCAATTTTCATGTTAACTTCATGTCAACTAGTTTGATAATACATTTTGGCTTTCGTAAATTAACTTTTTGTCCTGCCATATTAATTTGTATGTACGATTGGCCTGTAAAAAAGGTCGTACCACATCGTTTCAAGGGTTTCTCAGAGGATTTTATAGTGAAGGACGCACGGGTAGGTCACTTGGCGTGAGTAGGAAGAAATCGTATAGTTATAATACTCCGAAAAATATTGAAATTAATATCGAACGATCAAACATACACGTGTATGATGCACAGCGCGTGTTTTATGCAGAAAAATACTGATGTTCAAGTGTCACGGAGAAAACGCGACCAAATATTAATTAGGTCACACAATATGACAAATACGTGCTGAGACACTTTGCCGATACATGTATTTATAATTAAATCGCGTGGGTATTATATAGTATATATATTCCGAGAGTATTGTTGTTGAAAACTTGAAATTTTCACCATATTTTATTGACGTATTACTACGTGTTATTAAAAAATGTATTAACTTTTGAGTTAAGTATACAATATTGAAAACACCGTATTCTTTTAAAGTTTACCCCTAATAAAATTTCAAAAATTTGACAAAATTTTTCGAAAATTTAATATGATCATACTCTACACTTCTGTAACGATTCTGAAAAAATTTTAAAAATTTTAACGCAGGATTCTTTTTAGTAGCATTTCAGTAAATTATTATACAACTTTTACGTAATAAACTGTTTTACGTCAATTTTCAACTTGAACAATTTACTTGAAGAAATTGGTCAGTCCAAACATGATCATATTTGAATACAGATAGAACAAGAAACTTAGAATTGTTTCCATAAAAATAAATTGTCTATTTTGTCAAACAAAAAAAACTTTAGATAATTTTTAAAAAAAACCTACCGATAATTAGACGAAAAATGTGAAATTTATGAACGGTATATTTTTAATATTCGACAAAAACTTTTGAAAATTTAACGTGACCCTACTCATAAGTCATAACACTTCACTAACAATATTAAAAAAATTTAAAAAATCAAGTCACATTTTCAACTTTAAATATTTGTTTGAAGAAATCTGCTTTCCAATCATAATAAAACGTCGAACACAGATAAAACAATAAGTTTTGGATCTTTGGATCATATGTTATGTGCACGTACCGTTTGTGCACTGTGAATCCGAAAGAAACGTGCCTTTTAAAGCTTACCCTATTTATCGATGGTCTAGCGCACAGATGTGGTAAGTGACATTTACCAAATTGTTCAGGACAAGCATTTGAAAGTTTACACTTCAATAAAAATCGGAAATGACCAATTTTTGGTAGACTTCATTAGACTTTTAAATTAGTTATCCAGCCTTTATTACAGTTATGTCTTTTTAACATGTTTGAACTTAACAATTACATGAATAATACTTAGTTTTATACAAACCATAAGTACTTACCACATTTGTTTCTATTGTTCTTAGTATAATTTACAGTTATAACATTTTACTATCACAATAATAATAACTCAATTATAGTTTGACTTACTTTTTTTAATTGTCAATTTAACAGCATATTATTAATATAATTATATAAATGTTAAACAAAAACTTTAACATTATTTACACTGAGGACCTTCTCATTAATCAGAATATAAAAAAAAATATTCATAAATATAAACAAAATAAAAAATAATCAAATACTGATACTTGAAATATTGCTGTAGGTACCTACTAACAAAGAATTAAAAAAATGTTAAACAAAAACTTTTAAAATTATACATACTGAGGACCTTCTCAGTAATCAAGTATAAAAAAAAAATATTCATAAAAAAAAACAGAATAAAAATTTATCAAATGACCTATTGGTACTTGAAATATTGCTAAACTAACAAAGAATTATCAAAAAAACATTTCAGGTATAACTGTACAAAAACTTTATTCATCATCTGATTCTATTGGACGATGTAATCTTTTGGCTGTTGGTAGTTCATCGTAGAAACTTTTATAATCAGATGGAATTATTTTAAGTTCTAGTAAAGTATTTAAATCTTTTTTCTTATCTTCACTTATAGGTAACTTGTCAGGGTACTTAACACATAATAAACAATCAGAACTCCAATCTTTTTTTCTACCTGCAGTTTTTTTTTTAGAAATATTCAACCTTTTGAATTCTGTGTCTTGTAATCCATATTTATACTGCATAATATTAGGTTCACTTTTATCAAACCTCATCCATTTAATTTTTAGCCAGTTAACTTTTTCTTTTTCACTATTTACAGTAGTATTATGTACCATTAAATTTACTAATTTTTCTAAATCATAAAAATCATTGTGATTTAAAGTTATCACTTTATATGGATTTGGATGTATTCTTGCACACGAAAATAATAAAGCCCATTCTCTGGTATTATAAATTTTTTTGTGCCTTCTAGCTCTTTCTATGGTTGCGTGCATAGAGTCTGCTTCTAGGTATGAGTGTCCAGATTCCATAAACTTTAAATCGATTATCTTAATGTTTTCAATAGTATTTACTGCATACAACATAGCGGCCATAATATTTTTATTTCGATTTTGCCCACCACATGTGTCTGAAAATGTTGAAACATGGTTAACAGTTTCAGGCAATTGAGTCATATATTTTAAAAGGCATGTTGCTATTTCTGAGCTTCCTTTTTTTCCATTGCACTCATCCCAAACAAAACAATAACCATCCTTATTATGTCCATCGAATATTGTAAAATTATATACATTTAGCTTACGTTTGTAGTATAACTGATTATCACCAGCAAACGGAAGAGATAAAATAGCCTGCAAATCAAACGTTATAGATCTGAATGTATTCCCACCATCTATAACTGCCTTTTGTTTATCAGCAGACTTCATTTCCATAGCCTCTTTTTCTCTTTTTTTGTGTTCAGTCCAATCTTTTTCTAAACTTTGGTTATCAGCAGCTCCATAATATGCATTGCAATGAAAACACTGGTCCTTTTTTGGTAAAAAAAATCCTAATCTCGGTTCAAATGAATGAAAGACTTTTTGATAGATATAGAAAGATACAGCAACCATATTTTTTTCATACATTTGTTCTTTATACAAACGGTATAGGGTTGCCAAGTTTAAATCAGATGATAAGTATAATTTAGATGAATCACGTCTACAGTAGTGTGATTCAACCTTTGGAAAACTACTAATGTGATTTTTAACTATATTTAAATCCTCTTGGGAGGTTTGATTTGAAGGCTTATGATATTTTCTTTTGTCTTCACCAATAAATAAACCATTTGACCCAATGCTTTCCATACAGGTTTCAACTACTCTATGGCTTATAGAAAATGTTGCACAAAAGAATTTCAAACATACCCTCGTTTTAATTCCTTCTTCATTAATTAATGAATACCTTCTTGAAACTTTTTTTGGTTTGTTAGTGTGGATTTTTCTACGCATTACATCACCATTTTCTATAAGACCCGACAAATACATTTTTTGTTTGTCATAATCTGCAAGCAGCCAATATTCTTGGCAACGAATCTCACGAATATGATATGGGAAGTGGACATCACATTTGTACCTAATTAAACATATTTTATACATTTAAACAATGTTACAATTATAAATTACATATTATTAGATACAGAACATAACAATAAATAGTTATACTTTTACCTGCATTTGACACAAGAAACTGGTTTTGGTTCTTTTTTTTTATAATGTCTGCCTTTTCGGTTAGTATATTCTTGTCCAGATAATCTTTTTTGTTTAGTTTCACTTCTCTTCCACAGATTAGTATTTGCTTTCTTTCTCCTTCTTTTCTTCCTTTGAACTTCAGTTTGGTCATTATCTTAAATTGTGTTAATTAAGTATGAATGTTTTGTTATGATTAAAATTAATAAATAATGAAGATAACTAAACTTCATTAACAAAATGTATAAATTCTATTTTGTTTTTAACATTTACCGTTTGTTGCACATTCATTGTCCCATTCTTTTGCATCATAAATAGATATATACTAAATATATAAGTATATAAGTATATAATAATACTAAATAGTATTAAAGCAAAAAAAATAATAATAATAATAAATTAAGATTTATGATACATTTAATTTTGGTTCTAACACAGAAAATAGTTTATCAAGTTAATGTAGTAAAATTATAACTTACCAGTTACTGATCTTGAATTAATAGTGTCTGAATTAGTAGTACTTGAACTGTCACTGAATAATTCAGGTGGTGCATAAGAATCTTCAGAATCTATATAATCTGAAGTAGATAATGTATCCAACGCTACATCTATAGAATTATAAAAGTATTTTATTATTTCAATATATTTGTTAATTATTTTAAGTACTTTCAATTTGAAAACTTACCATTGTCTTCACCAATTTGTTCACTTGCTGCTATTTGGTTTGCAGTAGCAAGATTCACTAACTTGCGTGCTCTACTCATTTTTATGTAATAAATTATAATGCTTACATTTGTTAAGTATTATAATATTATTACCTATTGTTAACTAATAATTATAATAATTAATAATATTACTATGATAATATTATTATCTACAATGAGTTATCATATTAATATTATGTATAGTGAATTATATTAAATACTATAACTATAATAATAATATTATTTATAAATAACTATAATGATTGATTATTGATAACAGAAATCATGTTGTTAAATATAAATAGAAATGTGGTAAGTGAGCACTTGCAACATTTGTGCTACCAATATAATTTCACTGTTAAAATACTTTGGTTGTAAGTGAGTATACCACATTTGAACACGGTACGTTTTTAAACCACAGTACTTACTTCAAACAACAATGCCATCTATTGGATAAAATATTAAACATACACATACAACATTTGTACATTACATTAAAAATTAAATGGAGAATTTTATAGAGTACATAACTCATTTTCACAAAAAATGTCACTTACCACATCTGTGCGCTAGACCATCGTTATCACAATTGCTTAGTTTCAACTACGTTTCCTGTTTTTCATTTAATCGAACCACTGAAGTAAGAGAAAAACAAGCAGGTGCTAGTGAGTTTTCAGAAAACAGAGTATAGGGGTGACCGAAACAGGGTCTACCTGCAAACATTCTCGGGGACGACAGATCGTTTTACTCTCCGTTTCATCGAAATCTGGTCTAAACGGGAACAAACGAATAAAATGTCACATACATTCACAGACAACATACCTTCTTTCTGCCTTCCAAACGGTACATTGTACCAACTCACCAAAGTTATAATCAGGTAGTGCTATAATTAAATGAGTGTCCCAATGATAAATATGAATATTCTCCTTGACGATACGAGATTTCAAGAGCTATTTCGCCTTAAAGAAAACTTAAGAAATTATTATCTAGACATTTTACTGCGTCCCGCAAATCGGCCAAAAACGAGACTCACACAAGTCGCATCTGGACGAGGACAAACAAGTGAAAAAGAAAGTGACTGTAAGTTGCGTCCCAGTGTACCTTTTTAATGTAAATCGCATCCCGGGTATTTTTTGAGGATATGTAAATTGCATCCCGGGTATTTTTTGGGTATATGTAAATTGCGTCCTGGGTATTTTTATATGAAGATGTACCTTTATCACCAATTTACAATCAATTTTATCCGACTTAGGACTGTCAACATTACTGTAATAATGTTGGTATGGCTAAAAATATTTATTATAATTTAAAATTGCATATTTTTATCGGTACTAAGCTGTTGAATTTTTCTATCTCAACTTTGTCAATTATTAACTTATGCAGTATAACCGTTAAGTCTATATAAAAGCAGGTAAACATTTGAATGACAATTGCCTCACAAATTCAATTTGAGTAATTTTTTTAGTTTCTAATTCTTCTACTTATTTTCAATATATTCTATTGCTTGAGCCTTGACTTCGTAACGCGATATAATTATAAGTTTGTATATTTCGTTATTTACGAATTACCCAGTCATCAATAAAAACATTATAAATTTTAGTTTTACGGATTTTCCGTTGGACTCGATTAACGTATACATGTCAGAAACACGGACCGCGACTTACGTATGTACCTGAGAAATATCGGGCCGCAACTTACTTATGAGTTATGTTGTTATCGGACAATTTTTTTTGGGACGCAACTTAAATTTACCAGAGAAATAACATGCCACTAGTCAGTGTCATTTTATCGTGGTGGCAGAGATTCACTTCGCCGTGAGCGAGCAAAGACCTTCCGATCAATTGACTCGAGCCAGTACGCGTGGTCGTGGTCTTCTTGGACCGCATTTTCAATCTGACCCCTCAGCCGTGTAGTTGGTCGTTTTTCACTGTCGTACTGTCGCCGTAGATTAGCACGTCCGTGTGTGCGTGTATGTGTACGTCGGAGGTTGGAGAAAGCACAAACGCGAATACGATATGATATGCCAAAATCGAAAAATATTCGAATTTTGTGAATCGATTTTATAATATAATTATGTATTTTCACAGACGACAATAGAAAGCTCATTAAAATGTTCGAACAAAACAAACTGTTATTCCTAATAATTATGAAATCAAATCTCCGCTCATCAAAATATTCCACGAAAACGTAACCATGGTAATACAGAAATATAAAATAATTTATTATATTAATATATATGTATATCATATAAATTATTTCAAATAAGTTTTAAAATTTGGGATTTGACGTAGGAACTCGGGAAAACGGTCAAAAGTTCAAAGTACTAATCAAACAATTATTATATGAAAAAAAGTCCTGCTAAATGATTTTTTTTTTTGTTTCGGTAAATAAGTATTTGAGTAAGGATACGTATACCCGTATAGCAGTTGAAAAATATTAATATTGTTGACATGTATTTCTTTTATGGTCTTGGAAATATTTTGGATGAAAATATTTTTACAATACGTTTACATCATGTAGGCACGAAAATATATTTAAAAACTAATTTTTAAAACATATTTTAACAATATGTTTTTCATATATTAAAAAATATCTGGTAAGAAATATCATAAAAAAATATTTTGACAACGTTTATTGAATTTATACATTCAATTTTCAGGTAAAATACTAAACATTGTTTGAGATTCCAACGTCGAGAAAAGAAGAATCGGTATTTCCAACGTTCTATTTTCGGTTTAATATCAGTAAAATGTATTTTGAATTATTTTTTAGGTCCGTATAAGAATATTGTTGATAATAAGTGAATTATCGAAAGTATAACCATTTACGACTTTTGACCCTATACGTATTTTTATGTTGCTTTTCCTTCGTGAGGAAAATCCGAAAACATTTTACTACCGATTCTGTTCCACGACGGGACGGAGCTAAACACGGCGACGAGAACACGACGCTGGGTGTGCTCGAGTTATAAACAGACGTTTCGACTCCGTGCACGACATACTCCGAGCACGGTCGGTATGGTGAATTTAGCTATGTCTCGTAGACGTACGAAACATGTAATCATACGCATAAACGATATTTCGCCGGGTATCAATTTACACGCGTGTCTACTACATCACGATATTGGATTAATAGAATTTCAAAGAGGAAATTTCATCACGTCTTCGGCTCGTTGTTTTCCAGACACGACGTAGGTAAGTACCACGATTTCAGACATTCCGTCGCGTCGAGGGAAATCCTAGTTTCCGCGAGTAAAACAGTTTGCCCGACGTACAGTGTAACAAAAAAACAACAACGACGAAGTCGACAGCAGCGACAACTGTTACGATAAATATTAGTGTCGTATTTGAACTATAAACGTGTACCACGTTGTCTTCGTACGATCAAAGTGATATATCATGCCTACAAAAAATAAATAAAAAACGTAAATTGTTTACTATCTCAACAGAGAACACACGTGTACAATTAGTAGTGTTGGCCAACGATATCGATATCGTTACTTTTATTTTTCGTTTAATTAATTCGTTAAATTATTTACTAGACACGATAAACTCGTCCGAACCGTACGAAAATAACATTTTAGTAATAACACAGATTAGATGAAACTAACTAGGTTTCATCTAATCTGTGGTAATAAGGTCTGAAATCATCGCAGAGACAAGCCGACGACGGTAAGATAATAAGTACCGGCCCTTTGTAATACCGGATGATAATATGATATATTAATTACATGTGTATTGTACATGGGCGATCTCACGGAGGACGGAAATGGGGGATAGATCTCCCATCACGGATTTTGTTCAAGTCAAAAATATAAGTACTGATGGAACCATGGAGGGGTTTTTATGGTAAACTGATATTTAAGTGTTTTGTATAAATAATAAATTTTAATCAATAAATAATTTTGTGAATCCGTCATCGTTTTCATTTTGTTTCCATAACGATCGGCGTCCAGATATAGAAAAATGTACATGGTATAGACATAAGTAGGGCTCGGAAGTTGATTTTTGTCATTTTTATGTCATATTTTTAATTTTATAGTAAAATAGAGTAAAATATTTTTAAAAAATGTATTTTTATTAATATAAACTAATATTTGTAATATTTTTAGGTCATTTTTTTAAGGACATTTTCTGCCATTTTTATGGTCATTTTTTATTGTTTTTAAGGTCATCAACTTCCGAGCCCTAGTCATAAGACTGTGATTTCTCCATAACGCGATTATCGTCTACGTTTAGACAATAATAATTACGACGATTGTGGTCATATTAATATGTTCATGACAGTTCAATACGTTCATAAGAGTACTTAATAAAAAGGTACCTCCTACGTTATAATGTGGAAGGAGGTTTAGTTGGCATAGGCTCCACAGCTCAATTCGCAATACGTTTTCATATCCCCCCTCAACGAAACAGCCCGAAAACGCCACTGATATTGTATATATACCGTACAGTATGAAAAATAACGTCTAAACAAATAAATATTTTTCTTTTACATACGAGTAGTGTATAATATACAGTACGCATATTATACTAAAGTACTCGATACTATAAATAATATTTGTTTCAAATAGAAAGCGTCTGCAAAAGAACTATGTAGGTAGTATGTACACATATTGAGTCAGATCAATTTAACAAAGACGTTAACCGTTTTTCAATTCGATATTTTCAAAAAATGTTTTTTTTTTTTCAAATTAAATACTCGACTCATGCGCTCCAATAAAATTGCATTTAAATCGGAAATATATAATATGTCTCCTCGCACTTCGGCAATGAAAACGAATACAATATGCACATACGTATACGTATCCGTGTGCGCACACGTTCGTTTTGTAATATCTCGTGACACAATAAAATGAAGTATCGTGTGCTTGCAATATGAACCGGCGAACAGAATGTGTTTGGATTTCATAAGAGAAATAGACGAGAAACGTTCCGGGAATAGACCGGGTGCCGTCGCATGATAAAACTACGACGCGTCGTCGCGACGTTCGAGATACGCATTGTTCGTACGACTGAATAAATTTAAATTGGCCACGGTCTATCTTCCCTTTATCATCGCCGGCGATATATTTATGCGCGTTTGCCGTGCATAACGTTACGTCGTACGTTATTGTTCCCTTGGCGCCGCGTTATAGATTGTTTTATATTTTGTACTTTAGTGATAGTTGACAAATTCGAAAAATTACACGTTTTATGAATCTCTCGGACGACCGTATATTTATAAAAACGATTTTTGTCGACTATTGATAATTTGAAAACTCAAAATTGAATACAAGTTGTTCTGTTTTTTTTTTTTTCGTTGAAATGATTAATTATTATTAGGTATTGACCAACTGTCAGGATGCGTTAACTATCAATTTATAGTATTGAATTTCGTATGCGAAATAAATGTCACTTTCGTGTTCAAATGAAAAAACAAAATGTTACTGACCGAAATTGGAGAAATCGCTGTCCGCATTTGTCGAATTGTTACAGTTTCGTATAAAAAATAGTATTTAGAAACTCGTTTGAAGAAATGAAGGAAAAAGTGATTCCGAGGACAAGAGGAGCTGACGTAGAAGCCTTTTGTTTTAAAAATATTATACGTACACCAACTTAAAATCTGAACCGACGTTTACGTTGTACATACCGTAACTCACTCGGAAGTGATTTTTTGGAAAACATCTCACAAAAACCCGTAGTTATAACACTTTATGAAAGTATGTGATAAACGTTTTTTTCAAAACCACCGACTCGAGTAGCCCGGCAACGTCTTCGCGAGTTTGAAATAGTAAGGTTAGGTTACGGTAATAAATAGTATCGCACACACACACACACACACACACACACACACACACACACACACACACACACACACACACACACACACACACACACACATATATATAAATATATATATACATATATACAAGCACGCACACGCAGTAGTGTAGTGCTGGGAACACCACTGAGGATTTCCGACGACCACGACCGGTGGTTCTAGCTGACCGCGGTCGCCGGTGCGGATTCGTGCGGTCGTGTGAGCTCGGCATAAATAACACGGCTGCGGGCCGCGCCGATCGCGAGCCGAATAGTGGAGACTCGCCGGTGTACGTGTCGCGTTTCCGTGGTCGCAATCAATTAATCACGCCCGCGACGAAGACACTGGCGTGACGAGCGTAGTCGATCGTATACCGTCTAAAAACGTACGACAAACACGTAAACGCGCGTAGCAATCGTTTCGCGAGACGGGCTTTAGACATAAACAAAACTACGACTGTTCGACAAACCGCGATGGGTCACTTCGATTGTTCCGTCGTCTTCTGTGAAAACTTCGATTCCCCAAGTATATATATACATATATTTTTTTCACCTAGTAAAAATCGATAAAAACCATGAAAATCGAACGATTTATCGAGTACCTTAGAGCTCAGGTTTCTTACAGCCGGCAACCGCGATCGGAACGAACACAAAATGCTTACGACGCACCGCTCGGTGGTGTCAGCAACGTCCGGCCTGCGCTGACAACCAAATACTATCGATAGAGCCCGTGGATAGACCAGATAGATTATCAAACAGCCGCCAAAACGACCGATAATATAGAAAATATTCTGCACCATGGACCCAGCTGGCAAACGGCATATAAAAGCCCACGAGGGCCAAAGAACCGATCGATCCTTCGACTCCGAGTCTGAGCGTATAATAATTGGTTAGTGTCGATCACTACTTTTGGCCATCTTTTCTTAATGGGAGATTCGATCATTCGGCCTAGATCCGCATAAGAACCGGTGCCGTTGGCAGTTGACGCCTTAGCTAATCTCGCACGCGCCGCCGCTGATTAAGACGTACTACCGCCACTGTGTACTTGACAATTATTGCCGCCGTATAGAATAGCTAAGGTTTTTTACAGCCGGCAATCGCGAAGTAATAACTCGGTATTTTTTAACGTCACAAAATACAATATAACTGATTCGTAATTATTACCGAAACGGGTGGCACCGCGATCACATTATTGTCGTCCGGTGCCGACGGTAATAACTACGACGAGACTGTCAGACCGGTTTTCTTCACTGGACCGAAAAATTTGGTCACCTGGTGCTTTTAGTTGCATAAAGGTCTGTGCCGATCTTCGCCACTTGGTGTGGCCACGTGATGGTACTCTGCACGGTCCAGTCTTTTCGGTTTTTGTGTACAGGACCCAACCACGGTCCGGTCTTTTTCGGTCTTTGTATGTTATAATCCAAAACGATTTGGTCCGGTCCTGTCTGCCTTCAATTTCAGTTATACAGTTGTACAAGTTTTAATGACAGAATGATGGGGGGACGGAGTGGCCGAGTGGACTCAGGTGGCGGTTACGACGCGTACCGTCGCCGGTTCGAACCCGGCCTCGGGCAGTCTCACTAACTTGAACAGGAAACAACTGTCTTCGGAGAGAGACTGCCATCCCCCAATCAGGGGCATGGCAGAAACCTACGGGTGCCCCAATAAAAATTCTGCCAAACTGGCGTCCGAACTGTGGACCCTAGGGGCCTACACTCCTGGATAACTATGCCAGATGAAAAATAAAAACAAAATAAATGACAGAATCGCGGTCTAAATCGCGTTTATTTTATATTATTCTTATTATTATTATTTTTTTTTTTAATTGGTACAGTTTTGATATTTTCTAATGCAATAAAAATTAAACGGTCCGGTCCGGTCTGGCTTGATTTTTTTTTTATCGGTCCGGCCCAGTCCAGTTTGGCTTGATTTTTTTGTATCGGTCCAGTCCAGTCCTGGAATTAGTTAAAATGTATCAGTCCGGTCCGGTCTAAAAAAAAAAAAATAAAGGACCATGCAGAGCACTAGAACGTGGTGTCCGATCGTTTCTGTCCGCCTTTTCCGTGCATCCGAACTCGGACACTTTTGATTTTGTGCCCCCGTGCGTCTACATCGGCCATCTCTCGTTCACCTGTCCGTCGTGTTTGTACCCGATCCGATTTTGTGCAGTCACAAGTTTTCAACGGTCAAACTTTTCGTTCGCTCCACCGACTACGTACTTTTTGCCACGACCGGGAAAGAGTCAGGTCGTATCCACCTTTTTGCACATGTATTTATACTCTTGGTAGTGGTAGTATCAGCCTATTTTATCCTTCGATTATAGTTGTGTATGTTAGTCATTACCTACCAACAATGTATTTGTATTAGTTATTTATGATTATTATGTTTAATCGTGACGATTTATCACTTGCATTTCATGGTATTATAGAATAATCTAATCGGAATCACCATAAAGTGTTGGAGGATTGAATAGTTCGATCGTTGATAGTGTTCCGTAGAATTTTAGTTTGATATGTGAAAAACATTTCATAATTATTTTCAATTTTAACCCTTTTGATTAATATTGATTAGGAACTGTCATTAACCAATTAAAATTTTTCGGACACGTTATATCATATACACAATGTCATGATACCTAACGTCTGTTAATGATAATATTTTAACGCCAAATGATTATCATTACTGATAAATAGAATAACTACCGTAGAACGTTTTGAAGAGATCTAGATTTCAGTCCACAGTATTTTTATTATGACTTTCTGTTTGAAGACAATACTGATTTTAATAAGCGATTGATATAACTTAACGTTTTACCCACTGAATTGATATTTCTCGTTTGTAAAGAAATCGTTGACAGTAAAATGACGCGAAAGCGTGGGAGTTAGTGGATTTTCTATCAGGGAACTCATTAATGGATTTCTCGGAATCACTTCAGTTTCTCCGTTTCAGGTGCCACCATCTAAAAACTCAAGCGACGAGACTTTCGAGAACCATTTGTCACTCAAAGATCACAATAGTGACGCATTTGTTTATTATTTTTGAGTAGATCGTTAGACACAAGATAAAGAACTCCAAATTTGGAAAATCTGACTGAAATGCTCTGAATAAAACGTAAATCGTTCAAAAATATGACAAATTAATTACTTATACAATATTTAAAACGCACACTGTATTTCAGTCACCATGTCCCCAATGGGCTTCAATAAATCAATTGCATTTAATACAATATATTGAGGAAAATTGCTGTTTTAACTTAAGTCCTCGTTATTGCAAAAAAGCTTTTTTACGCGTGTGCGAGTGTGTGTGTGTGTGTGTGTGTGTGTGTGTGTGTGTGTGTGTAACTATATTATAATCTTTACAGATAAGTATGTCTATTCAGAGTTGGCTGTAAACACACAAAGATCGCTAGTTAAGACTGTAGAGCAAAGTTACCAGTGACTCGGACTGTCAAAAAACGGGTTATTTCGACTTGTACGAGACGTTTCCTCGTTTCCGCGACATTTTCCAAGCCGTTTGGCGTGTAATCCGCATGTGGCTCGACGATCGTTCCGTTCTACGTATGCATATATGTGTATTATATTGTGTATGAATATATATATATATATATATATATATATATATATACATATTCCATTACTGCGTTCTACGCGTTTCGTATGATAATTATACGTGGTTTACTCTTACTCCGGGATAGCGTTAGGTCGTAGCTGTAATAATACACTCACCAGAGTTTATATTTTATTATTATTTTTATTATTTTTTTTTCCCCGAGTACACACGATAAAGTGGCCGACGGTAGTGGCGGTGGCTTATTGTTATTATTCTCGAAAACTTTACGACCATTTTAACCCGTTACTTCCGCATCGTAAACTCCATCGAACGAACATGTACCGCAGACACTCGTACACTCTTCACACACACACACACACACACACACACACACACACACACACACACACACACACACACACACACACACACACACACACACACACACACACACACACACACACACACACTCGTACGCGAACGTCGTACTTCATCAGAGATTATTCATCACCGTGGCAGTTGCGTGATTAATTATTGTTTTTCACTTGCGGCAACCGTGTTCACGATCCACGAGAGGTGCACGAGAGCGCTTAGAAATACGTATGAGACCGGAAGACGTACGGAGATACGCACGAGAAAGGAAAACCCCGTAAGAATTAACGTGCGCAGAGAGGGTGTAATATGCGTGCGTCGCGTATCATTGTATATTTTCATACACCTTACAGTGTAGTCCGTTCGCCCGACTCGATGACAATGGTGGTACATATTATTATATATACATATATACACCTACGTATTATTTACTAATATCTACTGGCGCGCACGCATGATCTAGAAAGGATTAATTAATTGGTCCAAACCAACGAGGCGTGTCTATGCGGAGCTTATACAATATGTAACATACCTCCATATACGTACAACACTCGAACACACACGCGGACTACATCCTCGTATCTATATATTTTAGTGCGAGTGTGCTCAACGTTCGTATATTAACTGCAGTTGTACACTGATACGTGTGTACAATGTCTAGATTAAATGACTATACGAGAATACTCTGCTTATTGCTTATTGCGAGTATATCTGCCCTTTGTCAGCAACACTCGTCCCTCGTCATATTGCCCGCGCACAACACCGCATAAAATTTAATATATTTATGTGGGTGTATACCGTCGTCCACTAATCGGGGTATGGCACAACGGAGGTTGATCTGAAGAGTATTTCAATGAGGGATGAATTGGTATGACAGGTTTATTCTAGAGAAGTTTATACCTCTTGAAACCATATTTGATAGCGAATAACTCCATAGGGCAGAGTGATTAACTCAATACCTTCCTAAAATCCACCCCTATGACTTCGGTCTTTCTCGTCCGAATTCTCCTTTGCCGTAAATTTAAATCGTCTTAACCACCGTCGATTTTTTCCATGTACTTATAAAGTAAAAACATTTATATAATTTTCGTAAAAACTATTTCAATTAAGTTTTGAATTTTCTTCAATGAAAATTTGTTTTATGAACTTTAATAATTTACGAAAGAAACCCATTTTGAAGTAGAATTAAGTATAATAATAAGATATGATCAACAATTCAATTTATAAATGAATTTAAAGTTTATAATAGCGGAGCAACACTGTTCCTTCAATCTAATACTCCAAACTTAAAATACGTATATTTTATTTAAAACTATTATTCATTTTAGACAACAAAAAAATGATATTATCAAAATATTCGAAATGTGTATTTTAATTTTGCATACTTCAATTAACTTCAATTCGTAAATGCCGTTTAAAACCCGGAAGATGTAACAGAGTTTAATCACGGAGACAAAAATAAATAAACAATCATAGTTTTATTAAATAAGAAAAAATCTAATTCATGCACAATACAGGATTTAAAACGGCACTAGTATACTAGAAAAGTAGCCTTGTAAATACACAGTGTCCAACGAGCATGTATATTATATCGTGATATATCCCGTGCTTGTAAAAATAATCAAATTCCCTTTTCATATAATACGACTCGCATTTATATTTAGGTAATAAAAGAATAAAAAAAATCGTACTCTTGTAAGTCGTATGAAAAAGAAAAAACCGTTTTTTATTATCCGTATAATAATGGAAGATGTGGATATCGCGCGACATACAAAACCTTGAAGATTACTTCGGTATTCGTGAACTGCACGACGCGGTGGAACATTTTTATTTATTATTATTATTATTATTATTTTTTTATTTTTTTACATAAAATCACTCAAACGGACGACGCTAGTGGTCTACTAGTGTTCTGCACGTG
Source organism: Therioaphis trifolii (assembly GCA_027580255.1). Taxonomy (NCBI): domain Eukaryota; kingdom Metazoa; phylum Arthropoda; class Insecta; order Hemiptera; family Aphididae; genus Therioaphis; species Therioaphis trifolii. Next base: position 16,568,260 of record CM050410.1, on the reverse strand, counting down.
CTGCTTTACACTGGTCTTGACATGATTCGAAAAAAAAAAACACAACGATAAAGCGTTTGAAGACGATGGTTTTCCATTTCTGGCGTGCCTATTAAACGATACGACCTGCGAATTTGTCAACGCCAGTGCCACAATGCGGCCCCGACATGTGAATAACATCCATTACGGAAATTACTTAATTTAGACAAATGGATTTCATCGACGTCGACGGCAGGACGAAAAACGGTCGTCGTGCCGTTAAAGCGACGCCAACGCGGAAAATCATACCGTTGTCATTTTTATCATTATTATCATTATTATTATTATTATTATTGTTATTTGTATTATTATTACTATTATTATTATTATTATTATTATTATTATTATTATTATTATTATTATTATTATTATTATTATTATTATAATTTCGACAGCGGTAGTCGGACGACACGTTGTGCGTTGTAGGGACATTTATTTCAACGTCGTCGTTGAAGAAAATGTCTCGTTTAAATCCAAAGCGATCGACGCTGTTAATAATTTATGTAAACAAATGAAGTGTAGTGTTCTTTTCTTTTGTTCTGTCTCGGTCGTTTGAAAAACTGAACAATCCATTATTTGCCCCTCCGACGACTAGACTCTATTTGAGTGGAATTAATAAATACAATTATTCATCAACAGACATCGTTCGAGATTTGATTATAATACACATAATAGTATACAAACAGTCGTATTTACAGCAATAACGGCTCCCGTCGTTTATTTCTATTTTGATGTAAGGGTGTGTGTGTGTGTGTGTGTGTGTGTGTGTGTGTGTGTGTGTGCACCATAAAAAAACTAAAAACTACGGTTTGATTTGTCGACGACATGATCAATAAAATATAGTCGTTAGTAATAAAAATGTTCTAACTCGAATATCACGGGCAAAACACGTCTTAATGAAATAATAGAGATTAATAATTAATAATTAAATTATTGTATTTTGTAAATATTCATAAATGTTTTCTTTATAATAATTTACAATAAAAGCTACACTAAAATATCAATAGTATATATATATATATATATATATATATTGATACCGAAATTATAACTAAAAGCTGCATATTTTTAATGCAGCTTTGGTTTTTATTTCAAAATGTTATCTTTTTTTTTATTTACAGTGTATAGGTACTTATTTAAAACGAAAAATTACAAACATTTAGTACTCTAATAAATCAATACGTACGAAGTGCACTTCAGCTCATTTTCCATGCATATCGATTCAATAAATTTTCAAATAGCAACATCAAATACGATTCAGTCGGCAAAAACAGACGAGAATGTAAATAGAAAAAGTTGTACGTAACCTGTAAAATATGTAATACGTTAAAAACGTACGTTAAAGTGCATTATAAGTCGTACGAAAGGAATTGAAAATGGTCTTTTGTAACCATATAACGTGTCTAACTATTACAACTGTAGTAAAATATACTAAAATGTAATATATTATATGTATATATACGGGGAGTTTACCGGGATCTAGTTAAGCTGCCGTCGTCTACTCTACTCGAATTTGCGTTATAAACGAGTCATAGAATGTGTGTGTGTGTGTGTGTGTGTGTGTGTGTGTGTGTGTGTGTGTGTGTGTGTGTGTGTGTGTGTGTGTGTGTGTGTGTGTGTGTGTGTGTGTGTTAGGGTGGTCCTTATTTTTGAACTTTCAAATTTTTGATGTAGGACCCCCTCAATTTTTTCATATATATGATAAAGTTATTATAGTTAAATTTGGTCATGATTACTTGCCCCCTTCCCGTGCCCCCAGGGGTTTGAAAAATAACAAAAGAGGGTAATTTTGTTGTTTTTCGAACTAAACTCCAGAAATTTAGCACTTGGCAAAAAAATGCATAAAACTTAAATTGAAGAACGGAATGTTTTCGATAAAAAGTGTTAATACATAATTTCTTGTAAGTCTATTCATTTCGAAGAAAAAAAACTGTGTGTGCGTCTGTGTCTGTGTGTGTGTACGTATTGTGTATTATGTGTGCGTATTGAACATATAATAATATATTATTTTATTCTCCAAATTTTGAAAGAATATACGATTACCAATTATCAACGTTACTATTATTATTATGATTATTATTATTGTTCAAATCTGTTACCAAGATCGAGCACGATAAATTACAAATCGTGTACCACAGACTACAGTGTACGTTCGGCTCACGTCCAGTACACTCGTTTTATTGGAATTCACATCGGCCGTAATTTAACTGATCGAACGCACGAATGTGTTGGATCAACACAGTACTATGGTTTAGATGTGCTAAACGTACCTGTATTTTACGCGTTCGTTGTACGTTTTACACGGTAAAACGATGGGTCGTCGTGTACGAAACGAAACGAAAACGGTATAATATAAACACTAAACAGGCGTGCGTACGCGCAAACTTTATCGATCAGTCGACGTGCGTGAACTATGTACCTATTGTACCTACGTACGTTACCCCGTGGCAGTGCTCTGCCGGGAGTGGTAAACTGAGTACTGAGTAATAATATTTTTCGAAAAAATATAAAATAATTTATAAATTACGTCAATTTACCAACTCATTCATCGAGTCAAAAGACATTGAAATAAATACGTATACAAAAATACGTAGCAAAGAGGTAATTAAAATGAAATAATAACAATAGAAAACGATTTTTATTTTCAAACAAGAAATGTTGAAATATGAAAATAAAAATATTTCACCATTTGAATTCGTTAAGAGCGTATCAAATACATGTTTACCATGTACATAATAACAATAAGTAGAAATGAAAAAAAAAAATAACAATAATTGACTTGAATTTGTATATTACACACATTAATTGTGATTTTTATGTACAACGTTGTAAATTATATTAGATATTAAAAATAAAAATAAAACATTTTTAACCACGCCTGTTAACACGGACAGTCCTAAGCCTGTAAAAGTGAGAAAGAAAATGTGCTTTTTTGGGCACTAAACCTATTATAATCAGGGACTCAGTTTACGTATACCATTTTCAAACCCGGGACTCAGTATACCACAAAAATGGTATTTCGGATTCAATTTACCTAGCGTCCTAGCCCCTAACCGTGCATGGTCCGGTCTACACCGGTCTAAACCGGACCGGACCGGATCACGTTCGAGTCTTTTCGGTCTATGTATATTATAATCTAAAATGATTTGGTCCGGTCCGGTCCCGCTTCGATTTCAGTTCGACGTAAGTTTTGATGACAGATTCGCGGACTAGCTGGTTTACTTTAACACGTTATACAATATAACATGTAGCATTACAGCACGGTCTTATTCCGATTATTATTATTTTTTTTTTAATCGGTAGGTTAGTTTGGTCTTTTCTAGTGCAATAAAAATGAAACGGCCCAGGTCTGGCTTGATTTTTTTGTTATCTGTCCGGTCCAGTCCTGGAATCGATTAAAATATATCTGTTCCGGTGCAGTCCTGGAATTGATTAAAAAATATCTGCTCCGGTCCAGTCTGAAAAAAAAACGAACCATGCACGGCACTACCCTGTGGTGCTCCCGTATTGCTGCGGGACGGGCTGAATCGAACTCCTGTTGTTTGCGCGCGTCGTAAGGTACGTTGCGCTGGCCCTGCCTTGTATGAAATTCGAAAATTTTTTTTCACAAATATTTAGCACGTAATTAGCATGAATTTGCACAAACAAATTCAGAATTCGCATGCAATTTCTTAAAATTCTAGATCAAAATTACGATGGGTGGGGCTTACGCAACGTTTCGCCAACTCCGCCCAGTCAAAAATATTCAAATAAATCATGATCAGAATATTCTAATATTTAGCACGTAATTAGCATGAATTTGCACGACCATCATCGAAATTCGCATGCCAGAATTTTGCGCGCAAATTCCGTTTTGCGATTTTATCCGTTGCGCCAGCCCCGCCCTGAAAAGACATTTTTCAAATTGCGAAATTCTCACCATACCGATAAATAGCACGTAATTTGCATGAATTTGCACGACCATCGTCGAAATTCGCATACCAGAATTTTGCGTGCAAATTCCGTTTTGTGATTTTAGCCGTAGTCGCGTCGTAGACAGACAGGAATCGATTACGTTATTCGCTTGCGCCGCACAGTCGGAGAAAATTCGTCAAAACAAAATATACAACATCGGAGTCATCGATGAAACGTGTCGCGCGCCGTAGTCCGTGCCAGGACGTGGTCCACGGAGAGTTGAACTTCTTTCGGCCGAATCGGCGAACGCGCGACGTGGTTTTTGTCGTGATTTTTCGCGAATTCGCCTGAGAAGTGTAGTTTTTAATGTTTTCCGTCGATTCTCACACGATTACGCGACACGAACGAAACACGGTAAAACCATGTCGTTTAAGCCGAGTCGCGCACACGGTGTCATAATGTAATTACGTCCGACGTCGCGAAATGAGTAATATATACGCTCATAACGTAATCGAGTGGCGAGCACGCGAAACAGGGTCAAAGTGAATTCTCGTGACGTCACAAACATCCCGTGCGTTTTTACGTTCACGCCGAAACGATGTACGCTCGCTTCCGTATGATATTGAATGCGTACGTATAAAACACAGACGATTCCTGTCGTGCTCACTCCCAGACACAAGTGTTAATAATATTATAATAGTATCGCGAAATAATTAAATAATTAAAATTAAATATTACTGAATTTTTTTTCAAATCAAAGCGTTTCCGCAAACAATATTTTTTTGATACGAATAAAACGATCGACAATTCGAGTACCGATATTTGTAGACATTGTAAGCTTTTTCTTTTTGAGAGATGAGAAAGGCCAAAAACGTCTTTGCTTTTAATCCCTCTCTTCGTTCGTTTAATGTCGCCAAAAACATTTTGAAACATACTCACACAAGCCCGAGTCATGCCGTCACGCAATCGTGAATATACTTATTTAGCCTCCATGAATAATTTTACCGAATATGGATGACGTATGTAGCTGTGTGTGTGTATGTGTTTATTGTGATTGAATAGATATTACACAATAATATTCATTTTGGAAACTTTACGTTTAACAGTTGTGTCAGTTGAGTAAAAATTTAACGTATCTAATTGAAACTTAACTAAAAATATACAGTAGAAGTAGCCATATGTAATTTATTTGTTGGTAAGCAACTCGGTCAAAGTGACTCTTGCCCTCAGTCCCTCATCTTCAGTCAGCTATAGGGTCACTTCGTTTAATATTGAACAAAAAATAATATACAAATACTCGTGTTTATTTAAACGGAGCCAAACGCGTATTTTAAAACCTATTCATATAAAGTTACTTAACCACAAATGGTGTTTCTTTCAAATTTTAAAAACACTTTTTTTGTTATTATTATTAGTACAGCTGGCGTTTTTCCTGGATGAACGAAGAGTTTCACTCAAAAGTATTTTTTCCGGCAATTGGAATAATGTAAAACATTTAAACGTTTTAGAGTCACTTCGTATTAAATTCAAAAAATCATACTGACGTGCGTAGCTTCTACGGCTTAACATTTTACCGCTTACCAACTGGCAACATATAGTTTTTCATTTAAAACAACCCTGATGAATAGAATTAAGTGTGTGACACATCATACACGTTTGTCTGTTATTTTTTGAGCATCGTGATTTTTAAAAACAAATATGCGTTATTAATCGACGTATACAATGTACATCATACTTGAAATACCGTCAATTGTAGTAAACCACAAAACGATACTGAAATATAATAATTATATAATTTTATTATTATGTGCGTGCATCACTTGTAGGTATAATTATTATATAATTGAATTTAAGTTAGTAAAACATCTCAAAAGAGCAATAACAATATTATTTGGTCGTAAGGAGTTATGAATAAATACACATGTCGTTTTAAATATTTATAAACTTTTCAAAGCTCAGTGTCTTTAACGTATGGGTAAATATTTTGTCACAAGTAATACTTATAGTACGGAGTAAAAAAAAAAAATCATAATTTTTTGAATTATCGTAAATAAAAAATAAATTATGTTGTTATTGGCTAATAAATAAACAAAAACAATACATGCATACTTGTGCGATGTTTTGGTAAAAGTTTTTTTTGTAACGATCAATATTATTCAGTTGTAATGTTGAAACGTCATATCGCAGTGGTTATTTTATGTTTCTGATTTTACCTTTGGAGCTATTAGTTAATATCACGATAGATCGATAATAGTTATTTTACCTTTAGCTATTAGTACAACACTACAATAAACTTCAATTAAATAGCGATGCATTTTTAACATTAACGATAACATGATTTATGAACAACAGTCTACTGTAGCCCTTAAATTTTTGATTATTTTATTATTTTCTTGACAAAAATACTGCAGTTTAATACACATTGAAGTATTAAAAATGCAATACACAATATGAACAACTATTGAACGTGATTTTTTTCAATAAAGAATATATTGATGTTAAATAATGTAGGTACATAACCAATAGATGGGTAACATTCTACACCTTCAAAAAAAAAAAAAAATTTTTCGAAATTTCGAGTCTTTTCGTCTCTTCGTGAAATTTAAAATACTTATGTTTTCGTCTCTTTGAAAGAAATACAAATTTTTTTGGACCGAAATTCAACTTCGAGTAAATAAATAAATATTGTTTTCCCTACGTTCAAATACCATAACAAAATTCAAAACCCTTCGATCAAATTTTTTTCGAAAATTCGAGTCCTTTCGTCTCTTCGTGAAATTGAATATACTTTTGTTTTCGTCAATAGGTTTTAGTGTAATATGCCTATATTATACATGTATAATATACACATAGTGTATGAAGGTATGTCTATATTTGTGTAGTAAATATTTTGATTTTTTTTTAATTAAATACTTTGCCATTGGCCTTATTAAAAAGTAAACACTCGTATTGCATCAAACATGTTCGTGATCAATTTGTATTTATTTACAGCCGCATCACTGAAATAGTTATAATATAAAATTAAATACGTTTATTACCTATCAAACCTACGAATAAATGAATTACTGATGGTTTTTATAATGTCAATGAGCCTGTTTGAAAAAAAATGAAGTTCCTCTCATCGGTGTGTACACTTATATTTCAAATTATGCTTTTCAAAATGACTTCCATATTCCAAAAGAACAAATTGTAAAAAAAAGTAGTTTATAAGCTCTTTTACTATGTATAATATCTGCACCGTCGCAACTCTCGTAATATCAGTACTATCTTTTCGTAATATCTTTGATGACTCTAAAAGATGTTCAAAAACAAAACGGAAATGTGAGTCCGTGACCTCCATGATGATCTAAACACGAGCAAACTAAGACTAAAATATATTGAGCGAAATTACGTCTACTTTCCGTAAAATGACCGTTAAAAAAAAACTATTGTACCTCAGTCTAAAAGGATCTGAGAAATTCTTTAAAAAATACTTTAATGTAAATTAATATTTTCATTAGTAACCATGACAACGTTAGTATAGTGGCTAATTGACCAACGACGGGTCACTTTTGTTACCGTGGGACGGACTCGGCGAGGACGTATCAAGTATGTATTGCATGGAAATCTAAAACTGATTAAAAACAATACATTAACTACAGGTAGGATGTCGATGGTATTTTTTCTGGTTAATTTTTGATTTTTTCGTATTCCGTGAATTTGTTTCTGAATACATCGTACAAAGTTTCGGAACTTGTACTTATTATTGCTTCGTACTTTGAATTTTCGTTACGTTCTAACGACGGTGCTTTGTGGTCGATCGACCAATTTATTAATATAATATTGGATGATATACTGTCCAACCGTTCAGAGAGATTTTTCACCAAACGTAACGTAAAAATAACGAAGGGTTTGTTTTGACTTTCACGACACGTAAATTAAGTTATCCACTTAATCGAATTATTATGTATATCGTTCGAACGATTATGATTTATACGTGTCAGACAATAAATCACCCGACTGTTCTATTTTTGCTTTTAATTTTGATCCGATACAAATCACGGTACTGAGTATTGCACACTTTATTTTTAGTCTAATCAGGTAATTAATTTTCATAAGTGCGTATTCTTTGGCTAACCGGTTCCGAGACTCGTAAAACCATTTTTGTGTTTTATATAGAGATGTGAGTTTGTATTATACAGTGGTATAATACTGTATTATACGAGGTATTATACACATGGTATAAAATAATTTTATACAGACGGTATAAAAAAAAAAAAAAAATAATGCGTTATTTTTAGTTATTATCACGATTAAAGATAAAAACTATTATCATTTATTATTGTTATTATTATTATTATCATTTACATGTTTAACCGTTGGCCGTCGCGTTAGGTTAGGTCGCGTTAAATTTCTTACATTAAATATAAGTACTTAGTACATATAAGAAGAAAAAAGTGTGGAACCAAAAAGTTAGTAGATATATTTATATGCTAATTGGCAGATAATAAGATTACTCAAATCCTAATTTTTTTTTGAAGTTTATTTGATATTTTAAGAATATAATTTACTATGAAATGTGAATTGTAATTAAAATGTTTTAAATTTAAGTTATTTCTAGTCACTAGGTGTATGTATTATGGTACCTACAACCTACATTATGATAGCATGACTAAATATTAATTTGGTGAATTAGGTCTAAAATAATTCTTGTATTATGTGTTTTTTAACTTTTTTCTGACTTTTACCCATTTTTTCGATTAATCCATTTTAAAATAATTCATATTTCATAATTAACAAGGGGGTTATAACCTATGTTAAATTTCCTATAATTTAAGGTACTGCAAGGTTCTATACGGTATAATATTGGTATAATACCTGTATAATACGGTATTATACAAAACAAAAATAAAATACCGTATTTTAACATCTCTAGTTTTATATAATATAATATATGGTTATTAACGTTTTATCGACATATATTTTACTGCACTTGATTTCTGCAACTTTTTAGGTCTTAAAACATCACATAACAATAATAACAACAATACTATATGCACCGTTATCACGCGAAAATGAAGTCGTACGTGTGTAAACAAATCGTTATGAACAAATAAATACATCACGGTATATTTTATTTTACATTATCCTAATATCTATTTAAAGAGAATAAATTAAAACTACGAATAATTGTGTTTTCGTGTTCTCGAGGACAATTACACTTTTTAAATAATTGTATTTATAATTTTAGCAACACTTCAGCCCGAGAAATATCTATAATGAATTTTCAAACCGAGACATCGACGGACTACATCAACGCAGACGAAAACGGTTTCCTCAACGCAAAACATAGTACAAAAGAGAAGGTTACGAGAAATGAAAATAAAAAAAAAAATAAACAAACTCTGTCATTGTATAGAACGTACAAAGAAAAATGATTCGAATTATGAATAAAATAAATGTCGAAAAAATAACACATAATACAATACTTTTTGAAAATGTGGTATATTTGAAAGAAATTTAATCGATTTGTTGTGTGCGAAACCTGTGTAAACCCTGGCTCACGTCACCAGCAATGTTAAAATTAAAATCTAGTGCGATTTATGTGTTATTATCAAATGATAATAAGTATTACGGTACACACTTCTTGGTTTTACTATGATATAAACATATTATTTTACTCTCATGTAAAATTAATTGACGTCATTAAATTGTGATTATTTGATGGCGTCAAATTAAAAAATTTACTCGTTTCGTTTACCGTTTCTCCACATTTAATGTACCGATAATGTATTCTGCGCACGTTTTGTATCAAACATAACAAATAAATAGACAACATTTTATACTATTATAATTTACAGAACAAAGTGTCTCGGAAAAAAAAAATGATATTATGACTTTTTAAAGTTATTGGTACATTGAGATTTTAACAGTGATTTGTGAAATTATTTTCTGTTTGGTTGTCAATCATGTTTTTGATCAAATCCAACAGAATCTAATAATGAGTTCAAGATTGAATAAATAATAATTGATAACGAAAGACCCGTTGCTGATAATGTACAACAATATATTATTATATAATTATAATACATTATACATTTTAATGTGTTGATGTTTCATTTTACTGATGATTTTATATTAGCTACTTTTAGTCGCACTAAAACCCAAATGAGTCAACGAAAATTTCAGATGTATATACATTGTTATGGACTAAAAAAAAAAAGTTTCATCGCTCACACAATTTGAACTAGATAAAAGTATCGTTTGAAAAACAGTCATAATTATATTCCAAAGAGAATGAGAGAAATAAAATCTCGTTTACGAATCGGATCGTAAACTTTCTTCGTTTACACATTATTTCAAAATTATCACGCTGAAAATGCTGAGAATTTTGAAATCTAGTACACCGGTTGAAATGTGGAATTATTCTGGTACGGTAATTCAAATGTTTCACATATGATCGATCGGTGCATCGTTTACTGACGACAGCTCATGACCGCCACACAAAAAACTCGAACACATTTGCCGGAAATAATTTTCTCGTAGAGTTGATCTCGCTCGCCGTGTTTTGCCAAAGGGTTTCACTGGGACAGGACGGACTTAATTATATTCAAACGAAATGGCGAAACGGGTCGCACGTTTTCACGTTGCACACATTATCATTCGAAGGAAAACAATAGTAATAAATCAATAGTAAGTAAACGATCCGGGTGACGTGTCCTGGGCGCTTATCATAGAGGGGCGTACAATGTGAACAATATGAAACGAAAATCAATTACCAGTGAGATAATTCACTCGATAAAATTCTACTCATTCCTTTTTAACGCATAATATATTATGTATATGTGTCATGATGATATTTTCTTCAAAACAAATAATTGAGTGTTTTGCCGTCAGATTATCATATATTTAGTGTGCAAGCCTTCAGAAATAATAAAACAAAGTGGCATTGGTCGGGGTGTCACGAGAGGATAAACGTCATTCACATAAATACAATGAAGTCAGACTTCATCCTTTTGAATAATGGAACGAAGATAGATTTTGACTAGTCTCGGAATAGAATATTGTTTTTAACGCGGTGGCTACAATCATTATTTTAAGTTCTAAGTATTATCACGAAGTTGTAATACACAAGGAAACATGATATTGCATCTAATTATTATATACACTCTATAACTAAAAAATTGTTCATTCTATTGAAGGAAATCATAATTCATTTTGACTATTATCGTATCATCTGGAGTTTTGAGGAAACCAGAGAAATAATTTGTCTAGATGAAGTATCATAAAGATTCGAAAATAAGGTGTCGGTCAATGATATTCTACATGAACACACTGAATACATTCATGTTCATCATTTCAAATTGAATTACATTCGAAAAATTTCTATTCTTCAAAACGATTCGAAAACAGTTGTTTACTCACATTCACGTAGAAGTGAAAAGACTCGAAGATTCAAAAAGATTCGAAAGTAAGGTGTCGGTCAATGTTATTCTACTTCTACACAGTGTATACATTAATGTTCTTCATTTCAAAGTGAATTTCGTAGAAAAATTTTTTGTTCTTCAAAACGATTCGAAAACAGTTGTTAACTCATATTCACGTGGAAGTGAAAAGACTAGAAGTTTCAAAAAGATTCGAAACTAAGGTGTCGGTCAATGTTATTCTACTTCTACACAGTGAATACATTAATGTTCTTCATTTCAAAGTGAATTTTGTTTGAAATTTCAAAAAATTATTGTTTCAAAGGTGTTGAACGTTGTTATGCTATTTGAACGTTGGGAATAGAATTTTGATTTATACATTCGTAGTTGAGTTTTGGTCGAAAAATATTTATTTTTCTTGAAGAGAAGAAAAATTACGTGTGTTCAATGTCAGGCAGAGTCGAAAAGTCACGGAAATTCAAAATAATATTTTTCAAAGATGTTCAAATTTGTTATGGTATTTAAACGTCGTGATTAGAATACGATATCTTTTACTCAATGCTAAAATTTGATCAAATCGTTTTTTTCTCCCGAAGAGGCTAGAACATTCTTATATTCTATTTCACGAAGACTCTAAAAGACTCGACATTTCAAAGAGGTTTTTTTTAGGGTGTTGGACGATGTTATGTTATTTAAACATACATATTAGAATAATGATTTATTTACTCTATGTTGAAATTTCAACAAAATAATTTTTTCCCTCGAAGATTCGAAAACATACCTACTTTCAATTTCATGAAGACTCGAGAAGACTCGGTATGTCAAAAATTTAGTAATTTTCCTTTCGTATTGTTTTTAATTGTTTGCAAGTACAGAAAATTTGTATACTGTGCATTTGACTGGGGCATTTGTTGAGTCCTAGACAGGAGTTTTGATACTTCTATCATGATTGACTGAAGATCTTACATTCAAACTCGTGGGAATGGTGCTGTTAACGTCATTCTAAACCACTTTAACTAATTCAGAGAAGAGAATGTAAAACAGGTTATAACTAACGGAAATAATGCAATTTCTCTGAAGTGAACAAATATGATTGAACAATATATTTAAATTCTACTAGCTATTTTCATTATATAAATTATAAAGTATGAGCTTTAATTTTTAATTAACAAGTTTGACATCGTATTTTGAATTCTGATTTATATATTAGTTATTCATTAAGTAAGAAAATAATTGTGAAATACATTGAATACCACGTTAGTAATATTTATGTTACATACGTATATATTAATAAAATACATTTTTCTATTGTTTTTATTAGTTTTTCATTTAAATATTCCTGTTATCATGAATAAATCGTAAACGTTTATTTTTGTTTTACTCTACAACCACATTAAGAAATAAAAATCGACACTAAATTTTTTTGTATTAACTCAATTATTATAATTATTATGTAATTTCAATGTCAAATGAATTTCAAAATATTATGATCATTTAGGACCATTTAACTTTTGACAACCTTGTACGTTACATGAAAAATATAATTTTAATATTTAATATCAATTAATTGATATTAAAATAATATGTCATCAACAAATTATTAGGGTTCAATTACGTTTTTTTAGACAAAATAATTATTTTCCAACAATCTATTTATTTGCTATGTTGTATGTTATGTATTTCATAATTATTAACTTCCTGTAATTAACTATAATATTGAATTCATTTAAACAATTTATACAGACCTTGGAAAGAATGTTGTAACCAATAAATTTCTATAACAAGCTATTTATTGCTATGTTTTACTTAAAAGCGAACATTTTATTTAAAACTACCACTGCTTGAAAAACATTGTCGTCACTGGTCAGTCTAACTTTTAGTCGTATTTTATCGATACGATATAATGGTATATTTGTCATTTAAAATGCAACAATTTTTTTTTATAAGTGTCTTCGCGATCATCTGCCAAACAGTATTTGTAAGTCTAATAATTTATTAATTTATACCAATATTGAATAAATTCAAAACACACGGATAATTTTGAACCAATGAAACGTTTTTGTAGCACCTAGTGATAGTTATCATAATATATGAAGGGTACAGGGAAAAAACCAGAAAAGTCACCTTTTTTCCAAAACGGTGATTTCGGTATATCAATATTTATTTACACGTATTGGTAGCTTAAGAGTGGTCGGACCAGAGAAAAAACAAATGGTCCAGAGCTATGGCCGTCGGAAGATCAGGCATACAATGAAAAAATAAAGCAAGTTTCCATTAAAAATATCTCGTCTCGAAATGAAAGTACGTGACTTACCAGGTTTTTTTCTTTGTACCCTTCATATACACTTGTATCCATATATAAGCCAACTCACATCATTTTTATGTTTAAAGTTAAATAAAAAAAAAAAAAATGAATGATTTGTTTTTGTAAAAAGCGAGTTTGTCTTACATGATGTATATACCTAGACTCTAGAGCATTGAAGTAAAATTTTGAGTGTAATAATGAATAAGTACTATAAGCACGCGCGTTTAAGTGCGTGATCCCCAATTACCAATATTTTATAACCTCCTATATTATTGGTAAATTTGATGCGTTTACCACAATCAATATTTTTAAATATATTACATGATATTATATATCATATATGATTAAATATCTAGACTGTTGGATTTGAAAGAACATGGATTTCACGCCAACAACGAATGACTAACGAAGAAGAATGTAATCGCCCCATGCCGGAACCTGGAAAGGTAGATACAATGATACATATTATGCTATAATAGTATTATTACTAAAATGCATTAATATCATATGACTATAAGCGTAAATTTGCATTTTGAAATTTGGTATAATTCTAATTTTATAATGAAACAGAATAACTTTTTATCGAGTTCTCCAAAAAATACTATAATTAGTAATATTTTAAATTTCAAATTTACAATAAATCTTATAAATTGCATCTACTGTACGCAAAATTATAAATAAATAAAATTATAAAGCTATTTTTTTTGATGTAATAAAATAAAAATAAGCTGCAAGATAATTTTTACAACACATATTCAACATATCAATAAATTTACAAAAAAATCAGTACTAAGTATGTAAAACAAAAATGATAGATAAGTATTAAAAAATGCATTGAAGGGAAATAATTTTTTAATATTATCAATCTTTAAACAATTTATTAGATAAATAATGTAGTAGGTATTGATATAAATGTCTAAATTATTGAAAAATTCCTTCATAAACTAAAAGCCTAGAGTAGCTTTCGATAATTAATGATAAAATATGTTATAATATGAAAAATTCATTGAAATAAACTTTCAAAAAAATGAAGTATTTTCAAAGTTCTATTTTTTAGTCTAAAAGATGTCAAACTTTTTTGAAAGAAATATTTAAAAAAATGTAGGACCCTAAAAAATCCTAGTCATAATTTCAAAAATAATGGTAAGAAAATCTAGAAACATTCACTAAAAGTCATTTACATACTTAAAGTACAAAATTGACCATTTTTAGGCTTATTATAAAACTTTGGAAATCTCTTGTTTCATAAGAATTTAACTCTACATTTTACTAACTCATAATATTAAATTATGGCTACTAGGACCAGAAATTGGAATAGCATATTACTTATAATATGTTAAACTATCTGTTCTGAAAAAATTTTAAGAACCAACTGTTAGAAGTGTTAATTTATAAAAGCATATATTTATAATTTAAATTCCTGTATAAGTTGGCCTTGAAGTTTTACTCAGAATAATTTAATTTAAGAAACGATGCATGTTTTTTTTTTTTTTTTTTTAATTCAAAAATATACCATACATTCAATACATCTAATACACCAAAGAGTTCATGTGTAGGAAAATATATCTTTATGGCTCTTTACTTTAAACTGTAAACTCATAATAGATTGAAAAATGATATAAGTACCTACATAATGTTAAAAAGAAAAAAGACAATTCTTATTATCAATTGAAATATTATTTTTGTTTATATGCATTTTGTGTTCATTAGAATACACCCTTATGTTGTCAATTGCCAAATATATTACCTGGTTTGGACAATGAATGGGAAAAATGTTTTGAAATATTCAAACAATTCAAAGATAAACCAGAAACAAAAGAATATAAAGAAATGTCACGTGGGAAAAGTAATGTTACAAAAAACTATAATAATGATTATTTTCTGTAAGACCAAATTTAGATTAGATTAGAAAAGTAAAATTTTAATATTGTTATTAATAATCAAATCTTTCTAAATTCAGTAGAACCTATATTTAATATGTATTATTTGTTTACATTTTCAACCAAACTCAACATGGAATATAAAAATTAGATTTTATTTTTTTATTTTTTAGATCCACCATGTTTTTTTAATTGTATTTTTAAGAATTCCGGATTATATGTGAGTAAATAAGTTATCATTAACAAAAATAATTGAATAATTCGGATTATATTAATTTTAGACTTATGATGGAAAGCTCAATAAAGATGCAATCACTAAAAAAATGAATGAAGGAATGAACAACAATGACAAGTGGAAGTCCTTATGGCAGCCTGCTCTCAATAAATGCTTTGATGAGGGTAATATTGTAATTTAATATGAAACATATCTTTTTATACATATTTTATAAGATTTTTAAAATAATTAAATTCTTATCAAAAGTTATTCTTAAGTTACAAGCTATCTATGTGACTTTGGATGTCACGTTGCATAGGGCACAGAAGAAAACGGAAAATTATAGATTGGTCCTTTTTTTAAATTTATTCCAAATTTTTCAATATTTTTTTACTTCTTTTAACAAGCAAAATATTGCAAGTCATTAATTGACAAAAAATAAGCTAGTGTATGTACGATTACTAAGATTTTTGAAGTTATCAGGAAGATTTATTTGATAACGTATTGATGTATTCTAAATTATAGAAATTTACTCCTAATTTAAACACACACGTTATCTCAAAGATTTGAAACATGGAATAACTTTTGTTCTTTTCATTATTTTCAACATTTTTTAAAATGAATACTATACTATTATGCTCGAATAAACATGTATAAAAACATTTTTTTTTATTTATCAAAACTTAATTTAAAAATTTTAAATTTATTAACTATTTTGTTTAACAGATTTTCAGAAATAATTTCATGATCAAACTTCACAATTAAGGTTACGTCATTTATTAATTGGATTTTTCTAAATTTTTGATGGGTTAGTTAACCTAACCTAACCTAACCTATCCTATGGATAATGTGGTACAGAAAATTAAAAAAAAAATCAATTAATGAACGAGCTTTTATTAGAATTTTAAGTTTCAAAACGTTTATCAAAATTGGATTCACAAAATTGTTATTTTGATTATTCTATAAAACTGTGGAATACAATTTGAAATTTTGAATTACAAAATTCGAAATCTGTGAAAAAATCATAGAATATATACATATTGTTCTTATTCCTTCTATGACGAAACACTTGGCAGGGAAGATATAGGTGGTATTCGATAATGGCAAAGTAAAATAAGTATAATTCATATTATAAATCTTACACCAATAGTACATATCTAGAGCCTACTCTAATAGGATACTCACCATTGCCCTACAGACAAATTATAATAACTTTCTTAAAATCAAATGGTGGTTATACTTAATTTAAACATAATATACCGGAAAATAAATTTGGTGTCAAGAAAGTTGATTGGTCATGAAGAAACCAAGCATTAAGAAAGTATCGGATAAATGTGCAATTTAATTATTAAGATACATATTCGTACTTATAGAATATGACTTTGAACCACAATAAGATAGTTGAGAATCTTTTAATTACTTAATATTATCATAAGGACAGATTTATTGAAAAATATACTTGTCTGTTCTACATAAAAACGTAAAAAAGTACATATTTATTTAATCAAGGTAATTTATACTGTATTTCATGCAGCATTGCAATAAACTATTTATTGGTATTTTTAATAAATCATCGTACAAGGCTTTTTCAACTTATGAATAAAAAAAGTATATTAATTAATTTGTTTCACTTCTAATAGTTGAACATGAAGATGAAAATACAAATCCAATGATCATAAATCACCCAGCAGGAAGATTGATGAAATGTTTCTTGAGAGATATTTATGTGGTAATTTATTATTTAACACACTATTTTCATACAATATGCATGATATTATGTACTTAAATATTCATATTCTAATACGTTAATCAAATAATTATTATGATTTAAGGTACCTACTTAATTTCTAGATACATTAAAAATCATTTTAATCGGAATATATTTTACTTTAAATTATACAACTGCGTTTTATGAATCATTTCATATTTTTACATAAAATGATAATTTATTTAAAAGTTTGTGAAAAATAAATTCATAAAAAATCGCCTTTAATTTTAGACGTAAGATATTATTGTATTATCATTTTTGTTATAATTTTTCAACATTTTAAATAATTATTTCAAAAAAGGAAAAAAATATTTAACTCTAAATTCAACAATAATTTAAAAATAACAGAAAATAAATTCAATTATCAAATATATGAACATTTGAAGTGCCTTAAATTTTTTTTGAAATACAGAAAATTTAAAACATTTACTTTAGAATGAAAATTATATCACTCTATTTTCTTATTCCAGAGTTGTCCAAAAGACGCATGGACAGAAAGTAAGTAAATATAATATTACAGTACAGAACAAGTGAAAATAGTTACATTACTAATTATTTTAGGTCAAGAATGCACTAATTTGAAGAATCTAGTGCAAAAATGTCCAGATATGCCTCCTCCAGTTTTTAAACCACCACCAAAAATGATTTAACATTGTTAAAGTATTACAAAATGTAAAACATTACTATTCGACAGTACATTTCAAAATGGAAAATGGTTTTAACAATAAATAATAGACAATTTAGAATTTTAAAAAAAGGTTATTTTTTTTTCTTATTTTTAATTCTGCTGAAAAATGATGTTTGATATGACATTTAAATACATCTTAATTAAGAATGTAACGAACAACTATAGAGGACTCGTGAAATGTTTTAATGTAATGTTACAAAAAATTATTAAGAACTTATGTAGAGAAGTGGGTAAAGTGCAAAATGTATAAATTAAGCTGACTTTATTAAAAATAAACTTAAGCAACTATATTTATAAATCTGCAGTATTGTTCAGACTCATAAAAACATGCCATAGCCAAATATTCGTTTATTAAATGTAAAGAAGTATCTTTCCCAATTTGTCTACATATATATATATATATATATATATAATATATATTTATATGAAGATAAATATTCTTCAGTATACGCCAAAACTCAACGCCAAAGTGGCCACGTGAAAATAACTACGCCATGATGTCCTAGATCGCATTACGGGGTATAATTCAAATATTTCAAATCATTTTAGTTCAAATTAGTTAATTTAGTAATCAAAGTTAGTTCAATTTCTTTGGCAAAATCTTGATACCCCGATTACCGACCAAATAATTTAAAGGGTATACACATTATTTCGAAAACGAAAAACAATACACATTTGAAATTTAATAGCAGAATAGAAAATTAGTTTAAATTTAACATTTCATTATATTTAAAGGTAAACCGACATAAATAAATCGAATGACTTCCAAATAATTATAATCAAACGACGCGCACGCTATTGTTTCTTCAAATTGACAATAATTAGCCATTTTTATCAATAAAAACATATTGAAAAAAGTATATATAAATAAAACAAACAAAAATAACAAATTAAACAATACAAAAGAAACCAAGTTTGAAATACATATATATTTATTATATTTTTTTTTGTTATAACGATTAAGAAAGCAGCTTTTAGTATGGCCTGGACGTTTCTTAGGGTCTCTTTAGCTGCACATTCAGCCTCTTGTATCCCACATGATAATTGTTCATAGTTTGTAGAGCCGCCTTGGCACTATACGAGTTATCATATGATACAAACCCTATAAAAAATACAACGAATTAATGGTTATCAAATATAATATTTAAAACTATAAAC
Organism: Therioaphis trifolii; assembly: GCA_027580255.1. Classification (NCBI taxonomy): domain Eukaryota; kingdom Metazoa; phylum Arthropoda; class Insecta; order Hemiptera; family Aphididae; genus Therioaphis; species Therioaphis trifolii. The sequence goes on along the minus strand of CM050410.1, from coordinate 16,548,932 downwards.
AAAATACTAATTTTTTTCTTTCCTTTTTAATAATTTATCTTTAACGTGAGCATGAGTTTATGATAAAATGTTGAAAGCATACCCCAACCATTAGACCCCATGTGACAAATATCGCATGGGGCCTAGTAGTGAATTATAATAGTAGCAATGCAAAACATCAACTACCGAGAAAAAATAGTACTTAATAGATAAATACTATTAAACTACATTCGATTAAAAACATTTGTATTTTTGTTTTTTAATTAATATTGATTTTAATGAAATTAAAAAGAATTATTCGCGTGTAGAACCACTCTTATCATAATACATGTGTTCGGTTAAAACATATTACGCAAAAAGGAAAAATAACATGTCTTAAAATGATTTAACACACTGTTGAAATACGAAACAATAAAACCAAAAATGAAGAACAAAATAATATCAACCATTTCAATGAAAAAGAAGTATTTTGAAAAAATGTTTAAAATTAAATAATAATTTTTAGTCAAACGTACAAGATACAACTTACAGTGGAAGTCTTAATAAAAATGTCAAAAAGTTAAGTCAACAACTGAAGAAAGTTCCTATTTCGAGGAGATCAAAACTTCGAAAATTGATGGAAAAGCTACATGTGAATAGAATTTATTTAAGCCTTTTTTTTCATATTCAAGCAAAAGCAGCATAATACATAAATAAAATTACCATATAAAATCATAATAATTTATCAACTGCATTAATTATATTTCAAAACAAAATTAATGTGCTTAAGAAACTCGTGTTTCTTAAGCATTTAAAAGCACTTTAATCATTAGGATTATTTTGTACATTTTATGTTACGAGTATATAACGATCATGAAATTAAGTCAGCGGACACACGTATTGAGAACGCTAGAAATATGAATGATAGCAGACACAATTTATCAAAAACATTTTGATTTTTTTTTCCATACATGTGATTAAATCCATTCTGCGTGAAAATACTCACTGTTATTGGGACGTACGCGCATTTTTGTGACTTACCGAAACAATTGGATAGTTTGGTATTTTTATCAATGCAAACTCTTGCAGACACCACGTTACCGAACGGAATGAACATCGCCACAAGATCGGAAGTATTGAAATCCCGAGGGAGATCAAAAATGAACAGATCGGAACCATCTGGACCTTCGAACTGCTCGTCGGACACTTGAATCGCTAAACAAAATAATTACACAATTACTTGGTACAAAACAAACGGCATAACAAACAAAAAAATTAAATTTGCATACCAATAAATTATAATATAGTATTCTTCTTTTAATATTCTACTGTTTTACATACTAGCATGATTTCTTTATATTTTATACTTACTAGGGACTATAGTCGAAGGTTGATATACGTCTTGTGGCGGCTGCGGCTGCGTCGTCCGCTGCTCAGCGATCACTTTTTTGGGGTTTGTTTGTTGCTCGCTAGCGACTGTAGACAGCGGCTTCGGTGTCCACTGCGCATCGATCACTTTTGCCGGCGATCCGTTCGTTTGTGTCTTGCAAGCGACTATGGGTAGCGACTTCGGTGTACTCTCCACATCGATCATTTTTGGCGACGATCGATTCGTTTGTGTCTCAGTACCGACTGTTGGTAGCGACTTCGTCGTCCGCTCCTCGTCGATCACAACTGACGACGATCGGAATGTTGGTGACCTCCTAGCTTCCGTATTTTGGATTTGTGATACTTGTGATATTAGTGCCTCGATAGGGACTTTGGGTAACGGCTTCGGTGTCCTTTCCACATCGATCACTTTTGGCGACGATCGGAATGTTGGTGATTTTCTAGAGACCGTATTTGGGGGTGGTGATACTTGTGATTTTAGTATCTTACTAGGGACTGTGGGTAACGGCTTCGGTGTCCGTACCGCATCGCTCACTTTTGGCAACGATCGATTAGTTTGTCTCTTAGTACCGACTGTGGATGGCGGCTTCGTTGTCCGCTCCTCGTCGATCACTTTTGGTGACGATCTCAATGTCGGCGACTTTCTACAGACTGTACTTGGGGGTTGTGATACTTGCGATTTTTGTATCTTGCTAGGGACTGTGGGTAACGGCTTCGGTGTCCGTTCCCCATCGATCAACTCTGGCAAAGATAGATTCGTTTGTGTCTTAATAGCGACTGTGGATAGCGGCTTCGTCGTCCGCTCCTCGTCGATCACTTTAGGCAAACATCGACTCGTTTTTGTCTTGCTTGTGACTTTGGGTAGCGGCTTCGGTGTCCGCTGCACATCTTTCACCTTAGCCAACGATCGATTCGTTTGTGCCTCGGAAGTGTTTGTGGATAGCGGCTTAGATGTCCGCTGTTTACTCGCCACCGTCGAATATAGTTGTATTAACTTTGGCGGAATACTTATTACAGGCGTCGGTGGCGGCGGCAATGTCCGCTGCTTATTTGGTACTTCCGTTGACGGTAGGGATTTCTTTAGCGTACCGGTAGATGTAGGCGGCGGCTGAGTGGATTCGGACTGAACGGTAACTACCTGCGACGATTTAAGTGTCTGCAAGCCACCGACGACCACATTCGGTGGTTTCGGTGTACTTTGCTGACCGGTCACTGGCGACGGCTGCGCAGTATTTTTTTGACCGTTCACTGGCGGTGGCTGCGTATTTTTTTGTACGCTCTCGGCAATCATACGAGCGGCTGCTCGACTTGCGGCTTCTTGGCGTGCAGCCTCTTGCCTGGCTGCATGCCGAGCTGTCTTCTTCTTGCCTCTACGAACGGATATAATATATTATATTGTTCGCACATTTATACCTTTGGTACGGTGTGGTAGGTATAATGTATATGTAATTATTATAACTCTACGCCGACGTGCCGTCGCTAACCGATGCCCCCCCGTCCCGTCGTGTACAGAGCGCATTGTGATCTAGTGATAACTGACCACCGTCGTAAATTAATGTCGAACAAGGTACACGGTGTCAATGGTTAGTGTAAAACACTCGACTGAACGATAACTAACTTAAAAGTAATTTTGTAAACTTACTTCATCGTTGACTGATTCTGTTATTGTAAATTGTATTTTCTAACAGTGGTGCTCTGCAAAATTTTCACGGAAATATCCAAAAAAATCTCAAATCGATAAATATTATGAGAGTTTTGCGACGCTCATCGATGTATATGACTGTTTATTTTATATATACGTCGTCACGGAAACGCTATTCGCGGTTTAAATCTGCCGACATACAATTTTATTGTTTGATTATAGTGTGACGTAGTGTATTATGCGTACGTTCGCCAATTCGTTATATTTTTTCGCCCTTTGCATTCAAGCGTGTTGTTTGTCTTTGGCAAAAAAACGGTCCAGTGTACAATAATACGTTTGCCTATGGGGATCAATAACACATCAGACGCGGATTTTTTGATTTTCCGGGGAGAATCACTCGAAGTTTGACACCGGAATGTCGTTTAAATAAATTTGAAATTTGTATTTATGATATTCTTTGAAATTTACGTTTGTTTACACGTCAAATATTGCACAAAGCAATGTAAATTGATATATGATTTTATTTATTACTTGAAATGCGTTTTAAATGCATTCTGGCATGTTTTGGCGGTGAAATTTATTTCACGGTTATATGCATTTCGGTTAATCTAGTATATATATACTTATCTTAATAAATTATACTGAATACAAGTTTGGTTTCATTTTATAACTTCAAAGTAGGTGCTCGGAATTAAAGTACAAGTGTTCACATACACATTATTATGTTTATTCTGTGTCAACATCAAACATTTATACTGCTTCCGATGTTTATTGCACTTCTGGTTTAGTGGCCACACGGATTTAGTTGACCTCAAATTATGTTATATCCTTGGTGACGATTACGAAAACGTTTGTATCACTTACGAATCGAACGCTGCGTGCCGTCTATATGGATTGCTGCTATAAGTTATGAAAATAACAAGTGAAACGGGTGGTCTTTTTAATAACATTTGACTTGTAAAACCAACGCCGGGATCTCGGGCTTGCGGGTGACGTCGTAAATCGTGAGTGAAGACTTAAATGCGTTTGGAGTAGGAATTTAATGTGGAACGAGAAGAGGAAATTTGCGCGTAAAAGAGCGTTGTTTTATGCACATAATATATTAAAGAGAGACAAAGAACACTGCGATGTGGTTCGTCACGAGTACTCAACGCACGACTCCTAAAAATTGGCAATGATGCACTCAGATTTTCGACAGCAAATTTATTTTTATTTTTTTTTTGCCTTATCCCTCTCATGAACCTACATGTCTTTTCGATAAAAAAACACGTATTGTTTCGATTTTATACACAATTATACAAATTAATAATAATAAATGAATTAAAATATATTCAATTGACAATGAGAAGTGAATTTATACTTTTGAAACGGCTGTCTCTTATTTCATTCTATCAAATGTGACGACGTAAAATAATTATGTACCAGTCCAAACGCACAAGGAAGCATAGTAAATTATTTTTAATAATAAAATATCCCATATCAAATTCGTTATAATCCTATTAGAATAATGCCCGTTAACGATTGTTATGATTGATACAATATAAAAACTTATCAAAAATATTATTACTTTATGTAATATAAATGCCAACCAGTGCCAAGACGAAAAATCAAATTTTAACAATCATCAACACGATTTTCTTTTTTTAATTTTCGTCGCCTTTTTTTATAAGCACATAGTACATAATATTATCACCAATACAAATATCAGTCTAAAGTCTAAAATTTACATAATTTTTAAATGTAGGTAATCCAACATACATAAATGAAATAAACAGCGTACGCTGTTGTTTATTCAAACTGACCATAATTGGCCCTTTTTATAAATAAAAACATATTGAATAAAATATATATAAATAAAACAAACAAGTATGGCCTGGACATTTCTTTGGGTCTCTTTCGTTGCACTTTCAGCCACTTATAACCCACTTGATAATTGTTCATAGTTTGTAGTTCGAAATCGGTTCAGTGTGTATTGAGTTATTAAGTTTACTCAAAATTTACACTAATTTATACATATATAAATATAGATAAATATATAAAATTGAGTAAATTAGTTTCGAGATAAATCGAAAATAAATTAAAGACGTTGAGGACTGTTTTTGGCCTTCTGATAATACAATAGTTTATTGTATTCAATAATATTAAAATTAATATTTTTCGATATTCTAGCAAACCAAACACGTTCTGCGATTCATTCGAACATCAAAATCTAAAATACGTCCAGTCCACTGAACATGAGTTTAAACATTCCCGTAGATGTATATTCTCGGAGAGAACTCGTGGACGGTGCACGGATTTCAATCTATGACGCGTATGTACTACACTCACCGTCGATCGTCTCATCGTGAATCGGATACCGTACACGTACTCAATTAGCAATGCCTGACGTGTGTGTACTCGTATATTCTAGCAATATAATACCAACACGCAATATACCTAACACCCATTCGGTGTTCATTCCACTATTAAATTTCCGACGGCACTTCCCCACTCGCTCCGTTAGTAATCGTTCATCTTTACCTCCGGTGTGTTGCGTATCGAATAACGCCAGTAATATAAATTAACGAGTATTACATACGATAGTAATAATAATAATAATAATAATAATAATAATAACAGGGTGCGTTTACGTAGTGTGTTTAACAACGTACTCACGCACAATGTACATCCTCGTGTTAAATCTTTTGGCGTGTGACGTATTCATATACTAAACACGCGTGGAAATAAGGGTCAAATTCGACATCGAAAAAAAAAACGGTCGTCGTGGCAATCGCTATTCTTTAACACTGTTCCGCGCACCGAAAACGCAATAAGTTAGTCGATTTCCTTTTTTGAATTCGAAATTTAGAATACCATTACAAATATGTTGATGTTTACGTATATACACTTAATACCATGCAGTATATAAAATGAAATGATTACCCACTCGTGTTTTGTATTTCTGCGTTTTTAGAAAACATTTTCTTTTCGTCTGATAAAATTCGAAAATTATTTTTTAATACCGAGTCGTTTTTATGTACAAAATGCAGCTGAAGTTATTAGTTTTAATAAATATTTAAATCTGCCACGTGTAAAAGTTGCGCGTTGCTATATTACATTTTGATATGCATGTATACATATTTTAAATATGAAACATCTATCATCAAACTGTTAAAATAGCGAATAATTTGAACAGAAACATGTTTAAAAATGCACAATGAGAGGGCTTATGATCTAAAAACAATTTTATTCTTCAAATGCAGACACCAACTCAATTTGAATATTTTCCGCTCTGATGAGAGTAATAAATGTCCAACGAGAGTAATAAAGATGAAGTTGAAAACCATTACCTTAAATGGATTTGAAATTCACCACTATCCTTTCAAAATTGGGAAGCGACAACCACTCAGCGTAACCCATAAGGTTCACAACGCGCCCAGGACAAATTAAGCAGGGGAATCCCTAGTTTTTATAAATACCCTGTCCTTTTCATATTGAAAAACGATAATAAAAATGTTTTAAATACAAGGCATGTGTTGACCATGTTTGATTTTCTTTTCAGAAGAAAATATTTTCATAACCAAACGTGTTTTGATGTGATGAAAATAAAATTCGAACTCTCAGGGCGCCGTCGGAAAAGTTCAGAGTTCGCGCGCGTTCCACGTCGTAACCACTTCACGTTGCAATTATCACATTATTATTCGATCGCCGACAAAGTCGGTAAACGACACGCCGCGTTTCCGTGAAATTTCAAAATTATAATGTACAAGGTACAATGCGCACATCACACGCGTGATGTGAATTTGCTCACAATCTGTTTACGGGACGTCCCGCCATTATAATACTATCGTCATTATGCCTAAGTGAAAGTGTGTGCGCGCGCGTTATTGCAATAATAACATATTCCTTTGACGCGTCGTATCCCCGTGTACACGCGGACCGGCTTCAACAGCACATCGATTTTGTTCACGTGTTTATATAATACGGGTCCGTGTACAATATAATATAGTACGATATCGACAATTGACAAAAATATCGACCGTCGACCATTCAGTCGGTCAGGTACCGCCAGCAGCGTATTTATTCTGTGCGTGTGTGTGTGTGTGTGTGTGTGTGTGTGTGTGTGTGTGAAGGGGATGTTACTGTTGGGAATTAGGTGTACAAAAGTGTAGGAATTACAAAGAATTCTCTGGAATTACATGGAAGTCTTGGAAATTACAAGGAATTCTTGGGAATTACAAAGAAGTCCTGGGAATTACAAAAAAGTTCTGGGAATTACGTGGAAGTCCCAGGAATTACGAGGAAGTCTCAGAAATGATGAGGAATTTTTTGGAAGTCTTGGGAGTTGCTTATAAAATATAAATCTTAAATTAAATATTTGAAATTATTAATTTACGTGTATGTGATATAGTATTGTGGTAATAGAACGTGATAAAAAAAAAAAGACTCTGTTATTTGATAAGATCTAATAAAGCATGAACATGGATAGTATGGACAGGCGATAGTGTGAATATTATGTTTATGTAGTTATTTTTAGATTTCTTATCTTTCTGTGTATGGTTTTAGCATCAGTATTTCTTTATTTTTTTTTTGCAACAATCTATTACATAGATCAGGGGTCTTCAACCCGCGGCCCGCGGGCCGCATGCGGCCCGTTTTGCCATTATTTGCGGCCCGCGATAACATTTGAAGTATAGCATGCATCTTTTCTATTTCGATAAAATTAAAACGACCATGAGCCGTCGATATTGAAAAAATTGGGGGAAGTGCGATAAAACAAAGTAAATTACTAATGATATTAATAATAGTTTGTAATTCAAAACTTAAACATGAAAATTGTAATAGTAAAAGTGAATTTTAGTATAAAACACATGTTTTTAGTACGGATGCGGCCCGCGAGATTTGTAGAAAACAATGTGTGGCCCTCTCCTTAAAAAGGTTGAAGACCCCTGACATAGATGATAGATGAGTTTGATGAAGCATACAAATATGTTACATCTTACATAAATATGTATTAATTTTACTACGCAATATTTTCTATTTACCTATTTTTCCCGATATCATTAATAGACTTAAACGTATTGAAGCTATAACTACCACCAAAACGGAACTTGAATCATCTGATACTGGAATACAATTTACAAGACAAAAACAAAAGAAGAACCTAAATTCTTCGAATTTAAATGGTCTGGACAATACAACAATTATAAACATTATAAAAAAGTGTTTAACAGATGCTAAAAATATGGCTCACAATCTTGGTATGGATATTCAAACAGATAATATACCGAAATTCGATGCAAATTCCAATATTAAAAGCAAAAATTATACCAAAGTGCTTCTTAAATTCAAATGGAGTTGAAAATATGGTTGATGAAATTATTGATGATAATATTACAAATAATGAGAATGAGACATCAGAATCCAACGTAGACATGTGTGATATATCAGAAGCAATTAACTGTGGATTATCTTTAGATCTAAAAGATTTTAGTGACCAATTTCTAGATGATGAATTAATGGCAAAAAAGGATCCTGTTAAATCCTCCTATGTTCAAGTTTTATTAAATAATAATAATTCAATGGTCATAAAAAAATCATCACTAATCTGGTTACTTGAACAACACCGGGCAAGAGTAAGTAGTGATCGTTTGCTTCGTTTTATTAACTCTCGTTGTGACCAAGGTGCTCAACAAATAAATAAAATAAAATGTAATCAAACAAAATGTTCAACTCAGTCAGATATTGAAGTCAACGAAGAAAGTGATATCCAATCAGAATAAACTCCACCAATAAGCCCAAATCAATCTGATGACAGCGATGAAGAGGATAAAAATACACAACAAATCCAGTTAAAAATTGAAAGTTATTATGCCATTAGATATGATACTAATTGGTACATTGATAGGTTATTAAACATTGAAAATTACCTATGCAAGATAAAAGTTTTAAAAGCCGAACTTGATATATTTGTTTGGCCTAGAACCGATGAAATCTCATTTATAAAAAAAAGATATATATTTTTTATGGTCCGTTATATTTAAATGATATTGGACTATTTACGATTAAAAGATTTGATAGGAACAAAATTGTCCAAACATTTAAAGCCATTAAAAATCAATTATAAAACCGTCTACTTAATAAGTAAAAGTCGAGGTAAAAGTAATTAGGTATAAATATTTATATAAGTATTATTTTATTTTTGTTAAGCTATTGTTACTTAAATTATAGGTACAATTTTATGTAGATAAGTATAGGTACCTACAAGTCTCTAAAATATTTTATTAATTATTTTATTTTAAATTCAATATTGTTAGCATACTTACCTATTTTGATTTGTTTAAATAAAAATTGTACTAAACTTAAAGTTGAGTAAATAATTACTAATTTTTGTCAGGAATATCACATGGTAACCTATTATGATTATAAAAAGTATGACAATTTTTATAATTTAAAACAAAATGTTAAAGAGATAATATGTAGGTTGTAATCACGGTTTGTACATAATTTTTTGTCAGATATTGTTTTTTTTTTGTATTATTTTTAAGTTTTCTAGTCATTATTCATCACCTACTAATTAGTATTTAGTAATGTTACAGGTATAATTTATATAATTCCTAATTAGGTACCTATAGTTTATAAATGTATAAGTTACATGGAAGTCTACGGAATTAATAGGAGGTCCAAATAATAACTATTAATTCAATGGAAGTCTTAGGAATTACATGAAAATACCTGGAATTCTAAGGAATTACGTGAAATTACGTGGAATTATATGGAATTCTAAGGAATTACATGAAATTACACGGAAGTCTAGGTATTAAAATTTTTTTGGAAGTCCAGTGTACAAAAAATTAGCCAGTGGTTTACCCCCTTTGAGTGTGTGTGTGTGTGTGTGTGTGTGTGTGTGTGTGTGTGTGTGTGTGTGTGTGTGTGTGTGTGTGTGTGTGTGTGTGTGTGTGTGTGTGTGTGTGTGTGTGTGTGTGTGTGTGTGTGTGTGTGTGTGTGTGTGTGTGTGTGTGTGTGTGTGTGTGTGTGTGTGTGTGTGTGGTAGATTCTGAGGAAGCTTCTGCCCCCCTCCCCGAAATGTCAGGAAATTCGTTTTCAAATCTATATATTTCCTATGAGATTACCAAGAAAATCGTAAAAAATTCGAAAGAACTCGGATAAAAGATATCTGGACGTGATACTTACCTTGAATAGTCGAATATCAACGGTTAATAATGACTTATTTTTGTCGAAAAATTGTGATAGCGGTGGCTGACGACAGTGATCGGTTGATGGTTTTTGCCGTTATTTTCCATCCGATATATGGACATCAGATTTAAATATTGTTAGTTTTATACATACACTAAAAGTATACCGAAAAAACATAAATACGCCCCTGGGTGCTGCTAATTCAAAATGTATACACGCATCATAAAATTAAAAAAATAAATAAATAAACGACAACGTTTGAGCTTAATAATATAGCATCTATTACCGACATCAGTTTTTTAATAGATATGTTTTCGAATCAGGTTTTAATGATTCAATACCACATATATCAATTTTATTACAACGAAACTGGAATAAATTCGTTTTTATGATTTTTATATTATGAATTTAAATTAATTGATCTCTATATCAATTAATTATTTTGGGTTTTCATAATATTTATTAAAATGTTTTGGACGAGTTAAAACTTGTTTCCGGCAATAATTTCGGGTAGTAATAGTTGTTCAACTATTTTTTCGATAGACTACCGCAGATGTAGTACAACGTTTAATACACAGAAAAAAGATACCGGATCGGAAACAGAAACGAATTGTTAAACAGTGAAACGCGTGACGCGGTTTTTAAAACACCGACGGCGCACGGACATCGGATGAAAAACGTGGTCCTATTGATTTTCGAACGTTCCGAAGCCTCGGCGGGACACCCGATGGTTGCGTCGTGTGGAACTGGTACGAGGTTTTCGAGTGGGGAGTAGTCGGCGCCGCCGGGCGCGTGGCCCCGAGGTCTCCGATCGGCGCACGTCGACGTCGTCTCACCGTATCTGCGCTCCACCGGTTCCGCTCCGGACGGATGAGGTTGGCGCAAGCCTATAAAGCGATGACGCAGAGCGGCGGTTCCCCACCTGTGGTACGCGAAAACCTCGTACGCGATACGCAAAGAAATTTTTTGATTAGCAAATAAAAAAAGGTGGTAAGTGAGATGATGGTGGTACAAGTTCGTCGTTCGTCCCTTCGGTCCTCGGACAAGATATTGGTGATGAATGTATTAAGTTTTAAAGAAATGATGACTCATTTCTTTAGTATAAAACGATTATGAGCAAAGCTTCAGTGTAATATAATATATTATTATTTAAATACTGTTTACGTATTTTACGGTTATTTGTATAATTTTTGGTGAGTTGTAATAATTTATTAAAGTGTGTATAAAAAAAAATCCTGAGTCACGATTTTTGAATTTTTGTTAGGATAATTAGGTAGGTATATGAGTAAGGTCATATTAAATTTTCAGAACTTTTTGTCAAATATTTAAAATTATATTACATAAAAACTTTCAAACAATTTGGTAAATTAAAAGTTCTATATTTAAGTCAAAAGTGCTATAATTGTTCTGAAAATGTTGTCCAATATAAAAAAGTATGTATTTGATATTGGATAATATTTTCAAGTTTCTAGCTTCAATACTTTTCGACTTATGACTAAATACCTAAAATATGAACAGTGAAATCTCGTTTACGGCGGATTTTTACCGATTTTACCGTTTTTACTCAGTTTTTCGATCGTTGTTCTTGATTACTGGAAAAACTATGGAGATTTTGGAAAAATGACCTCTTTAAATAAGAGGTTTTTTTAATAAAAACCATCTCAGTTCAATTTCAAATCTAAAAAGTTGCTGGACAAAACTTTTGGACAAGGATTTCTATACGAAAAAGTGTTTACAGAAAAAAAATAAAATAAAAAATAAACATCATTGTAAAACTATAAGATCCTTCGCTTCACTCAGAATCTAAAAGGTTTAAGGTTTTAAAGCAAGTTTTTTTAATTTCAAAGACATTTTAAGTAAAAAAAAAAATAAATATTTTTAAGTCAAGTGGTACGTGAAAAATTTTCAAAATGAGTAAGTGAATTTAAAAAGGTCGGAAATCGCTGGCGCAGGGTATGACGAGGTTGCATTCACTGGCTGTCGGTCCAAACCAACTTCGCACATGGTAGCGTATTCACTGCTCAAAACGATTCGTCAAGATCGATCGTCTCCGCCGAAATACGGTAGTGCGCCTCCGAAGAACATGTATTTCGTTAAAACGTTTTAAGATATAGAATCCGCTTTGGAATTTAAATTTATTCATTCATTTCTTGTACTATTTTTATAATACAACTGTTAGTCCGAACCGATCACCTCCAATGATCGAGCACTCGCAACCGATTTCACTTATATTATATTTTTTATCCGCATTTATTCATTTATTCATATATTTAAAATATAAAAACCAAGTCTGAAACAATAATTTGTCTGAACCTTGAACCGATAGGTTCTGAAAGTTTTACGTTACATCCGTTCGCTGACGAGGGCCGATAAGGACTGACAAAGTTAGGTGAATGAAAAAGTGTTCGCAAAAAAAAATAAATATATAAATAAACATCACTGTAAAAACTAATAGATCCTCCGCTACACTCAGAATCTAAAACTTCAACAGTAAGTTACTTTTTCGACTCACACTTTAAAACTGAAGATCACTCAAGTAAAACATACAAGGATATATAAATATATTGTTACATGTTGACATGTAAGCCATGTAATTTTAAACATAGTGCTTCTACACACTAATTTAACCGACGTTTGATAATGAACATTACAATGGCGCCACCTAGTAAGTAAGAACATAACTACCCAAAAATAAATTCCTCTCTCTAGTGAATCTAGTGAATTTTTAGTATTATCATGTAGACAGCGTAACTTGATAAATCTATTCAGTACGTAATTTTTGAAAAATGCTAGAGAGATACATTATAAAAACATTGCATTATATTCTTATTGTTAAACAATTGATTCATCAGTGCTTCTGAGTCTCTTTAGTGTCGTGACCCAAATTTTTCCCTGAAAATTTATCAGGACTTCTACAGTTTTATTAATATTCCAAATAAGTACTTCTGAAAGTCTTGAGTACATTGAGACACATTTCCAACATAATTTTTTACAAAGTTTTACAAATTATTAATATTACAGCTTTTAGCTTGCAGTTTTTGAGTAGTATTTATTGTAATTTGACAATGCTGTGGTGAAAACTGAATAGTATGATACACAACCAATTGGTTAGCTGTAAATGTGTAATACACATTGTGCCCATTGAGTATAGATGGCCAAACCACAAGAAAATATATTATTCTGATACATAAAAGTATACAACCAAACTATTGACTATATTGAGTGAATCTGTGCCTAAACTTAACATTTTTAGAGATGTTAAGCTAACCAAACTGATGTGTAAAATGTAAACCCTTAATAATAATAAAATTATAATATTTAAAATAATTAAAGCAAAATAATTTTAAACGCAAAAATGGAACAACGGTTTAACCTCGGGTTTAACAAAGTATGGAGAAAAACATAAAAACCTAATAACGCTTTAACTTAAACTAATATATCACAAAAAAATTAATAAAGTTATAATTATAAATAATATAAAACGAAATTATTTTTTCAAATGCAAGCCTAGTCACAATAACACAGTTTCAAATTACTATTAATTGTGACCATTTGAATTTATATTATTTGAGTTAGTTTAATATGAACACATAGTACATAAATACACTAGAAATAATTAGGTACTATAAATCAGGCGCGTAGCATGGATTTTCTCATGGGGGGGGGGCAAATTCGTTAGTTAATTTGCCTAGATTTATATTATTCCCTAAAAGGTTAGCATTACTCCATGTAGCAAACATTTTTTTACTCAAATGTATGAAATATAAATAACTTAACCATTGACTCGATAGGTACTATATTTACAAATAAAAAGATTTATAATTTATACTATACTTTTTTACTAATTAAAGTATACAGTATTTATAATTAGTTATGTAATATTTAAGTCTATTTTTTTACTGAATTTATTTTTTTACCTTTGAAGAAAACTCAAGGAATATCATGTAACTGGAAAAATCATTTACAAAATACAGACTTAGTTACTAAAGTATATTTTTATTGTGTATAAGTAGGTACTAGTTTAAAATATAAAATTAATTAAAAATTAAATGCCCGAAAACCTAGATAATTTGTATACAATTAAAATTTTATATTTTATCAAGGTATTTAATTATACTAATACATATTATATAGAATATAATCAAAACTTTCATCTCTTCACGAAATATTTAATGGCAATACCTTGGTTTAAAGAATCTTTTATCTCATTGTGTCCCCTAAAAACAATTCCTTGACAACTTACAAATAAAACAATATCAACTAACATTTTCATATATACTCCATTACTTTTAACCATCAACGAATGCTGAAAAGATATTTGAGAATAAACACTACCGGTTTCTTTTGTTTTCTAATATGCTGATCATTTAACATACTTGTTAGATGTAAATTACCTTTAGCTTGTACATCGAATTTATTGAGTTTACTTTATTGCCACCTTTAGTTCCACTACAATCACTCAACTATAAATTATCATATACTTATAATAATAATTACAATTAAAAAAATCATAAACTAAGCATACATACAAAGCACTTGCTTTTTTCCAATTTCTAAAACCAACTAGAAAACTATCTTCAAAATGTCCACTCTTTCCTGTAGTAAAATTTCTACAAGTGAATCAAAAATAGAATTTTTTGTTGTACAATATACAAGCCATTCATATGTTATGTGACGCTTATGATTGAAAGCACAATTTTCTGTACCATATTTGAGTAAGTAGATATGACTGCGATATATTTAATTTAAATATAATAAAATACCTTAAATTATGTTTAGTGAATTTTGCTTTCTGTTAAAACTGGTCACACAGGGCGGCCTGTTGTTAAAGTTCCCAAGTCGGAAATGACATTTTTATCAACAATATATTCAACACTTTTTTTGTGCAGTTATATCAATTTCTATGCCAATATTTAATTCTTTGTTTCCAGATTCTAGTGTTGTTGTTGACGAGGAATCAGTAACAACCAATTTTTGTCTTTTAATATTAAAGACATCAAACATTCTTTTAGCCATTATTGAATTAATTACAATTTATAATTTAAAATTAATTGATTAATTCACACACATACGCAATATACATAAATTATATTAAATTATGTTGTTTATTGGTTCAACACTTGTCACTTAAGGAAAACCACGCGTAAATATTAAAAACAAACAACATAAACAAAATAAAGATGATCGTCGTACACACCAAAAACGTTATCAACACTTTTTATAGTCAGTAGTCACTATAAAGCCGGTATTACACTGGATCGACACCAGTCGATCGACAATATACTACGTTGTGTCGAACATGATGTCGATTTGTAGATTTATTATTAAATACGTTCGACATTTTACGTTCGACATTTATAAAAACTAATTTATTTATTTTCCGGACCCACAGTTGAATTTCGTCCGTCGTGTAGTGTAGTTCAATTTTGTAATTAATTTATTATTTGAGTGAATATAAAATATATTTTAGTATTTTTCAAAGAAATGTCTACTGATGAAGATATTATTTTAGCAGCAGCTGCTTTTATTTTAGTGCCCCCTGTTAGAAATTCTAGCCACGGAAATTTTTTATTTACCAATAATAAATAACAGTTATAATACCTAAATAATAATTTTACCACCTACGCAATTCGCTACCGTGCGGTTGTCGATTCAGTTTCCTTTGATGTTTACCGACTTTTTGTCGATCAGGATTTTTGTCGATCGACAAGTCAAATCGACATGAAAGTCGAACGTAATTCGGTAGCAGATGTCGAATCAACGTGTCGATCGACTGGTGTCGATCCAGTGTAATACCGGCTTAATGCAGGGGCGGCCTGCCGCCTGCGTATTTATAACTTTACAGGTATCACAAACAAAATCTAGAATATTCGCGATTATCAATATACCTACAAAATACAGTTTTTCCAACAACGATGCGCCGTAAATATCCCAACAAAATAAAATAAAAATTATAAATATCAAATATTGAAAAACACAATTTTTTATTTTGACGTCTGGTGTGGTCAGTTTGCATTCTGGGGGGCTTCCCCCCAAACTCCCCCAACCGATATCTGCTATGCGTATTTTGAATATCAGTTGTAATCCGGACCACATCTCCTGAAATTTATTCAATATTTTAGAAATTTTTAAAATTATTTTTGACATCAGTTTTTTTTTTACAATTATTGCTTTACTTATGAATACATTTCGCAGTTAACATCAATTATATAGACAATATCAATAAAACTACCAATTATAGATTGATTACGATGGATGGTGACTATTATAACTGCAGGCCGGATAACTGAAAAAACGATTATGCTAAAAATGAAGATTCTTCAATTCACATACACATGATTCAATGTTTTCAATAAATAACATACAGCCACACTGAGTGCAAATGTGACTTTATTGGTATTTAAATTATATTTATTGAAAAAAAGATTACATTTGTTTTGGTAATATTTATAATCAAGAATTAAATTGACATTTAGAATAAATTATTATTACAATACATATTTTAGACCCCTCATAGAAAAAAAATCTAGATACGCCCTTTCTTATTTAAAATGAACTGTCAATACGATGTGACACTTCTTTTTGGCATTTTCACGTGTATATTATCATGGTTATGCTACTGATATTCTTAATACAGTAAACAACAACTGCCAAAATCGATCCCGAGATAATTACAAATTTTAAAAAACTAATTTACAACCGTTTATTTATATTTGCATTATAATCGTTAAAGGATTTATCGATGGGTTAGATACAAACATTGATAGAATGGTTGTAAAATTTAGTATTTAATTGCATTAATGAGAATAATAGGCAGACAAGAATCAATGCCGAGGGCTTTTTTTTCACAAAGAAATTCCCTATTATTATTGACTATGAAAAACCATAACGTATTACGATATATCGAGCATAACATACTAAATTCATTATTTACACATCATTATTTGACTTTATGAAATTAAATATCTAATTACATTGCATAGCATACATTTATTCGTAATTACTAAAATTATTGTTTACACAACTGGCATAGCACGTAACGTTCATAAATTATATGATTCAAATTAAATACAATCAGAAATAAATAACACTGTGTAAATTCGAACTTAGGTATAAATATGAGTTTTATACATTGTTCATCATTTTTATCAAAAACGTGTAGAAAGTAGATAATATTCAATAAGATCATAAAAAATTCACTAAAATGACCAATTTTATTTACGAATCTCTTTTAATACTCATTCATATAATATCGATTGCACATGCACAAGGATCACACGGAGACGGTAAATTCAGTTTTAGATAATATTGCAACATAAACTGCTTACATCTTATGAACATCAGTTGTAAACATGTAATTAAAAAATTCTTCAAAGGTGTTTTTAATTTAAAATAATATATGATACAATAATTATTATTTGTATTACAATTAATTCAGAATTAAAACACTTTCAAATTTGAACCAGATAAATAAGATAACGTTTTTCTTAATTATTTATTTTTTTTAGAAATATATAATGTATACCCGTTGGCATTATAATATTATATATTGTGTTGAATGATACATTTTCTACACAATAATAAATTGAGAATAGACGATTGAGGAGATAATTTAAATAAATTTTCGTTTCAACATGGATGTATTTTAGTTTTGGATTGGAATCTTAAATATTAATTAGAAACATTATCGGGCAATAATATATATTTTGAAATAATAGTATCTTAATTGAGGTTAAACTTTTATGCATTTCTCCTCAGTTAAATGCCGTACGTAGGGAATTGTTTAGTTAAAAATGTATGAACTAACAGTTAAATAATAATGTGGAGTAATATTGATATTATTGGTAGATTATTGTTTTATCAATTACACTAACATTTTTTCCAAATAAATAATAATTTTTCCCAAAGGATCCAAGATCTGCTGTTCTCTCTGTAAATCTTGTTTACGACCCTTTTAACTGTTTTTATTTAATTAATCAGTCATTTTTCCTCAGGCTTGGGACAATTTTTGAAAATACGTAACGTTAAATAAATGTCCTAAATTGTTAAACCAAAAACAGTAATTCATTTGATCCACTCAAATTCTAAAACTATGTAACCAACAAGTTCGATAGGAGAAGAACATTTTGTAAAATACACTGTTATAAATAATATATTGAAACTTATAATTATTATAAGGGTGTATTCATTTATATTATCCTAGTGGTTAATTCTCGTCAGCTTATGTGGAATTTATTTTTTATACCAACATTCTATTTTGGCACATTTTAAATTACTATTTACGAATTTATTTGCTCAAGTTAAGTGTTTTAGTAAATTATATTTTTACTATGTACTTTACGTGTGTAAACAATAGATACAGTACAAAGCAACGATAAATTATATGATTCAATTTAAACACATTATAACTAAAACCACTAGATAGTAAATAATACTATGTAAATTTAAATAAAGGTATTCAAAATTCATATCAGTTTTTTTATGAAATATTAATAAATCAATTTGCTGAAATTTCGTTTTGATTTATATTACGATAAACAAACTTGGTAATTGAGGATAGTCCAATATCACCATTTTGGTATCTAGAAAAACATGAATTGTATGATTTGATAAAAAAAATTTTCTTGTGCATTTGAATGAAGAATGTGAATCCAATTTTACATAAAAGAAAACCCCCGATAACAAATACGAGTAGACTAAAGACATTAAAATAATATACTCGGTATATTTTTACAATGAATCTGTACTCAGAACGTTTAACGAAAGACCTGCTTGATTATTTTTCTTTATCTTTAAACACACTCATTACGCTATAATCACGTGCACGGAGTGGAGAATACTCCATAGAGTGAAATATGTCTTTATTTATTCTTTTACTTCATCGTATACCTTTGGTTCATAACATTGCTTTTGCTTGTTTTACGACAATAATTTGCATCGTATTCAATTAAAATAAACTGGTTCCAGTTCTTGGCGCATCGGCCTGTGATATATACGGTTTAAACCAACACGATTGTGGAATACCAGATACACCGATCGAAAGCTTTCCAAAGGAATGCACATCATATTTATACAGGGCCATAGAGGTATCTGAAAATAACACATTGACCGATATAAGAGAAAAACAATATAGTATAAAAGGTAACCCTATTAAGATTAAATTTCTAAAGTTATCCGGTGCTCACAAAACAAAGGATAGGAAACATTATTCACATATTTTATAAGTTACCCAGTGAATAACAATTATAAATTACCAGTTGCATTTCAATACACCATACCTTTATTGCTACCAAGTAGTGAAAAAATAACACATTGATAGTTAAGATATGACGTTGACGACATAAAAGGTGCCTAAACTAGTGAGATATGTATAATTCTTAATTGTATTTTATTAAGTATAGATCTGAGATTACAAAAGATATAAAAGAATTTACGGCAAGATGATACTAAATGTTCTATGTGATTTATCCATTTTAAACATGAGTCAATATATAGACCTAGATATTTTATACAATTAACATTTTCAATACTCATACACGTACAGTTTAGGTTATTATTCAACAAGCACTGTGTATAAAAAATAAATTTATATCTCACTAGTATACTTTAATTGTCACTAGTCGTACTCCATTATACATTACGTATTATATTCTGCAGGATATTTAGACAAGCTTTTGCAAACTAATGTTAACGTGCTCGTCTACTATAGTCACCCGAATCTGAAAGAATGGTGTGCAGCTATTCAATGTAATGATACTGCCAGACAAACTACAGAAATGAATAATTTAAAGTCTTTTTTAGATAAACATCCAGGGATTAAAGGTGTGATTTTAGCAAAGCTTTATCCAGAAGGTGTAAGTATACACAGTCATTGAAAAGTGTCATTTAATATAACATTTTTGACGTATTTTCGAACAAATGATTATTTTACAAATGCTTTTTATACCTAATAAATTAAAGAATTTCTATCGATAAAGGCAAAATACGATCGATTTCATAATTCCGTATTTTTACGCCGACTGGTTACTTAATTCAAGTTTTCAGATGTCAGTAGACAATCACATATATATGGTAACTGTGTACTTAAAATTACATTGCATTATTTTTGTAGGATGTGTCATTTGGATGTCCTGACTATTCTCAAAATTTGAAATCATACATCGATTTGATGCATAAAACTTTTCCGGACCTATCCATTGGTATTTTTATCTGGGGATTACATCAAAAACAAAACTTCCAAGATCCAAAATTACCATGTAAGAAATTATTGCAGGAATTGTATGGCAACATTATTATTCAGATATTTATATGAAAAAACCAAGAGAAATCATGAACAAGGAACAAAATAATAAATTAACATTTGAAAGTATCATCAATTATAAAATAATTTTGCTTCATTGTTCCGTTAGGGTTGGACTTCAAAATTCTAGACCCTTCAGTTGACTTTTACGAGTTAACCACATATGACATAAATGTATGTACTGATGAGTTCCTAAAGACCGGCGTTTATCCATTGATCGGGAATTATAGTAATACTGTGGTAAGACTATTTATTTTTTAACAGAATGCATGAAGGGAAAAACTTTTACTTTTGTCCTAGTTTTTTTTTTTTTTTTAAGGATAATATAAGAACATTCCTGGAAAAAACTGGTGTCCCTAAAACGAAAATGCATATAACATTTTCAATCTACGGTGAAGGAAAGAACTTAGACTATTGTCTTTCAATTTCTACGGCTGTAAGTATGAAAAGCTGAATAGATAGTGTTGATGGAAGTTTATCGTCGGAATCGAACTATATGATGGTGATGGATCTATTTAATATTGTAGAAATTATCAATAATTTTTTATGTAAATGAATGTGCAACACTTTAATTTCCAAATTTAATACCATCTACACATTTTATTATTTTATTTTAATTTTGGTTGGATTTTGTTACCAAAACCTCAAAATCTTTTGATCTCGATACCCTACAGAAATTTTCTTTTGGCGCAAGTCGTTTCGAAAATTATTCCTTCTGTAATCCATGATCAATTAATAAAATGCGATTCAAATACATTTCTTACAAAAATGTCTCCCAATGAATATTTTATGTGGGAGTTCGACGTCATAACTGTTGATCGGTGTAACATAAATGAATGGAATACAGAAAACTACTGGTGGGTAAATACTTTTGGCATGTATTCAATATTGTTATTAAAAAGTCCAAGGTGTAAGGCCACATTACGTTTTCAGACTAATTTTTAAGAATCAAACATTTTATTTATAAAAAGATTTTTAAAACAAGATTTTTCCATTGTTCTGTATTCAACTTTAGAGAAGTCAACGTTTTTTAAAATAATTCTCGAGGCTGTAAAATATATTTTTGATGTAGTGTAACCATTTTAATGTTTCTAGCAACAATAGTTTTGAAGTCAATCCTAGATAAATACAATTTTTGTGATTAAAATATAGTTTACATTCACATTTTATCAATTTCATTCAATGTTTGATTCATCTTTTCAAAATATAGTAGTTGGACAAATTGTGAAATCCTCACTCCTTTTTGTAAATTTTAATGAATAAAATGCAAAATAGGTCATTCTTCCGTTCTAATTATCAGGCTTCACTAAAGGAAAATAAAAGATATTTTATGACATGAATTTGTTTTCAACACATCCGATAAGAAAAATTATAAAATAATTCAAATGTTTTAACGAAAATCCGTAACGATAAAATATAAAACATGTCCTCTCCTCCTCTTTCCTGACCAAAAATCGAAAACAGGATAACACTGAGACACCGAAGGTTAGGTTAGGTAATGAACGAATACATGATGAAAAATGTAAAATAAATCATAAGTCTCGTCATAATGTGATGATAAGGAACACAGTGTGTTCGACAGAGCCGTCCCCTGCTCGTTGCATAAATGTAAAAATAGGCATCAAAAGAGGATGTATAAACGAGTTGCACAATAAAAACCAGTTATATTGTAAAAATATATATATATATATATATATATATATATATATATATATATATATATATATATATATATATATATAAAATAATAATAATATATATTATGGTTAATAATTTTTACAACATTATAATATAAAAATTTAAACACATATAAAGTATAAAATTTTCAAATGCAATTTCACATTTAATTTACAGTACTGTAATAACGTAGAAAAGGCAAAATCTTCAATATGTGTTGATACCATAAAGACATTAACAGAAAAAGTAATACTTTACATACGATTTTAAATTTTTATCATTTTTCTGTGTGCATTATCTTGCGTTATTTTTAGGGAGCATATGCGAAAAAAAACAGCGCCGGATTTATAGCGAACAACATTGATATGGATGACACTTTGGGTACCTGTCAATGTGGCGAACCGTTTCCGGGATTTCGCGCACTATTAAACGGTTACAATGGAGCACCTCCACCACCACCTTGTGCTTTATTTGATAGAACCTAAGCTTCGGAATACAAAAATCGATATTTTAATTTAATCAAATTTAACTGTCTGGATTTAATAAATTTTTAATATGAATCATCTGAACGTAAAATGATTTTACTTGTTCCCATATCGACACTATCACATACACAAACAATATAAACAAAATAAAGATGATCGTCGTACACACCAAAAACGTTATCAACACTTTTTTATAGTCAGTAGTCACTATAATGCGGTGGCGGCCTGCAGCCTGCGTATTTATAACTTTACAGGTATCGCAAACAAAATCTAGAATATTCGCGATTATCAATATACCTACAAAATACAGTTTTTCCAACAACGATGAGCCGTAAATATCCCAATAAAATAAAATAAAAATTATAAATATCAAATATTGAAAAACACAATTTTTTATTTTGACGTCTGGTGTGGTCAGTTTGAATTCTGGGGGGCTTCCCCCCAAACTCCCCCAACCGATATCTGCTATGCGTATTTTGAATATCAGTTGTAATCCGGACCACATCTCCTGAAATTTATTCAATATTTTAGAAATTTTTAAAATTATTTTTGACATCAGTTTTTTTTTTACAATTATTGCTTTACTTATGAATACATTTCGCCACACTGAGTGCAAATGTGACTTTATTGGTATTTAAATTATATTTATTGAAAAAAAGATTACATTTGTTTTGGTAATATTTTTAATCAAGAATTAAATTGACATTTAGAATAAATTATTATTACAATACATATTTTAGACCCCTCATAGAAAAAAAATCTAGATACGCCCTTTCTTATTTAAAATGAACTGTCAATACGATGTGACACTTCTTTTTGGCATTTTCACGTGTACATTATCATGCTTATGCCACTGATATTCTTAATACAGTAAACAACAACTGCCAAAATCGATCCCGAGATAATTACAAATTTTAAAAAACTAATTTACAACCGTTGTGCAAATATTATAATCGTTAAAGGATTTATCGATGGGTTAGATACAAACATTGATAGAATGGTTGTAAAATTTAGTATTTAATTGCATTAATGAGAATAATAGGCAGACAAGAATCAATGCCGAGGGCTTTTTTTTCACAAAGAAATTCCCTATTATTATTGACTATGAAAAACCATAACGTATTACGATTTATCGAGCATAACATACTAAATTCATTATTTACACATCATTATTTGACTTTATGAAATTAAATATCTAATTACATTTGATAACATACATTTATTCGTAATTAATAAAATTATGATTTACACAAATGACACAGCATGTAACGTTCTTATATTATATGATTCAAATTAAATACAATCAGAAATAAATAACACTGTGTAAATTCAAACTTAGGTATAAATATGAGTTTTATACATTGTTCATCATTTTTATCAAAAACGTATAGAAAGTAGATAATATTCAATAAGATCATAAAAAATTCACTAAAATGACCAATTTTATTTACGTATCTCTTTTAATACTCATTCATATAATATCGATTGCACATGCACAAGGATCACACGGAGACGGTAAATTCAGTTTTAGATAATATTGCAACATAAACTGCTTACATCTTATGAACATCAGTTGTAAACATGTAATTAAAAAATTCTTCAAAGGTGTTTTTAATTTAAAATAATATATGATACAATAATTATTATTTGTATTACAATTAATTCAGAATTAAAACACTTTCAAATTTGAACCAGATAAATAAGATAACGTTTTTCTTAATTATTTATTTTTTTTAGAAATATATAATGTATACCCGTTGGCATTATAATATTATATATTGTGTTGAATGATACATTTTCTACACAATAATAAATTGAGAATAGACGATTGAGGAGATAATTTAAATAAATTTTCGTTTCAACATGGATGTATTTTAGTTTTGGATTGGAATCTTAAATATTAATTAGAAACATTATCGGGCAATAATATATATTTTGAAATAATAGTATCTTAAGTGAGGTTAAACTTTTATGCATTTCTCCTCAGTTAAATGCCGTACGTAGGGAATTGTTTAGTTAAAAATGTATGAACTAACAGTTAAATAATAATGTGGAGTAATATTGATATTATTGGTAGATTATTGTTTTATCAATTACACTAACATTTTTTCCAAATAAATAATAATTTTTTCCAAAGGATCCAAGATCTGTTGTTCTCTCTGTAAATCTTGTTTACGACCCTTTTAACTGTTTTTATTTAATTAATCAGTCATTTTTCCTCACACTTGGGACAATTTTTGAAAATACGTAACCTCAAATAAATGTCCTAAATTGTTAAACCAAAAACAATAATTCATTTGATCCACTCAAATTCTAAAACTATGTAACCAACAAGTTCGATAGGAGAAGAACGTTTTGTAAAATACATTGTTATAAATAATATATTAAAACTTATAATTATTATAAGGGTGTATTCATTTATATTAGCCTAGTGGTTAATTCTCGTCAGCTTATGTGGAATTTATTTTTTATACCAACATTCTATTTTGGCACATTTTAAATTACTATTTACGAATTTATTTTTTCAAGTTAAGTGTTTTAGTAAATTATATTTTTACTATGTACTACACGTGTGTAAACAAGAGATACAGCACATAGCAACGATAAATTATATGATTCAATTTAAAAACATAACTAAAACCACTAGATAGTAAATAATACTATGTAAATTTGAACAAAGGTATTCAAAATTCATATCAGTTTTTCATGAAATATTAATAAATCAATTTGCTGAAATTTCGTTTTGATATATATTATGATAAACCAACTCGGTGATTGAGGATAGTCCAATATCACCATTTTGGTATCTAGAAAAACATGAATTGTATGATTTGATAAAAAAAATTGTTTTGTGTACTTGAATGAAGAATTTGAATCCAATTTTATATAAACCCCCCCCCCCCCCGATAACAAATACGAGTAGACTAAAGACATTAAAATAATATACTCGGTATATTTTTACAATGAATCTGTACTCAGAACGTTTAACGAAAGACCTGCTTGATTATTTTTCTTTATCTTTAAACACATTCATTACGCTATAATCACGTGCACGGAGTGGAGAATACTCCATAGAGTGAAATATGTCTTTATTTATTCTTTTACTTCATCGTATACCTTTGGTTTATAACATTGCTTTTGCTTGTTTTACGACAATAATTTGCATAGTATTCAATTAAAATAAACTGGTTCCAGTTCTTGGCGCATCGTCGTGTGATATATACGGAAAACTTCAAACCGCATGTGGAACACCAGATACGCCAATCGAAAGCTTTCCAAAGGAATGCACATCATATTTATACATGGCCTTAGAGGTATCTGAAAATAACACATTGACCGATATAAGAGAAAAACAATATAGTATAAAAGGTAACCCTATTAAGATTAAATTTCTAAAATTATCCGGTGCTCACAAAACAAAGGATAGGAAACATTATTCACATATTTTATAAGTTACCCAGTGAATAACAATTATAAATTACTAGTTGCATTTCAATACACCATACCTTTATTGCTACCAAGTAGTGAAAAAATAACACATTGATAGTTAAGATAAGACGTTTACGGCATAAAAGGTGCCTAAACTAGTGAGATATACATAATTCTTAATTGTATTTTATTAAGTATAGATCTGAGATTACAAAAGATATAAAAGAATTTACGGCAAGGTGATAATAAATGTTCTATGTGATTTATCCATTTTAAACATGAGTCAATATATAGACCTAGATATTTTATACAATTAACATTTTCAATACTCGTCGAGACGAGTATATAAGACGTGCTCGTCTACTATAGACACCCGAATCTGAAAGAATGGTGTGCAGCTATTCAATGTAATGATACTGCCAGACAAACTACAGAAATGAATAATTTAAAGTCTTTTTTAGATAAACATCCAGGGATTAAAGGTGTGATTTTATCAAATCTTTATGAAGCAAATGTAAGTATACACAGTCATTGAAAAGTGTCATTAAATATAACATTTTTGACGTATTTTCGAACAAATGATTATTTTACAAATACTTTTTATACCTAATAAAATTAAAGAATTTCTATCGATAAAGACAAAATACGATCGATTTCATAATTCCATATTTTTACGCCGACTGGTTACTTAATTCAAATTTTCAGATGTCAGAAGACAATCACATATATATGGTAACTGTGTACTTAAAATTACATTGCATTATTTGCGTAGGATTTGTCATTTGGATGTCCTGACTATTCTCAAAATTTGAAATCATACATCGATTTGATGCATAAAACTTTTCCGGACCTAGCGATTGGTATTAATATCCGGGGAATACGTCAAAAACAAAACTACCAAGATCCAAAATTACCATGTAAGAAATTATTGCAAGAATTGTATTGCAAAATTATTATTCAGATATTTATATGATAAAACTAAGAGAAATCATGAATAAGGAACAAAATAATAAATTAACATTTGAAAGTATCATCAATTATAAAATAAATTAGCTTCATTGTTCCGTTAGGGTTGGACTTCAAAATTCTAGACCCTTCAGTTGACTTTAACGTGTTCAGCACATATGAAATAAATTCATGTACTGATGAGTTCAAAAAGACCGGCGTTTATCCATTGATCGGGAATTATAATAATACTGTGGTAAGACTAGTTATTTATTAACAAAATGAAACAATGGAAAAATGTTAATTTCTGGCTGCTTTGTTTTTTTTTTTTAAGGATAAGATAAGAACATTCCTAGAGGAAACGGGTGTCTCTAAAACTAAAATGCATATAACTTTTTCAATCTACGGTGAAGGAAAGGTCGGAGAACCGTGTTTTACATTGCCTACGGCTGTAAGTATAAAAATCTGAATAGGTAGTAATGGTGGAATTTTATCATTGGTTATCATAGGAATCGAACTAGATAATGTTGATGGATCTATTTAATATTGTTGAAATGATAAATAATTTGTTATGTAATAGATTGTGCAACACTATAAATTTTCTTATTTCATATCATCTACACATTGTATTATTTTATTTTAATTTTGGTAGGATTTTGATACTAAAACCTTAAGAACTTCTGACCTCTATGCGCTACAGAAATGTTGTTTTGCCGCAAATCATTTCAATACTTTTTTCTTTATATAATCCATAATTCATTTATACAATTCAATTTAATTACATTTCTTACAGAAATGTTTCCCAATGAATATTTTATGTGGAAATTCGACGTAAAAATTGTAGATCAGTGTAACTTAAATAAATCGAACACAGAAAACCTCTGGTGGGTAAATATGTTTGGCATTTATTCAATATTGTTATTAAGAAGCACAAGTAAGGACACATTACATGTTCAGATTAAATTTTTAAGAATCAAACATTTTATTTTTCAACAGTTTTATGAAAAAAGTTTTTCCGACGTTCTATAATCAACTTTAGAGTGATCAACGTTTTCTAAATATTTCTCGAGGCTATAAAATAGATTTTTTTGTATAGTTACTATTTGTATGATTCTAGCAGTTCTAGTTTTGAAGTCAATTCTAGATAACGAAATTATTATTGCACATTTTATCAATTTCATTCAATGTTTGATTCATCTTTCCAAAATATAGTGGTTGGACAAAATTTTCTCTTTTTACATAATCATCATCTCCATCTCATTTGAATCGGCTATCCTAGTACTCAAGTTCTATTTAACTCGGTCACACACATCCTCTTCACATAAACCAGCTATTTTCATGAGTCTCTTCAGTGCTTTCCACTACTTGTTTTTCAGATTTCTTTTGCCTCTTATTTCTTCTACAAAAAAATTATGCAATTCATACTGTTCCAGTCCTTACCTTTTTTAAAAATAACTCTACGATATTTATCTATTTTCCCGCGTTCATCTACTATTGATGCCGCCCTTGGTGTACCCTTTATTTCTTTATTTTTCAAGGGGTGAAATGCAATATCTTACTGCTTGATCATTTGTTCCCAGATTATTTTTTAGTATATTCTATAAGTCATCGAATGATTTAATTGTAATTCAGAAATAGTTTTAAAAAATTTGGTCCCGCCCTAAGTTTCATGTACAAGGTAATATAAAGAATTGAGGAATGTCTTGTTTTTAAAATTGGATGTTTTCAATTTTTTCTTTTTTATTTTTGTCTCGATCTTCTCATTCTTCGATATGTGACTCTCAAACATACAGAATCTGACACGTCCATTTTCGTTGAATGTATAATACAAACTGAATGTTTAGATGTATTATTATTAATGAAATAAATGTAATAAACACGAATGTTTGGCGTTTGACGCGAGTGTTAGCGCGTTCATGTGAATGATCTTTGTTACGGAGTAAAACGAATTAAAAGGGTTTTTTTTCAAAACCAACAAATCCAACAAAATGACAGATAAAAAACTGAACAAGTGACAGATGAAAACAGCACCGAGTAAAGGCAAACGGCAATGCAACGGTGTGGTGTTCATCTGTCACAACCAAACGACGGACCAATCAGCAACTGACTAAGTTATCAGAAAGGGTATATATACCGGACGATTTCGATAACTTAGTCACTCCACTTCAAGCCTTCAAACTATCAACATCTATAAGAAACATTCCGATAGTAAGAAGACCAGGACCAGAAACCGACAGCCGAAGACCGACGACAACGCCGCTCCACGGCTACAAACGCCCTTCGACCGCCGACCACCGACGACCGCGTTGCTCCACGGTTGCAAGCATCGACCAAGCGCCGAGGACCGACGACAACGCCCTTCCACGGCTATAAGCGCCGTTCGACCGCCGATCACCGACGACCGCGCCGTTTCACGGTAGCAAGCGCTACTCGACCGCTGGATACCGACGACAGAGCCGTTCCACGGCTGCAACCATCATCCGTCCGCGGACCACTGACGACCTTGCCGTTCCCGGTTGCGTACGTCATCGCACGTACGCATATCGACGACGACGCCGCTCCACGGCCGGAAACACCAGTCAATTGCCGATTAACGACCCGTCGGTCATCTACCCACGGACGCAAGCATCGGCCGATCAACAACGCCGTGACGCCGCCAACCAATCGCCATTCCTCTAGCCCGGTCTACGATATCACCGGATAGACCGACAACTCCCGGCGTGTCAACAGTAAATGGCCCTTTTTAGGGTCACCACAACTCCAACCTCGGCACTTAACTAAGTTGTCCGACCCGAGTCTGGTTCGTCGTCGGGGTGCCGCTTACTTAAGTCTGCACCGACGACGGCCGGCTCCTTAGCCGATCGTATTGTGAATTTATATAAACTATTATAAAAAACCGTTGTAAATATAGGGTCCGACAAGTGTCCGGCCATAATACCCAAGCGCCTCCGATTGTGCCGACTCACTTATTTAAGTCTGGTCGGCACAAATCGACGCTTTACTCGCCCCCAATATTGTACATATAAAATTATAATTCAACATAGCAATAGAATAACTTAATTACAGAGCACACAATTGTTATTTTATTTACGATACGGGTCGTCCAACCAGACGGACCGTTTCAACTGGCGCCCAACCCGTGACTCGAAAAAACGATCACCGACAAGCAAAATTTTACTAGTCGGTACGGCAAATACAAGTACCTGACGATATAATCCAAGACGAGCAACAGACCAAAGAACCGGCATAATGAATAATAATAAAAAAAAAAAAAAAAAAAAAAAAAAAAAAAAAAATAAACGAAATCAAAACCAACTTGTACTAGAAGAAGAAGTGCAGTTATTGGAGAAAACTCGACAATTGGAGGAAAAAGTAGAAACATTGGAAAACACTGCACAACAAATGCAGGAAAAATTCACAAGATTAGAAAAGCAAGATGAAACTTTACGACAACTTATCAATGACACAGATACGAAAACGTTAATAAAAACAACACAACATGATAAAGATATTCAGACATTACAAACGAACATAACTACAATCTTAAATACAAAAAACGATGGCAACACGGTAAACACTATCAACAAAACTGCAGTAGATATTACGGCTCCAACATTCAGTGGTGACGACAAAGAGGAACACCCAAAACAATTTCTAAAAGAAATACATAATTACTTAGAACACAGACAGATTACGACAAATAGAGAAAAGATGTTGGTCATAGAAAATAATCTCCGTGGAAAAACAGTCACAATGGCACCCATTTCGGAAGCTAGACAAAAAGAACGAGAGCTGGCAGCAAAAGCGAGGAGAAAACCAATAGAAAAAGAAAACTTGCTAGGATTAGTATCAATCCAAGCAACTAAAATACAGGAAACGTCGCTTCAACTGGCAATACAGAACACACCAGAAGAAGCACAAACAAACAAAGACAAACACTTATACATTATTCAATGGGTCACAGAAGTAAATGCCGCGAGGAAGAAACAAACTACAGACTGGAACCAACCAATAGATTGGAGAATGGTAACAGCCACGACATTACACCAATATATCCCATTTGAAAAACAGAACGTCAACATAAACCAAGCAGTAGATTACGCAAAAGATCAACTGGCACAACATGAGCGGCCAAGGAAGATACGCAAGGTAGAAAAGGAACCAATGCTGATATGGCACATGAGTAACAATCAACTACGAACGGCCATATACAAAGCAGCTCAAACACGTGCACGTTTATTCCGAACATTTTTAAAGTAAGTAAAATTTGTGCTAGATGGTTCCCACCCCGGCACAAATTTGGGGGGGGAGTTGTTACGGAGTAAAACGAATTAAAAGGGTTTTTTTTCAAAACCAACAAATCCAACAAAATGACAGATAAAAAACTGAACAAGTGACAGATGAAAACAGCACCGAGTAAAGGCAAACGGCAATGCAACGGTGTGGTGTTCATCTGTCACAACCAAACGACGGACCAATCAGCAACTGACTAAGTTATCAGAAAGGGTATATATACCGGACGATTTCGATAACTTAGTCACTCCACTTCAAGCCTTCAAACTATCAACATCTATAAGAAACATTCCGATAGTAAGAAGACCAGGACCAGAAACCGACAGCCGAAGACCGACGACAACGCCGCTCCACGGCTACAAACGCCCTTCGACCGCCGACCACCGACGACCGCGTTGCTCCACGGTTGCAAGCATCGACCAAGCGCCGAGGACCGACGACAACGCCCTTCCACGGCTATAAGCGCCGTTCGACCGCCGATCACCGACGACCGCGCCGTTTCACGGTAGCAAGCGCTACTCGACCGCTGGATACCGACGACAGAGCCGTTCCACGGCTGCAACCATCATCCGTCCGCGGACCACTGACGACCTTGCCGTTCCCGGTTGCGTACGTCATCGCACGTACGCATATCGACGACGACGCCGCTCCACGGCCGGAAACACCAGTCAATTGCCGATTAACGACCCGTCGGTCATCTACCCACGGACGCAAGCATCGGCCGATCAACAACGCCGTGACGCCGCCAACCAATCGCCATTCCTCTAGCCCGGTCTACGATATCACCGGATAGACCGACAACTCCCGGCGTGTCAACAGTAAATGGCCCTTTTTAGGGTCACCACAACTCCAACCTCGGCACTTAACTAAGTTGTCCGACCCGAGTCTGGTTCGTCGTCGGGGTGCCGCTTACTTAAGTCTGCACCGACGACGGCCGGCTCCTTAGCCGATCGTATTGTGAATTTATATAAACTATTATAAAAAACCGTTGTAAATATAGGGTCCGACAAGTGTCCGGCCATAATACCCAAGCGCCTCCGATTGTGCCGACTCACTTATTTAAGTCTGGTCGGCACAAATCGACGCTTTACTCGCCCCCAATATTGTACATATAAAATTATAATTCAACATAGCAATAGAATAACTTAATTACAGAGCACACAATTGTTATTTTATTTACGATACGGGTCGTCCAACCAGACGGACCGTTTCATCTTAAAAGTTGAAAAAGCGCGTTGCACATTGAATTGGCACGCGTATTCTGAGGCTAAACTAAAGGAAAATACAAGATTTTTTATGACATGAATTTGTTTTCAACACATCCGATTAGAAAAATTATAAAATAATTCAAATAAATCATAAAAAAAAAATAAATCATAAGTCTCGTCATAATGTGATGATAAGGAACACAGTGTGTTCGACAGAGCCGTCCCCTGCTGGTTGCATAAATGTAAAAATAGGCATAAAAGGAGAATGTATAAACGAGTTGCACAATAAAAACCACTTAGATTGTACAAATATATATATATAATAATATATATTATGGTTAATAATTTTTATAACAGTATAATATAAAAATTTAAACACATATAGAGTATAAAATATTCAAATGCAATTTCACATTTAATTTACAGTACTGTAATAACGTAGAAAAGGCAAAATCTTCAATATGTGTTGATACCATACAGACATTAACAGAAAAAGTAATACTTTACATACGATTTTAAATTTCTATCATTTTTCTGTGTGCATTATCTTGCGTTATTTTTAGGGAGCATATGCGAAAAAAAACAGCGCCGGATTTATAGCGAACAACATTGATGTGGATGACACTTTGTGTACCTGTCAATGTGGCGAACCGTTTCCGGGATTTCGCGCACTATTAAACGGTTACAATGGAGCACCTCCACCACCACCTTGTGCTTTATTTGATAGAACCTAAGCTTCGGAATACAAAAATCGATATTTTAATTTAATCAAATTTAACTGTCTGGATTTAATAAATTTTTAATATGAATCATCTGAACGTAAAATTATTTTACTTGTTCCCATATCGACACTATCACATTGATTTAACTGAAGTGTTTACGAAGTGTCGATAACAACGGTTGATATCTCGCAGATATTTAACAATAATCCAGCGCAGAGCTGAGTAAAAATAAAATCGCATGACGATTATGTATATTGCACTAGTCGGCCAACTCCTATTGAACCTGTGCATTTTTACTAAAAATGGGTCGACATCTATATAGCCTGTACTAATGAATCTGTACTATTTGAATTGTACATTGGTGAACAAGTATACTATGTAGTTGTTTCTTTTTAAATTCAGACGCTGAAATCTGACAAATATACATTGAAATTACCTCGGAATTTTCTAGAAATAATTTGTTTTCGACATTGAAGTCTCTTCATCGCCCGTTTGCAAGCTGAGCGCTGCTCCGTTGGCCGGCCTCTGCGTGTTGCCTGTGTCCTGGAACGTCAGATGACATTGGTCATAATCGTCATTTGAACATTACGCGAGCGTGGTACTGGATGGTAACATCTAAAAATTGCATGCGTGTGCGCGTGCGTGATAATGTTGTTATTGCATGTAATTTATTATTTATTTCTAAGGCCGTAATCATTTGAGCATATAGCGAATGTCACGAAAGTCGTACGCTGCGCTCCGAGAGCATTACTCCTCCACAAACACACGCACACTCGCGCGCACACACACACACATACACACACACACACACACACACACACACACACACACACACACATATATATATATATGTGTGTGTATATGCTCAACAAAAGGACCGATATGACTATATTATGATACTATGTTATGTATCGATGAATTGATTTGTTTTACATTTTTCTACCAAATAACTAATAGTAGTTATGACTTCTGAAGCACAAATATAACTCACGAGTACTTTTGAAATTTGAACCAATATGGCGGTAAACAAAAGATTCGATACCAGTACTTTTTTATCGATATGAGTCAAGTATCGAAACCATGATATCGATATAAAAAACATAATTTTTAATAATATACGAAAATAAAAAATTTATAAATATAATATAAAATAATAATAAAATAAAACAATTGTATACCAATAGTAGTCGTGTCTTTATTTTGTATCAATTACCCTATAAATATTACCTAGGTATTTGCTACATATGATAGAAAGGAAAGTAAAGACATAAAATGTGGTACTTCATTGCAGACTCGTATGCAATATGATACCCACGGGTCGTGTTTTTTTTAAATAATTTTTGACGTCGTTTCTTTTACGATATATATTTACGGTTAAGCTAGAAATGAAGATTCTCCATTTAAAATACACATAATTCAATATTTTCAATGAATAACCTGCAGCCACACTGAGTGCAAAAGTGCATTTATTGGTATTTAAATTATATTTACTAAAAAATGATTATATTTGCATGGTCATATTTTTAATCAAATATTAAAATTATCATTTAGAAATTTAGAATAAATAATTATTGCAATTAATATTTTAGACCTTTCCTAGAAAAAATTTAGATATGCCCTTATTTCTTTAAAATCACGTTGTCACACTTATTTTTTGGCATTTTCACGTGTACATTATCCATGGCTATGCCTCATATTCTTACTACAGTAAATAACAACTGCCAAAATCGATCACGAGATGATAGTTACAAATTTAGAAAATTAATTTACCATCGATGTGCAAATACTGTAATCGTTAAGGGATTTATCAATAGTTTATACATAAACTAAAATGCTTGAATGAGAATGATAGGCAGATTAAAAGCAATGCCGGGGGTTTTTTTATTCACAATTAAATTCCCTTAGTATAATTTTTCATGAAAAACCATAAAATATTTCGATTTATCGAGCATAACATACTAATTTTATTATTTACACATCATTATTTGACTTTATGAAATTAGGTATCTAATTACATTAGATAATATACATTTATTCTTAATGAATAAAATTATTGTTTACACAACTGGCATAGCACGTAACGTTCATAAATTATATGATTCAAATTAAATACAATCAGAAATAAATAACACTGTGTAAATTCAAACTTAGGTATAAATATGAGTTTTATACATTGTTCATCATTTTTATCAAAAACATATAGAAAGTAGATAATATTCAATAAGATCATAAAAAAATCACTAAAATGACCAATTTTATTTACGTATCTCTTTTAATACTCATTCATATAATATCGATTGCACATGCACAAGGATCACACGGAGACGGTAAATTCAGTTTTAGATAATATTGCAACATAAACTGCTTACATCTTATGAACATCAGTTGTAAACATGTAATTAAAAAATTCTTCAAAGGTGTTTTTAATTTAAAATAATATATAATACAATAATTATTATTTGTATTACAATTAATTCAGAATTAAAACACTTTCAAATTTGAACCAGATAAATAAGATAACGTTTTTCTTATTCATTTATTTTTTTTTAGAAATATATAATGTATACCCGTTGGCATTATAATATTATATATTGTGTTGAATGATACATTTTCTACACAATAATTAATTGAGAATAGACGATTGAGGAGATATTTTAAATAAATTTTCGCTTCAACATGGATGTATATTAGTTTTAGATTGGAATCTTAAATATTAATTAGAAACATTATCGGGCAATAATATATATTTTGAAATAATAGTATCTTAATTGAGGTTAAACTTTTATGCATTTCTCCTCAGTTAAGTGCCGTACGTAGGGAATTGTTTAGTTAAAAATGTATGAACTAACAGTTAAATAATAATGTGGAGTAATATTGATATTATTGGTAGATTATTGTTTTATCAATTACACCAACATTTTTTCCAAATAAATAATAATTTTTCCCAAAGGATCCAAGATCTGTTGTTCTCTCTGTAAATCTTGTTTACGACCCTAACGTCATTTTTCCTCACGCTTGGGACAATTTTTGAAAATACGTAACGTTAAATAAATGTCCTAAATTGTTAAACCAAAAACAATAATTCATTTGATCCACTCAAATTCTAAAACTATGTAACCAACAAGTTCGATAGGAGAAGAACGTTTTGTAAAATACATTGTATAAATAATATATTAAAACTTATAATTATTATAAGGGTGTATTCGTTTATATTAGCCTGGTGGTTAAATCTCGTCAGCTTATGTGGAATTTATTTTTTATACCAACATTCTATTTTGGCACATTTTAAATTACTATTTACGAATTTATTTTTTCAAGTTAATTATTTTAGTAAATTATATTTTTACTATGTACTACACGTGTGTAAACATTAGATACAGTACAAAGCAACGATAAATTATATGATTCAATTTAAACACATTATCACTAAAACCACTAGATAGTAAATAATACTATGTAAATTAAAAAAAGGTATTCAAAATTCATATCAGTTTTTAATGAAATATTAATAAATCAATTTGCTGAAATTTCGTTTTGATTTATATTATGATAAACAAACTTGGTAATTGAGGATAGTCCAATATCACCATTTTTGTATCTAGAAAAACATGAATTGTATGATTTGATGAAAAAAATTGTCTTGTGTATTTAAATAAAGAATTTGAATCCAATTTAATATTAAAAAA
This sequence comes from Therioaphis trifolii, assembly GCA_027580255.1. NCBI lineage: Eukaryota > Metazoa > Arthropoda > Insecta > Hemiptera > Aphididae > Therioaphis > Therioaphis trifolii. Next base: position 16,512,022 of record CM050410.1, on the reverse strand, counting down.
AAAACCCCGGATAACAAATACGAGTAGACTAAAGACATTAAAATAATATACTCGGTATATTTTTACAATGAATCTGTACTCAGAACGTTTAACGAAAGACCTGCTTGATTATTTTTCTTTATCTTTAAACACACTCATTACGCTATAATCACGTGCACGGAGTGGATAATACTCCATAGAGTGAAATATGTCTTTATTTATTCTTTTACTTCATCGTATACCTTTGGTTCATAACTTTGCGTTTGCTTGTTTTACAACAATAATTTGCATAGTATTCAATCAAAATAAACTGGTTCCAGTTCTTGGCGCATCGTCGTGTGATATATACGGAAAACTTCAAACCGAATGTGGAACACCAGATACGCCGATCGAAAGCTTTCCAAAGGAATGTACATCATATTTATACATGGAATTAGTGGTATATGAAAATAACACATTGACCGATGTAAGAGAAAAACAATATACTATAAAAGGTAACTCTATTAAGATTAAATTTCTAAAATTATCCGGTGCTTACAAAACAAAGGATAGGAAACATTATTCACATGTTTTATAAGTAACCCAGTGAATAACAATTATAAATTACTAGTTGCATTTCAACCCATCATACCTTTATTGCTACCAAGTAGTGAAGTAGTGAAAAAATAACACATTGATAGTTAAGATATGACATTGACGGCATAAAAGGTGCCTAAACTAGTGAGATATATATAATTCTTAATTGTATTTTATTAAGTATAGATCTGAGATTACAAAAGATATAAAAGAATTTACGGCAAGGTGATACTAAATGTTCTATGTGATTTATCCATTTTAAACATGAGTCAATATATAGACCTAGATGTTTTATACAATTAACATTTTCAATTCTCATACACGTACAGTTTAGGTTATTATTCAACAAGCACTGTGTATAAAAAATAAATTTATATCTCACTAGTATACATTAATTGTCACTAGTCGTACTCCATTATACATTACGTATTGTATTCTGCAGGATTTTTAGACAAGCTTTTGCAAACTAATGTTAACGTGCTCGTCTACTATAGTTACCCGAATCCGAAAGAATGGTGTGCAGCTATTCAATGTAATGATACTGCCAGACAAACTACAGAAATGAATAATTTAAAGTCTTTTTTAGATAAACATCAAGGAATTAAAGGTCTCATTTTGGCAAAGCTTTATGAAACCGATGTAAGTATATTTTATAGTTTATTAGATTGTAAAATAAAAAATCACAACAAATAGCACTTTATTATTTAATTAAATAGTTAAAAAAACTACATTTTTCATAAATTTCGATCATGACTATTTTAAACAAATCAATTTTGAACGCTAACTAATTTTGATTTAAACATTAAAAGATTAATAATTTATGAAGTGTTTGAAAATAACAACATAAAACTTTCAGAATTTCTTTCTTTTATACATTTTCATTGAATACAAAAAAGAAACAAACAGTCATTTAAATGAGTAAATAATATAACACATCTCACGTATTTTCAAACAAACGATTATTTTACAAATAATTTCAGTCATAAATTTAAGAATTTCTGTACATCTATACAAAAAAAAATCAATCGATTTCATAATGCCATAGTTGTACGCCAACTGGTTATTTAATTCGAATTTTTAGAAGACTGAACACAATCACATAATATGTCTGGTAACTGTATACTTACAATTATATTTACATTGTTTGCGTAGGATATGACATTTGTATGTCATGACTATTCTCAAAATTTGAAATCATACATCGATTTGATACATAAAACTTTCCCGGACCTAGCGATTGGTGTTAGTGTCTTTGCAATACGTCAAGAAGAAAACTATCAAGATCCAAAATTACCATGTAAGAAATCATTACAAAAATTGTATGACAACATTATTATTCTGAAATGTTTTCAGATATTTAAACAAATGTAATGAACTGAACACGCTAGGTTTTCTCATTACAAATTAATATCGGTTTATTTATTTAAATTTATACAAAACAATATAGATATAAGTAAGATAGAATTAGGCTTGACAAAACGAACATTTTACAATGTTAATACATTTAATACGTAAATACGTAATTACATTAATACATTAATACAAATTATAACATTTAAGATGTAATGTGGTTATAACTCACGGCTCTGTGGTACTTTGAAGTGTTTTGAGGTATTTATTCACTTTTAAAATAATAGAAGGTGACTAATATAACGATAACAAACGAAAGAAAAATGTTTACACTCCACCGTGAATATTCGTCTCTATAGTCGAAAGTGTAGGGCGTTAAGGCTACACTGGACTATTACTATACTCACGCCGGGAATTATTTACATTAGCAAGTGGTCTACTAGAAATTAGAATTAAATTGGGATGTTGACATCGGTGGTGAGACAGACAGGTCAGGCAGTCCGACAGACGGGGTGTTAAGGCCGTACCCTGGACTCTAAAACCTGGTGACTCCTCTCACAACCGATACACGAGGTCAAAACGTGATGATGATTTAGTCGGTCGGGCTAGCTCATAATATGTATATCCGGTGGTTACTGACTTGATTCCGCGGGTGAATAAAATTATGTGTTTTTATATTATTATTCCTTTACTGTGTGATATATATCTTATCTAGAGGCATCAACCCATTGTACTTGGAGTGTGTTTCCGAACTATATTGTCCCTTTACTGTTTTGAGTGAGTGAACGTTATTAACTGAATTTAATTAATCTAAGTTTTAAATAATACTGCGCGGCATCGCTATCTATTGCCGTTGTATCATGAGGTCGACGCGCCGGCGTGCGGCGTCATGATACGGGTGGTGTGGCATAGCGGATGGTGGCAGGTGTGTGTGATCGTTACAAAAGTTTTTCCTGGTACATATAAGGGTATCTTATACTAAACTTTCATCCTAGACGTCCAATTTTTTCTCGAGTTTGTTAAAATTATTCCACTGATTTCGATTTTCATCATTTCTTGATCTGCATGCAGTAAATCAAATAAATCATCACCATTTGAAAAAAATAATATCTATTCGACCTTCGTGATTTGCTGTATGTCCTTAGGCATGCTTCGCGGTGTTCTTGACTCATAACTTAGGGATTCGATTTTTGGATATAAAAAAATCATCAGATCTATAGTAACTGTAATTAGTGTCTTTTAAACTGATATATCTTGAATAACTTATTCAACCCTTTCACAAAGATACAGTTTCATTGCTGTTATTAAGAAAATTTAATTTAAATACTTGTTAGTAACGGCAAATTACATCCTGAAATGTACATATAGTCTATCAATATTTAAAAATCGGTCATGTCATTATAAAATAATTTTACATCCTTGTCCCGTTAGGGTTGGACTTCAAAATTCTAGACCCTTCGGTTGACTTTTACACGGTCAAACTAAGTGAGCTAAATGTATGTACTGATGAGTTCACAAAGACCGGCGTTTGTCCATTGACTGGGGATCATAATAATACTGTGGTAAAGACTAGTTATTTTTTAACAAAATGCATGAATGCAAAAATGTTCATTTTTGGCCTTGTTTTTTTAGGATAAGATAAGAACATCCCTGGAGAAAATGGGTGTTTCTAAAACTAAAATGTACATCAAATTTTTTAACTACGGTGAATCAAAGAAGGAAGATTTTTGTACTGCATTGCCTTCGACTGTAAGTATAAAAAGCTGAATAGATAGTGGTCAGTGGTGATGGAAGTTTATCCATGGTTATCGTCGGAATCGAACTATATAATGGTGATGGATATTTTTAATATTGAAGGAATCATTAATATTTTTTTTTTTCTGTAAAAGATTGTGCAACACATTTAACTATCCAATTTAATACCATCTACACATTTTATTTCAATTTTAGTAGGTTTTTTTACCAAACCTTAAAAAGTTTTGATCTCTATGCGCTACAGACATTTTCATTTGGCAAAAATCGTTTCAACAATTTTTTTCTTTCTATAATCCATAATTCTTTCATAACATGCGATTTAAAAACATTTTTTACGAAAATGATTACCGGTGAATATTTTAAGGGGTAGTTTGACATAAAAACATTTAATCGGTGCAACTTAAATTAATCGAATACATAAAACTACTAGTTGAAAAAAATTGTTTGGCACTTAATCAATATTGTAATTAAGAAGCACAAGTAAGGACACATTACATTTTCAGATTTAATTTTTATGAATAAAACACTTTAGTTATTAACAGTTGTTTTAAACAAGATTTTTCCAACGTTCTATAGTCAAATTTAAAGTGATCAAAGTTTTAAAATAATTCTCGAGGCTATAAAATACATATATTCTTGATGTATAGTAACCATTTTAATTTAAATTTTCTCTTTTCACTTCATCTTCGACTCTATCTGATTCGGTTCGACCAACCTAGTCTGCAAGTTCAATTTAACTCGGTCAAACACATCTTCTTCACATAATCTAGCTATTTTCATAAGTATGTTCAGTGATTTCCACTACTTGTTTTTTCAGATTTCTTCTTCCCCTTATATATCCCCTATATTCAACATAGCTGTTCCGTTCTTGTCGCATAAATTTAAAAATTGGCATCATAGGGGAACTTGTGTATTTATCCACGAGGTACTCAATAAAAACCAGTTAGTTTGTACAAATATATACAATACTATATACTATGATTTATTAATTTATAATATAACGATTTAAATACATATGATATATAAAATTCTCAAATGTCATTGTATATTTAATTTACAGTACTGTAAAAACGTAGATGAAGCAAAATCTTCCATGTGTGCAGATACATTACAGACATTAACAGAAAAAGTAATACTTAACATACTATTTTGAAATTTTAAATTTTTTGCCATGTACATTATCTTGTGCTATTTTTAGGGAGCGTATGCGAAAAAACACTTTGCTGGATTTATAGTGAACAACATTGACTTTGATGACACCTCGTGTACCTGTCAATGCGGTGAGCCCTTTCCGGGATTTCGTGCACTTTTAAACGGTTACAACGGAGCACCTCCACCAGCACCTTGTGCTTCATTTGACAGAACCTAAACAACGGCAGATAAAAATCGATATTTTAAATTTAATCAAATTTAACTATATGGATGTAATTAATTTTAAATATAAATAATTTTGAACTCAAAACAATTTTAATTATTTCTATTCCGAAACTACTACGTTGGGATATCTGAGGTGTTTACGATGTATCGATTATAGCGGTTGATATCTCAAATATATTTGACAATAAATCAATGCTGTGCTGAGTAAAAAAAGAAGCGAGCGACGGTAGTGTTTATTGCACAAGTCAGCCAATTCCTATTGAACCTGTGCAGTTTTACTAAAAAAGGTTGATGTCTATGTAGCCCGAACTAATGATTCAATTTATTTGAACTTTACATAGATTAATAAGTTCACAATGTTTAATTTAATGTTTCTTTTTAAATTTCAAATTAATCTGAGCACTAAATTACGACAAATGTATATAAATATTAGCCTGGAAGTTGCTCGTAACGATTTTTTTTCAACGTATTAGTCTTTTTATCACCCATTTGCAATACCCGGCTCTGCTCCGATGGCCGGCCTCTGCGTGTTACCAATTATTTTATTTATTTTATTGAAATATTCGGGCAACACTCTTTGTAAGATACAATATGTGATTACAACAGGATAATAGTATACACAAGAAAAGTTATTTAACCTAGAAAATATCCAAGTAAATTAATCAAAGGTGAAAGAAGGGTCAATATTGGCGTTAAACATTAGACGCTGAAGAGGTTCATTGGCTTAATAATTTGTAGTGGCAAGAGGTGAGTAAAAAGGAGTATGGGATCTAGAAATACACTGAGGAACTTTAAAGGAAATATGCGAGAGTAAGGCAGGAGAATCAATAGTAGTATGTAGAAGACCTCTTAAAAATCAAATTCCAGCAGTGTGTATTCGGTCAGCTAGAGAGGAGAGGCCAAGAACTGAAGAAGCAGGAGAATTATCATGGTAGGCGCAAGGGATTTGAAAAGAGAAACTAATGAACTTGAGGAATTTTCGTTATGTTAGGTTAGGTTAGGTTAGTTATTAAAAGACGTGAGCGCGGCCATCAGGTCTTCATTGGAAATTGATGTAAGAGCTGATGTACTGTTAGTACAAACAGACTGGACTTTAGAAGGTTTGATTAGTGTGTCTAGTTTTGGCGGCATGTTGAGTAATGGAGAAAAAACAAATGCTAGTCAGTAGTGTAGACTAGCGTCTTCTGAAAAGATGACGAAAAGAGTAAGTGAAATGAAAGTGGAACGGAACTATGACAAGTGGGCACCAGTGTTATAATCTCTTAGAAAAACAGCTGATTTGGCGTGAAGTTATCAAAGTTGATAATAAGTTGACCAGAACGATAAAACTTGAGATACGTACCAAGTATCACAGATGAAGTTGGAGTAGAAAATCGTTTGAAGCTTCGACACCAGTAAATAATACGAGTATTTGAAAATTTGATTCGTAAATGAGCACAAGCGTTGCATTAACAAAACTGAGTAAATTTAGTAAAAAATAGACGTGTACTATTTGAGTTCGGACGGAACAAAACAGGAGCACATGTATGAAGGCAATTATCACAAAATTTTATACGAGTATGTTGTCAAAATTATAGATTGTTTACGATGGACGGTGACCATTATCATTGCTGGACGATGAATTGAAAATATTGTTTTGTTAGAAATTAAGATTCATCAATACTCATACACATAATTCAATATTTTTAGTAAATAACATGCAGCCACACGGAGTGCAAAGGTGCATTCATAGGTATATATTAAATTTAACATCCACAATAAATTATTCGTACAATATAATACATTTCAGATTCCTCCCAGAAAAACAATCTAGATATGCCCTTTTTTATTCGTAATGAAGTTTCATCACGTTGTCACACTACCTTCATGGCATTTTCACCTGTACATTATCATGTTGATGCTGCTGATATCCTTACTAAAGTGAACAAAAACTGTCAAAATCGATCACGAGATAATAGTTAAAAATTAAAAAAAATTAATTTACTATCGATGTGTAAATATGATAATCGATAAAGGATTTATGAATGGTTTAGATATAAACATTGATAGGATGGTTGTAAAATTTAGTACTTTATTGCCTGAATGAGAAACAAAGGCAGATTATAAGCAATGCCGGTGGTTTTTTATTCACAAAGAAATTCCCTTATTATCATTGATCATGATAATAGCCATAATGTAATACGATTTATCAAGCATTACATACTAATTTTATTATTTACACATCGTTATTTGACTTTATGAAATTAAATATCTAATTACATTTTATATCATATATTTATTCGTAATTAATAAAATTATAATTTACACAAATGACTCAGCATGTAACGTCCATAAATTATATGATTCAAATTAAATACAATCAGTCATAAATAGCACTGTGTATATTCAAACTTAGACATAATTATGGGTTTTACACATTGTACATCATTTTCATCTAAAACGTATAGAAAGAAGATAATATTCAATACGATCTTTAAAATGCATTAAAATGGCCAGTTTTATTTACCTATATCTTTTAATACTCAATCATATTATATCGATTGCTCATGCACACGAATCACACGGAGACGGTAAATTCAATTTCAGATAATATTGAAACATAAAATGTTTACATATTTTCAATATCATTTGTAAGCCATTTATTAAAAACTTCTTCAATTGTGTATTTAATTTTAAATAATATAAAATACCATTCATTATAAATAATATTTTATATATAATCAATGATAATACTATTATTTGTATTAAAATTAATTCAGAACTAAAACACATACAAGAGTGGACCAGATAAAAAAGATAACGTTTTTCTTATTTCTTTATTTTTTTATTTAGAAATATGCAATATATACCCGTCGATATTACAATCATACATGTTAAAATTTAAGATGGTACATTTCAAAAACAATAATTAATTGACGATAGACGATTGTGTATAGACATTTCGAATGAATTTTCGCTTCAACATAAATCTTTGGGGCGGATTTTAAAGTACAAATTAAAAAAGTTATAAAGACATTTAGTAATTTTCAAAGTTAATAATTTTGTAATAATTGTAGCTTTATTGAGGTTAAACTATTTTGTATTTCTCCATAGTAAAATACCATACTTAGGGACTCGTTTAGTTAAAAATTAATGAACTTACAGTTAAATATTGATGTGAAATAATATCAATATTATTGGTTGAGTATTTTTTATCAATTACATTAAATTTTTTTCCGAGTAAATAATAATTTGTTCCATAGGATCCAAGATCTGTTGTTCTATCTGTAAATTTTGGTTATTACATTTCTAACTGTTTACTCAATTCATCAGCCGTTTTTCCTTACGCTTGGAACAATTTTTGAAATTACGGAATGTTAAATAAATAGCCTAAGTTATTAAACCAAAAACAATAAGTCATTTGATCCACTGAAATGCGAAAACTATGTAACCATCAAGTAGGATAGGAGAAAAAAATTTTGAAAATACATTGTTGTAAATAATATGTTAAAACTAATAAATATTATATGTTAATGGTGTATTCATTTATTTTTGCCTAGAGTTTAATTCTCGTCAGCTTGTGTGCAATTAATTTTTTATATAAACATTCTATTTCGGGACATTTCAAATTACTTTTTATGACTTTATTTGTTTATGTACATTTATTTATTACATACTGTTCTATAATTTTAAACAGCAAATTATTGGACTATGTACTTCATTTGTGTAAACAATAGATACAGAGCATTGCAACGATAAATTATATGATTCAACATAAATACATAGGTAATATATTTAATCGCTAGGTAACAAATAATACGATGTAAATTTAAACATAGTTATGTTTAATACAATATTCATAATTGTGAAATCAAAATAATTGTTTGAGCACAATACTCGATAAATTTATATACTCGAGGGACCACTCAAAATGAGAATAACCATAATATTAATATGCAGCTACAATATCTGCCGTAGGCACCGCACAGGACTACTCTAAACGCGTGAGCGCCGTGCTTAGGGGCCGCCGGCAAGCTAACGCACATTTCAACACGCACAACAACACCGCGTTGCACAACGACGACCAGTGGTGTTTTGGAGGATATACGCGGGTATACGACGTATACCCGCCGGCAAACTCAGTAATTTAGCGTATACTTTATAAAAGTGACACCAATACGCACGTATACGCTCATATATTTCATTAAAAAAAAAAAAAATTGATGAATAAATAGCTAATCCGTATTATATAAAAAAAAATATATATATAATATTGAATAATAAAAATTGTCAAATGTTGATGTGAATTATTATCAGTACATTGATTTTTTTTAAATTTTTCATTGAAGTAATCAAGGGCAATGCTAAAAATAGGTTAAATAATAAATATTATTTGATAATAATAATAATAATTAACACATTTTTTTTATGACTATTTGACTACTACATATTTTTGCTTTTTATTTTACATTTTTATTTTTTGTTTTAATTTAATTGGTTTATAAACTTATGTGTAGCATATTTACAAAAAAAAAAAAAAAAAAAAAAAAAATAATAAATAAAACCCAATGTTTTTTGAAATGTTTGTTTAGTGATATATTTTAAAAAATTGATAGTTAATCAGAAGATGGTTAATGCATTTATGTAACTTTTTCTGTTCGTGTGAGCTAATATTTAGTATGAGTAAGCAGGGCCGTCCCGAAGATGAAAATCAAGGGGGGGTGAATAATATGAAAAATGCCGACTGCAATTTTTTACTCAATGTATGTAGTATAATTAACTTTAGTCTATAATATGTAGTCATGTTTTTACTTTTTAACATAGATATATGCATACGAGTGGCAACCGTTGACGAGAAAGTTGTATTTACACACTCCCTTCTAATAATTATTTGCGACCAACACAGATCCAGGCCTATATTGAGATTAAAAATTAAATGATGCTCCTTGAATAATGAAATGCATAATATTATTATAGGGATCAACAAAATAACTATAAGAAATGACAAATATATGTTTTTTTTCTTTTTCAATAAAAATAAATAAAAATGCTTTCTAATAAACACATGAACAAGTATTAACATATAAAATGTAAATAGGTGCTCACAACTCATACAATTTAAGAATCTTAATTGCTGTATATCATTATACTAGGGTAATATTTTTATAAATAAAAGAACATTAAAAATTAAAATGTTCTAATTTGTTTAGTCACAATTATGAATGGTAAATAAATATTAATAATTATCAATATATAAATATTACAATAATTGTATTCTTCGATTTTTTAAAGATGCCCATTTATTGACAATATTGCTCAAATTAAGTTTATCCACTACATCTTTCTCTATACTGAGGATCATCAATGAATTTAGTCTGGAGTCACTAATTGTAGACCTTATGTGGGTTTTTATAAGTTTAAGTTTACTAAAAGTTCTCTCATTTGTTGCTACACTGACTGGAGCGGTAAGAGCTAAATCACAAACTGTTTTTGCTAATGGCAAAATATGTTTCATCTCTTCACATTTCTCAAATATATTAGCAGTTGTCAAATCAGGCTTGATTTCAAGACTTCTCAAAATTTCCAATTCGGCTTGAACTGCCTCTGCATCTTTGCAAAATGCCAAAGAACTGTTAGGTGGAAACAATAACAATGCATTTTTAACATTTTCAATAGAAATATCTTCCTTTTTGAAAGGGACTGAAAATAATTTATACAATGGCAAAATTACATCAATACATTTTTTAAAATTATCTTTAGAAAAATTGATGAAAGTAGATAGAACACACTTGAATTCTTTTCTATAAAATGTGTGCATGTTGAATTCTACCTGAGATTTTGAATTTTCGTCCAACCAAGTAGGTGGCTTTTTATGACGATGGTGTATTTTAAAATCGTTTTCTGGATTTATTCCTAAAGTTGTTGAAAAGGATATAGCACTATCAATTAAATTATTCATTGAATTAGTATCCAAATTAATTTCTTCTAAAATTTTAATAGTTGTATCTATTAAAGTAGCAGCATCAACTAAAGATAAATGTTTTGTTTCAAGAGTTTCTGTAAGTGCTTTTAATTTATACATAATGTTTTTCATAAATATTAGTGAAACTATAAAATCGAAGGAGTGTAGCTTTTTGTTAAGACCGTGAGCTTTTGTTCTTGTCATTCTATCATATGCGTCTTGATGTGAACTAATATAATGCAAACTATCACAAATCGCTTCAAATGAACACCAAACAGCTTTTATAGACTCTGCCCTAGCTGTCCATCTAGTTTTGGACAGGTTTCTCAGCTGCAATACATTATCCAAGTCGCTCATTTCTTTACACAAAATACTGTATCGTTTATTACTAGCTGAAAAAAAAACGTACAAACTTTCTAAGTTGTCAATCATATTTGAAATGATCAAACTAGAATTACATCCGTGCTCTATAAAAGTGTTTATTCTGTGTGCTTGGCATGGAATGTAAATGACATTGTGTCCAACTATTTTTGAAACATTAGCTTGAGCTCCATTTATTGAGCCAGACATATTGCTGGCATAGTCATAGGATTGAAAAGCTAAATTATTTGTACATAGAGAGTTCTTTGTCAAAATATCGATAATTTCTGTCCCAGTTCCCAGACCCGTCTTGTCTTTTCCTTCTGCTACTTCTAATAGTCTTTCAACTGCTTTTCCATTGCGAGGATATCGTACACAAATTGCCAAACAATCTTTGTTGGAAATGTCAGGTGTAGTATCAGCCATAACAGAATAAAAAGGTGCCTCTTTTACATCATTTATAATTAACCTTTGCGCCTCATTACTCAACATTTCAATAAATTCATTCTGTGAACGTGGTCCGAGGTAAGTTACTTTGTAAGGTCTTAAAGATATGTCACTTAACCATCGTTTCATTAATGGATTGTGTCTTGATAATAACTGAACAAATTGATTGAAATTTCCGTTTGATTCATCACCGTCCCCTCGAAAAGGCAATCCTTGTCTACATATTGTACGAGCTATGTCAAATAATATTACAACAATCTCTTTATTAAATTCTTTTTCTTGTTCTAATTTAATTAAATCACTTCGTCTAGACTTATTTAAAATAATATCAATATGATTTGAATTTTTCATAAAATTACAGTAATCACTTAAAGCGGCTTTATGTGATTGACAGTTGAAGTGTTGCTCCAATTTTCCCGGCTTCTTTATGCCTCTGCTTTTCATCTGGTGCCATGAGTTTACTCCAGAAGTGGTCCATGATGAATTTGCATGTGATCGACCCAACCCAATTGGAAATAATGAACAAACAAAACAGTGAACAGTGTCTTTAGACAAACTATATTCTAACATTGGATATTCTTTATACCAACTTGGATTAAAAGAACGTTGTTTTGATTTGTCTATACTATTATTAGCTGTGTATCTTATAAGCTTAGGCTGATGTGGTCCTAAACTTATAAGATATTGCCTTTGAGCAGATGTTGTAATAGAAATTCTATTGCCTGGATCATGCGCAACCAAATAATTTGATTCAGTATCTCTTGAATTGGGGTGTTTGTAGAGCGATTCAGACTGAGAAATATTGTGTGACACTAATTCAACATTTTTTAAAAATATTTCAGATTTGGTTTTTATGTTTTCAACAATTTGTTGACTTTCCAAAAGAAATATAATTGGATTAGGAAGTACTTCAGCTTTTAATTTTGATATTAAAGTGTTGCAATGAGATAAGTTAGAAACAATATCTTCCAATTGACCTGCACACAGTAACCAAGATATTTCTTCTTTGTTTTGAACAGATACTGGGTCAATTGAAACTATTGATGGTACAGTTAAATCCTGAAAAAGCAGAATAAATATTAAAAACAGTAAAAATAATACAAAATTATTATTTTAGTTACCTGATTTGTGAAATTTTCTGTATTCAATTTTGAATCAAAATCTCTACTTTGTTCACTCAATGTTTGTATATAATCTTCTGTTAATTCTGCAGTAACACTTCCAACAGTTTGCATTACCTAAAAAATATTCAATTTTTATAATGTTAAAATGCCAAAGAAGCCATTATACACACAACTTATACAGCATAAATTCTCATTATTTTTTAAATATTACCTACCTTATTAGAAAAATTATCTTAATATAACCTTAACAATTATAATATCAGTTATTTTAATTTATCCTTCCCTTAGTATTGAATAATAAAAATTTATTAATTTAGTTACCTGGTTTGCGGAATTTTCTGTATTCAATTTTGAATCAAAATCTCTACTTTGTTCACTCAATGTTTGTATATAATCTTCTGTTAATTCTGCAGTAACACTTCCAACAGTTTGCATTACCTAAAAAATATTCAATTTTTATAATGTTAAAATGCCAAAGAAGCCAGTATACACACAACTTATACAGCATAAATTCTCATTATTTTTTAAATATTACCTACCTTATTAGAAAAATTATCTTAATATAACCTTAACAATTATAATATCAGTTATTTTAATTTATCCTTTCCTTAGTATTGAATAATGAAAAATGATTATTTTAATTACCTGGTTTGTGGAATTTTCTGTATTCAATTTTGAATCAAAATCACTACTTTGTTCACTCAACGTTTGTATATAATCTTCTGTTAATTCTGGAGTAACACTTTGCACGACCTAAAAAAGTAAAAAGTATATATTATATTTATAATATTTAAATAGTAACAATTGTAAATATATTTATGTACCTTAAATGGAGGATCATCAATATCCTCATCAAAATCAGTTTGATGATCATTACTAGTTTGAGTTTCTATAGATAATTGCACCTGTTTTATTTGTAATAAATAAAAAATGACATGTTTTATTTAAGCAATACATATTTTGTTGATTCAGTATATATTTCTTACTGTATGGATATAGAAAATAAGTAATATTAAACATACTTATCAACATTATTAAGGACACTAAGATATTTATAAATTACAAAAAAAATAAATAATATCTAAAAAAAATAGTAAGTTAGTAGGTACCTCTCCTTAAATGTATAGCTTATTATTGTATTTAGTATAGCTACTATACAATACACTTATAATTGACAAGTATAATATTATGATGTGTATAAATTTAGTGCATAGAAAAATATTTTTTTATTTACCTTTGATCTTTTAATAGCGGCTTCAAACGGATTTTTAGGAGCACCAACATGCTTTATTCTAACTTTTTCTCCACCGTGTTGAGTACGTTCGTGTTTACCTCTGTAATCTTTATCGAATGTCGAACCACATTCGAGGCATTCAATTTTAACTCGATTACGTTTGCGTTTTTCTGACTTTTCTGTACTAGACATCTTAATGTTTATAGTGAATTTATTTAATATCTAGTTCACGAAAAATTGATCGGCACACAAAATGAATAGGTACGCACTACGCACGTTTTTAAAAATATAAAACAAATAGGACACCAGTACACCACACGTCTACAAAGTCGTCAATATTCACTCATATAATAAAATGAAAACAAATAAAAATCAGATGTTGACTGTAATAATGGTAAATAGTTAGTCACGAATCACATATTGGATATATTTTATCTTTGGTTGGCTGTAATGATGATTTACTGATTAGCGACTATTAACATTCACGGAAAATTCAATAATTCTAGTTTATTTTTAGATAATGTACGGTGAAAAATAAACCCAATAACAGATTAAAGATACCAGGATCGTAGCTGATTGTCAACAATCAACTATTGAACTATTAATATTTAATAATCAGTGTGGCGTGTGCCGACTCCAAACGTGTCAGTTTCGCACATTCTTTGAATTAACAATTTAATTATAATATAACTGTATTTTATATTATTACATTATACTGTTTAATAAATAACTAGATAAATTTTATCCGTGTATACACACTATATTTACGAAATACGTAATATTTATTTTCCGTATGAAACAAGTCCGAGTGCCGACTGGTGTTTTCGTTGGGGGGGTGAGACACCCCCCCCAAGACCCCCCTTAAGGACGGCCCTGTGAGTAAGTAGGTACTCTACTAAGACAATACCTACTTACTAAATAGTAATTACTTTTTATTTCTTAAATGATAAATTTAACTAAGAAAAAAAGTTTTAAATTCTAAGATAAATTAAATATCAAAATGGCATAAAACAGAGTACACATTCGTTTTAGTAAAATGTTTATGCTTCTGAATACGAAATCTTTATCAGACGAGAATAGTCACGAAGCGATCGTCGTTTTGAACGGTTGAATTAGATCAGTTTCGATCCCAATAGATACGCAATAGTCAACTGTTTTTAAATGCGCGTATACCCTCAAGTTTTTTCACCAAAACACCACTGACGACGACGACGACGACGACGCAAGGACGGGATTCAGAGACTTAACTTAAACACTAGAATGGGGATATGCAGGCTATACAATGGGAAGAAAGATCGTACAGTTTAGGTAACGGGGGGGGGAGTATCTGTGGCCTGATCGGTCTGGTACAATGACCACAGAGCTCCTAATACCTTACAAATAAACACTCAAATCAATGGCGTGCTCACGGGGGGGGGGATCAGGGTGTTATATCCCCCCCATTGGATTTTTTGTAATTATTTATTATCTACATGAAAAAAAAATGTGGGTTTAAAATTCAAGATTTTGGTCCTAGATTAGATCGCAATCCTGTATTATTGTCTCCGCACTCGGCATAACTCATTAGACGACACGTATCAATAAACGTCCTGTTAAATTTTATTCCAATTTATCCCGAAATGTAGAGACGGAGCTGATTGTATTACCATTTACTATTAAGTATTAGTATTTACAATCTATTTATATTGCATTTGCTTCTTATCGTTTAATAAACGATACTAAATTAAATATAGAAGTTTTCAATTAAAATATTACTTATAAATTATAAGCAAATATATGAATAGGTTCTACAATGATATACATGTTTGTACCATGATATTATAAGATTATAGTCGAATACTCGAATACATGTATATTTATAAAAATAATAATAAAGCAGAGCAACGGTGGTCGATGTCGACCAGATTGTCACACCAGATGAAGTATTGGATGAGATGGTCTAGAAACCAAGAAAGCTAGAAATTCTCATTTAGTTAAAAATTAATTATTGTATTGTATAATTAAAATAATATAATAAACTTGTATGTATATAATGTATTTAGAAATGGAAAATTTTTTGAAAATAAATGAATATCCCTCCCTTTCAAAAAAGCTGAGCACGCCACTGACTCAAATCATAACTTAAAACTACGGTAACGACAATGGAGACGGTGATAACTATGGATATGGATTGGTAACTCTCGATGTTCTAGGCAACCTCTCACACACAACGCCGGGTGTTGGCGTATTTACGCGTGATTGAGTAGACAGGCACACACGATGAATAAAATATTATATAATGATGTCTCATCTTGGGATGAAGGTGATTGTAATGAAATACGAACACGAGACGGATAACAATATTCATCGTAGCGGTTTATTGGTGTAATGAAAACAATAATACTAATAATGTGTATAATGAAAATACAACAGGTTGTGTCCAGTATTGACAACAACCGAAAAAAAAAACAATGATCGCGCTCAATGCCAATTGACACGATAAGAATATATATTTTAAAAAATAACGAAGCACTTGTTCACAATGAACGGAGGTGAGTTAGAGAAATAAATAAATGGTAAAAAAAGGTGTTCGCAATGAACGACACAGAACGACAGAGGAAGAAAAATAAATTCACGTTATTAATGAATGGTAATAAAAAAATGTAAATAATGATTAAATAATAATTAATAATAATAAATAATATAAAAAATAATTGATCATTAGTCGTACAGGTATAAATCGCGATAGAGAGATACAAAAATAATGATTCACAAAGACAATAAATTGATAAAAATTACATAGCACGGACATCTTTTATAATAATTCACAAACAATCATGGAACGAGGAAGGTGGACGCGATAAGGAACTCTTCGCCGGTCGTCGTTGCGAATTTTTTAATTGCAATAGTGATATACGCGCCAACAATAATTGAAGAAATGATTACATTTGTTTTGGTAGGTCATATTTTTTAATCAAATATCAAAATAAACATCCAGAAGAAATTATTATTACAATATATATTTTAGACCCCTCCAAGAAAAAAAATTTAATACGGCCTTTCTTATTTAAAATGAAGTTTCATCACGTTGTGACACTTCTTATTTGGTATTTTCACGTGTACATTATCATGCCTATCATGGTAATGCAACTGATATTATTACTACAGTAAACAACAACTGCCTAAATCGATAACGAGATAATAGTTACAAAATGAGAATCAAAGGCAGATTAGAAGCAATGCCGGGGGCTTTTTTATTCACTAAAAAAATCTCTTTTTTTAGTGATCTTGATAAAAGCCATAATGTATTGCGAGTTATTAAGCACAACGTACTACGGTTATTATTTACACAACATTATTTGACTTTATGAAATTAAATATCTAATTACATTGGATAACATACATTTATTCGTAATTAATAAAATATTATTATTTACACAACTGGCACAGTATGTTGTCTTCATAAATTATATGATTCAAATTAAATATAATTAGTCATAAATAACACTGTGTAAATTCAAAATTAGTTATAAATATGGGTTTTATGCGTGGTTCATCATCTTTATCAAAAACGTAGTGAAAGTAGATAATATTCAATAAAATCATAAAAATTGTTAAAAATCATTAAAATGGCCAATTTTATTTACATATCTCTTTTATTACTCAATCATATAATATCGAACGCTCACGCACAAGGATCAAAAGCAGACGGTAAATTCAATTTCAGATAATATTGACACCTAAAATGCTTACATATTTTGAATATCAATTGTAAACCAATAATTAAAAAATGCTTCGAAGCTGTATTTAATTGTAAATAAAATGTAATCCGATTATTTGTATTACAATGAATTCAAAATTAAAACACTTACAGAAGTGGATCAGATTAAAAATATAAAGTTTTTCTTATTTATTTATTTATTTATTTTTTTAGAATTATACGATATAATATACTCTTTGGCATTATAATTATGGGATCTTTTCCGTTATACGTATACCACTATTTAAATTGTATTTTCATATAATATAAAAATGCTATTCTCGACACAATTTTGATATTATTATCTAACTTAAATGTTTGGTTCAACTAGTAATTTAAATAGTGGTATTCGTATAACGGAAAGGATCTTTGTTATGAATTACCTTAATATTTTTTCTGAGTAAACAAGAATTTTTGCCAAAAGATCTAAGTCCTAGATAGTATTCAATTTATATTAACTAATTTCAGTTCTTGGCGCATCATCGTGTGATGTATACGGTAAACTTCAACATGATTGTGGAATACCAGATACGCCTACCAATAGTCTTTCAAAGGAATGTACAGCATACCTATACGCGGGCATTGAGGTATCTGAAAGTAACACATTGAACGAATTAAGAGAAAAAGATTATAGTATAAAAGGTAACTATAATCAGATTAATTTACTAAAATAATCAGGTGCTCATAAAACAAATGTTAGGGAACATTATTCCCATATTTTAATTTTTACTCAAGGAAAAACGAGTATAAATTACTCATCACGTTCCAACGGAATGCACATCATACCTTTACTGCTGCCAAGTAGTGAAAAAATGACACATTGACAGATTTCAGATTTGACAATAATGGTAATTATTATTAAAATGTATAAAAGTCAGAAAATGCAGAAAAGGCATAAAAGATATAATTATTTATTTTTTCTTATTTAATTTAACTGAATTTATTATTGTGAATTAGATTTATTTGTTCCACTTGTCACAACTTTAAGTATTTAACTGTATTATAATTTATAAAATTATCCGCCAATTAGAAAAAAACATGCCAGTCAAAAAATATAATGCGACGAAAATTAAAAATTAATTAATGTTTTGTACCTTTAAAATAATATCTCATTCAAAAATAAATTTTCTACAAAGATATTAAAAACATTATAAAATTGAAGAGAAAAACGCACTCATAATCTACAAAAATGTGTTTATATTATTAAAATTTTAAATAAAAATATACTTATTTTTACACCATTATTTTCTTAAATTAATGCATTTGTATTTGTCTACCTGATTAGCTGTATGACATTGTCCGCGATCCGACGCAACCTAGGTGACTAATTTTTAATTTAAAGTTCATAGATTTCCAATAGAGGCGACTGTCTTTCTAGGCATTCTATCACTGTTTTCGAACTTACATTTTTCTAATGAGAAAACGCACAAGCCATGTGATGTAGAACCGAAGTATTCAATTACCGATTGTCATGGGGAATGTGAGATGTCTAGACACTGAAAATCGAATTTCAATCATTCTCGCCTTTGAAATGAAACCGCCCAGCCCTATGGAAGTGTTTTTCTATACCCACCCCAAGAAAGAAAGGCGTACGAATGTTTGAATAACGCGTACAAATACGTACAAATAGAGCATAAAAGATTGATTAAAAGGAAATTTCAAATTTTCAATGTCAGGGGCTGCTGTGACGTCATTCTCCCCCCTTACGGAGGGTTTTCGATGTGTCTCGGCCCCTTCGGTCGTACGAATTCTGAACCACTGCTTACAAATTCGTACAAATATCATACTAAAGGATATAATAGTAAAATATCATTACTTTAAACATGGGGGGGGAGCTGGTGTGACGTACATCTGTTGTACTCGATAACAAATGACAGATTGTATTCCGCAGGATATATAGACGAGCTTTTGAAAACTAAGGTAAACGTTTTAGTATATTATTTCCATCCGAATCAGAAAGAATGGTGTGCAGCCATTCAATGTAATGATACTGCCAGACAAACTACAGAAATGAATAATTTAAAGACTTATTTAGATAAACATCAAGGAATTAAAGGTCTAATTTTGTCAAAGCTTTATGAAGCCGATGTAAGTATATTTTATAGTTTATTAGATTGTAAAATAAAAAATCACAACAAATAGCACGTTATTATTTAATTAAATAGTTAAAAAAACTACATTTTTCATAAATTTCGATCATGACTATTTTAAACAAATCAATTTTGAACGCTAACAAATTTTGATTTAAACATTAAAGGATTCATAATTTATGAAGTATTTTAAAATAACAACATAAAACTTTCGAATTTCTTTCTTTTATACATTTTCATTGAATACAAAAAAGAAACAAACAGTCATTTAAATGAGTCAATAATATAACAGATCTCACGTATTTTCAAATATAAGAATTCCTGTACATCCATACAAAAAAAATCAATCGATTTCATAATGCCATATTTGTAAGCCAACTGGTTATTTAATTCGAATTTTTAGAAGACTGAACACAATCACATAATATGTCTGGTAACTGTATACTTACAATTATATTTACATTGTTTGCGTAGGATATGACATTTGTATGTCATGACTATTCTCAAAATTTGAAATCATACATCGATTTGATACATAAAACTTTCCCGGACCTGGCGCTTGGTATTAATGTCTTTGCAATACATCAAGAAGAAAACTATCAAGATCCAAAATTACCATGTAAGAAATCATTACAAAAATTGTATGACAACATTAATATTCTGAAATGTTTTCAGATTTTTTATACAAAATAATCAAGAGAACTAATGAGTTAGAAACTAAATCATAAATTAACATTTAAAATTACCATCGATTTGAGCACATTACTTGTCTTTTTCGTGTGCTTTATTCATTTACTTCATAGAAAGTTTTTCCTGGTACATATAAGGGTATCTTATACCAAACTTTCATCCTAGACGACTAATTTTTTGTCGAGTTTGTTAAAATTATTCCACTGATTTCGATTCCCACCATTTCTTGATCTGCATGCAGTAAATCAAATAAATCATCACCATTTGAAAAAAATAATTTCTATTCGACCTTCGTGATTTGCTGTATGTCCTTAGGCATGCTTCGCGGTGTTCTTGACTCATAACTTAGGGATTCGATTTTTGGATATAAAAAAATCATCAGATCTATAGTAACTGTAATACGTGTCTTTTAAACTGATATATCTTGAATAACTTATTCAACCCTTTCACAAAGATAGAGTTTCATTGCTGTTATTAAGAAAATTTAATTTAAATACTTGTTAGTAACGGCAATTTACATCCCGAAATGTACATATAGTCTATCAATATTTAAAAATCGGTCATGTCATTATAAAATAATTTTACATCCTTGTCCCGTTAGGGTTGGACTTCAAAATTCTAGACCCTTCGGTTGACTTTTACGTGATCAACACAAAGGAGATAAATGTATGTACTGATGAGTTCACAAAGACCGGCATTTATCCATTGACTGGGGATCATAATAATACTGTGGTAAAAACTAGTTATTTTTTAACAAAATGAATGAATGCAAAAATGTTCATTTTTGGCCTTGTTGTTTTAGGATAAGATAAGAACATCCCTGGAGAAAACGGGTGTTTCTAAAACTAAAATGTACATCAAATTTTTTAACTACGGTGATGCAAAGAACGAAGATTATTGTACTGCAGTGCCTTCGACTGTAAGTATAAAAAGCTGAATAGATAGTGGTTAGTGGTGATGGAAGTTTATCCATGGTTATCGTCGGAAACGAACTATATAATAGTGATGGATCTACTTAATATTGAAGGAATAATTTTTTTTTTTTTTGTAAAAGATTGTGCATCAAATTTAACTATCCAATTTAATACAATCTACATATTAGATTCTGAGTGAAGCGAAGAATCTTATGGTTTTACAATGATGTTTATTTTTTTTTTTTTTTTTATTTTTTTTTTTTCTGTAAACACTTTTTCATATAGAAATCCTTGTCCAAAAGTTTCGTCCAGCAACTTTTTAGATTCGAAATTGAACTGAGATGGTACTTTAAAGAGGTCATTTTTCCAAAATCTCCATAGTTTTTCCAGTAATTAAGAATAACGATCGAAAAACTGAGTAAAAACGGTAAAAATCCGCCGTAAACGAGATTTTCACTGTTCAGATTTTAGGTATTTAGTCATAAATCGAAAAGTATTGAAGCTAGAAACTTGAAAATTGTATCCAATATCAAATACATACTTTTTTATATTGGACAACATTTTCAGAACAATTATAGCACTTTTGACTTAAATATAGAACTTTTAATTTACCAAATTGTTTGAAAGTTTTTATGTAATATAATTTTAAATATTTGACAAAAAGTTCTGAAAATGTAATATGACCTTACTCATATACCTACCTAATTATCCTAATAAAAATTCAAAAATCGTGAGTCAGGATTTTTTTCTATACACACTTTAATAAATTATTATAACTTACCAAAAATTATACAAATAACCGTAAAATACGTAAACAGTATTTAAATAATAATATATTATATTACACTGAAGCTTTGCTCAGAATCGTTTTATACTAAAGAAATGAGTTATCATTTCTTTAAAACTTAATACATTCATCACCAATATCTTGTCCGAGGACCGAAGGGACGAAGGACGAACTTGTACCACCATCATCTCACTTACCAGCTTTTTTTATTTCAATTTTAGTAGGTTTTTTTACCAAAACCTTAAAAAGTTTTGATCTCTATGTGCTACTGACATTTTCTTTTGGCGAAAATCGTTTCAACAATTTTTTTCTTTCTATAATCCATAAATCTTTCATAACATGCGATTTAAAAACATTTTTTACGAAAATGTTTACCGGGTAATATTTTAAGGGGTAGTTTCACATAAAAACATTTAATCGGTGTAATTTAAATTAATCGAATACATAAATCTACTAGTTGAAAAAAATTGTTTGGCACTTAATCAATATTGTAATTAAGAAGCACAAGTAAGGACACATTACAGTTTCATATTAAATTTTTATGAATTTAGTTATTAACAGTTTTTTTTAAACAAGATTTTTCCAACGTTCTATAGTCAAATTTAAAGTGATCAAAGTTTTAAAATAATTCTCGAGGCTATAAAATACATATATTCTTGATGTATAGTAACCATTTTAATGATTCTAGCAACAATAGCTTTGAAGTTAATCCTAGATAGCTAAAATTTCTTTGATTAAAATATCGTTGACTATTTCACATTTTATCAAGTTCATTCAATTTTTGATTCATCTTTCCAAAATATAGCGGTTGGATAAAATTTTCTCTTTTCTCTTCATCTTCGACTCTATCTCATTCGGTTCGGCCAACCTAGTCTGCAAGTTCAATTTAACTCGGTCAAACACATCTTCTTCACATAATCTAGCTATTTTCATAAGTATGTTCAGTGATTTCCACTACTTGTTTTTTCAGATTTCTTCTTCCCCTTATATATCCCCTATATTCAACAGAGAAGTTCCGTGCTAGTCGCATAAATTTAAAAATTGGCATCATAGGGGGACTTTTGTATTTATCCACGAGGTACACTGCAATAAAAACCAGTTAGATTGTACAAATATATACAATACTATATACTATGATTTATTAATTTATAATATAACGATTTAAATACATATAAAATATAAAATTCTCAAATGTAATTGTATATTTAATTTACAGTACTGTAAAAACGTAGATGCAGCAAAATCTTCCATGTGTGCAGATACATTACAGACATTAACAGAAAAAGTAATACTTTACATACGATTTTGAAATTTGAAATTTGTTGAAATGTACATTATCTTGTGCTATTTTTAGGGAGCGTATGCGAAAAAAAACTGTGCTGGATTTGTAGTGAACAACATTGACTTTGATGACACCTCGTGTACCTGTCAATGCGGTGAGCCCTATCCGGGATTTCGTGCACTTTTAAACGGTTACAACGGAGCACCTCCACCAGCACCTTGTGCTTTATTTGATAGAGCCTAAGCGTCGGCATACAAAATTGATATTTTAATTTAATGAAATTTAACTGTATGAATTTAATAAATTTTAAATATAATTTTGAACTCAAAACAATTTTAATTATTTCTATTCCGAAACTACTACGTTGGGATATCTGAGGTGTTTACGATGTATCGATTATAACGGTTGATACCTCAAATATATTTGACAATAAACCAATGCAGTGCTGAGTAAAAAAAGAAGCGAGCGACGGTAGTGTTTATTGTACAAGTCAGCCAATTCCTATTAAACCTGTGCAGTTTTACTAAAAAAGGGTCATCTAAAACGTATAGAAAGAAGATAATTCAATACGAACATTAAAATACATTAAAATGGCCAGTTTTATTTACACATATCGTTTAATACTCAATCATATTATATCGATTGCTCATGCAAACAGATCACACGGAGACGGTAAATTCAATTTCAGATAATATTGAAACATAAAATGTTTACATATTTTCAATATCAGTTGTAAGCCATTTAGTAAAAACTTCTTCAATTTTGTATTTAATTTTAAATAATATAAAATACCATTAATTATAAATAATATTTTATATATAATCAATGGTAATACGATTATTTGTATTAAAATTAATTCAGAACTAAAACACATACAGTAGTGGACCAGATAAAAAAGATAACGTTTTTCTTATTTCATTATTTTTTTATTTAGAAATATGCAATATATACCCGTCGATATTACAATCATACATGTTAAAATTTAAGATGGTACATTTCAAAAACAATAATTAATTGACGATAGACGATTGTGTAGACATTTCGAATGAATTTTCGCTTCAACATGAATCTTTGGGGCGGATTTTAAAGTACAAATTAGAAAAGTTATAAAGACATTTAGTAATTTTCAAAGTTAATTATTTTGTAATGGTTGTAGCTTTATTGAGGTTAAACTATTTTGTATTTCTCCATAGTAAAATACCATACTTAGGGACTCGTTTAGTTAAAAATTGACGAACTCACAGTTAAATATTGATGTGAAATAATGTCAATATTATTGGTAGAGTATTTTTGTCAATTACATGAAATTTTTTTCCGAGTAAATAATAATTTGTTCCATAGGATCCAAGATCTATTGTTCTATTTGTAAATGTTGGTTGTTATATTTCTAACTAATTACTCAATTCATCAGCCGTCTTTCCTTACGCTTGGGACAATTTTTGAAATAACGGAATGTTAAATAAATAGCCTAAGTTATTAAACCAATAACAATAAGTCATTTGATCCACTGAAATGCGAAAATTATGTAACCATCAAGTAGGATAGGAGAAGACAATTTGGAAAATACATTGTTGTAAATAATATGTTAAAACTAATAAATATTATAATGGTGTATTCATTTATTTCTGCCTAGAGTTTAATTCTCGTCAGCTTGTGTGCAATTAATTTTTTATATAAACATTCTATTTCGGGACATTTCAAATTACTTTTTATGACTTTATTTGTTTAGGTACATTTATTTATTACATACTGTACTATAATTTTAAACAGCAAATTATTGGACTATGTACTTCATTTGTGTAAACAATAGATACAGAGCATTGCAACGATAAATTATATGATTCAACATAAATACATAGGAAATATCTTTAATCGCTAGGTACCAAATAATACGATGTAAATTTAATCATAGTTATGTTTAATTCAATATTCATATAAGTCTTTGATGAAATATTATTAAATAAATTGCTGAATTTCATTTTGATTTATATTATGATAAACTTGGTACTTGAGGAGAGTCAAATATCGACATTTTCGAATCCAGAAAAACATGAATGGAATGATTTTAAAAAAATGTTAGTGTTTATTAAAAATAGAAATTTTAATTTAATTTTATACAAAAAAAAACCTGATGACAAAATAAATAGACTCAAGACATTAAAATAATATAAATGTTATATTTTTACACTTAATCTGTACTCAGAACCGTTATAAAAAATACCTGCTTGATTGTTTCTTTATCATTCAACACACTCATTACGCAATAATCACGTGCAAAGAGTGGAAGAATACGTCATACAGAGAATTATGTATGACTTTTTTATTTTTGTTCATCGTATAACTTTGGTTCATAACATGGCCTTTGCTTGTTTTACGACTACTCCATTGAATAGTAATAAATTTTAATAAACTGATTCCAGTTCTTGGCGCATCGTCGTGTGATATATACGGTATACTCCAAAACGAATGTGGAACACCAGATACGCCGATCGAAAGCTTTCCAAAAGAATGTACAGCATATTTATACGTGGGCATAGAGGTATCTGAAAATAACACATTAACCGATTTGAGTTAAACAAAACATAGTATAAAAGGTTACTATAATAAGATTGAATTGCTAATATAATCTGGTTCTCAGAAAACAAAGGTCAGGAAACATCATTCTCATACTTTAAAAGATACCCGATGAAAAACTATTATACCTTAATTACACGTTGCATCCCTACAGAATACGCACCATACCTTTACTTCTATCAAGTAGTGAAAAAAAAACACATTGACTGTTTTAAGATCTGACCATGACGGCATGAAAGTAACTATAATTGGAGTGAAATTCAAGAATAATCATGTATAAAACAAAAAATTGAAATCATACTAATATACATTAAATTGTCATCTGTTGTACTCCATTATACATTACGTATTGTATTCTGCAGGATATTTAGACAAGCTTTGCAAACTAATGTTAAAGTGCTCGTCTACTATTCTCACCCGAATCTGAAAGAATGGTGTGCAGCTATTCAGATTTGATGCATGAAACTTTTCCAGACCTGGCGATTGGTATTAATATCATTGCAATACGTCAAAAAGAAAACTACCAAGATCCAAAATTACCATGTAAGAAATTATCGCAAAAATTGTATGGCAACATTATTATTCTTAAATGTTTTCTGATATTTAGATGAAAAAACCAAGAGAAATCATGAATTGGAAATTAAATCATATACAAACATTTTAAATTTCCATCAATTTGAGCACTTCGCCTTTCTTTTTCAAATGCTTTATTCATTCGTTGCATAGAAAGTTTTTCTCAGAACACAATGGGGTAACTTATACCTTACCTAAACCCTAGACGTCAATTTTTTAGTCGATTTATTAAAAGAATTCCACTTGTTCCGATTTTCATTATTTCTAGATTTGCATTAGGTAAACCAAATAAATCATTGTGCTTAAAAAAAAAAAAAAAATTTCTCTTCGTTCTACGTGACTTGCTGTATTTTCGTCGGCGTGCATTGCTGTATTCTCGAATCGTTTTCTAAGGATAATACATATCTATATAAACACAAATCTTCAATTCTTAAGTCACGGTATTTCGTGTCTTTTAAACTGATACTTCTCGAATAATTTATCTGGTCGTTTCAAAAAGATTCAGTTTCATAATTGATTTTAATAATTTTAATTTAAATACTTGTTAACAGCAATTTACTTCCGACATTTTCTTTGAGTTATTATTATTCAATAAATAAATTAAGCCTGGTGTTATTTCTTACAATTCTTCTTTAGATGGGATACCCAAGTTTAACGCATGTCAAGGTAAATAACCCCCGATGAAAGATTGATGATGGTGACGAGGTTTACTGGAGGACAATTATGAGATAGTAGAGATAATGTAATAAAAGAAGAATTTGATTCGTTGATTTTGAATTCCTTATTTGTAAACTATTATAATATAGTATATTCAATGGATTTTTCGGTTAAAACTATCTGTCAGACTGTCTTGGGATGAAAGACAAACTGGTTTCAAAGAAGATTTTATATTAGATAGTAGATTGTAATATGTATTATCTTCCGGATAGTGACAAATTCGCCTTCTAGACGTGACCCTACGTTTCTCAGTGATAAGTTGTCTTATTGAGCACGAGGATTGAATGATTGGCTATTGCTTAAAATACCATAAGTTGTCTTATTTGAGGATTCAAACGCAGCTTCTTGTATATCAGTTTACAGTCGATAATGTTTTTTTTTTTTGAGACTTTGTCATCAAATCAATTCCAGTTCGTAACACCTGGATTTATAGTAGAAATATTTGTTTTCAATTGAAATGTGGAACACCTTTATGTTGTTGAACTGTTGACGTGTAATCTGATGCCGGATCATTTAGATTAGTACCTTCGGTGAATTTTGGAAATGAAGGAATCAACTATGTCTGGTTATCAATTAACATTAAATGACCTGTAAGTTAGTGATCTAGTCACTTTTACTTTGAGATGATTGAGTAAAATAAAATTCTGACGCAATAGCCTCTGGTATGGGTAAGGCCGCTCCAGGATTAATGTTTGGTATTGAAATCTTATTTGCACAGTTATTCACGCATTATGGCACACCTGCCAGCAAAACAACGTCCTTTGAGGCAGACAATGTATGAAATATAAAACCGATTATCATGGTGGAGAAAAATAGCAAAATACACATGTTCACCGTATCTTAATTGTAGTGAAGGTCATTCAATATCAATTTATCAATCAAATGAATTCAATCTATCAGTATTTAAAAATCGGTCATGTCTATATAAAATAATTTTACTTTACGTTAGGGTTGGACTTCAAAATTCTAGACCCTTCAGTTGACTTTTACGTTTTCAATTTACTGGAATTCAATTCATGTACAGATGAGTTCACAAAGACCGGAATTTATCCATTGACTGCGAATTATAATAATACTGTGGTAACGACTAGTTATTTTTTAACAAAATGTGAGGACGGAAAAATGTACATTTTTTATTGTGTTTCTTTTTTAAGGATAAGTTAAGAACATTCCTAGAAGAAACGGGTGTTTCGAAAACTAAAGTGCACTTTCAATTTTTAAACTACGGTGAAGGAAAGCACAGTGACCTTTGTCTTTGAATGCCTTCTTCAGTGAGTATAAAAAGCTGAAGATATAGTTTATGTAGAAGTTTGTCCTTAGTTATCAGCGAAATCGAACTAGATAATGATGATGGATTCTATTTAATATTAATAAAATAGTTAATAATTTTTTTTTTTTTGTAAATTATTGTGCAGCACTTAAATCTTTCCAATTGAATACCATCTACAAATTTTATTGTCTTGATTTTAATTTGGATAGGTTTTTCATATTTGACCAACTTCACTCAATTTTTGATAAATCTATCCAAAATATGGTAGGTGAATAAAATTATCTTTTTTCGCTTCATCCTCATCCTTGTCTCATTCGGGTCGGCAATTCTAGCCCCCAGGTCTATTTAACTTGGTGACACATATCCTCTTCGCGTAAACCAGTTACTTCCATAAGTTTCTTCAGTGTTTTCCACAACTTGTTTTTCAGATTTCTTCTTCCCTTTATTTCTTCTACATACAAAATATACAATTCATACTGCTTCAGTCCTTTACTTTCTTAAAAAGTCTCTCTACTGTATTTATCTATTTTCTCGCATTCATCGATGATCGATGCCACCGTAATTGTACCATCCAGTTACACTCCACGGCCACATCAACATTTCACATCTATACCACTCGTTCTTTACTTAATTTTGTTATTAAGTTATTAACTTAATAACAAAATTAAGTAAAATTTTGTTATTAAGTTGTTATTGTACTTACTTTTTGTTGCTACCCATTACTCTCATCACCAGCCTTACTAATGTCGTGTACAAGTAATATTTTAGTCCGAGTAAGGTTCAGTAATCACAAAAAACTGCAATAAACACTTCACACCACTTCATCAATCCACACTTAATTTAAGAATCATATTTTTCACGAGGCCATCTCTTTTCTTTTCACATAAATAGTTGTTATTTGAACACAAACAAAAAATACAATTTTGAAATTGTTCACGCCTTTTTGTAAATTTTAATGACTAAAATGCAATATGAGCTTATTCCTTCCTTCTTACCCTCACGTAACACTAAAAGAAAATAACAGATATTTTATGACAATCATTTGTTTCCCACAAATTAGTGCAAAAAATTATGAAATCATTCAAATTTGTTACCGAAAATCCTTTCCTCCTCTTTCCTGACGAAAAATTGAAAACAGGAGAACACTGAGGCACTGAAGTGGGCCAATGAACGAATATATATTGAAGGCTCGTAGGTGGTAGGCGAAGACATGTTTTTATTACTATTTGCATTCAATATAATTTAGTTTAGTTTATTTGATATTAGTTAATTTTATAAAATTATTATTTTATAAAAATATATTAATACAGAATAAATAAATACAGAAGTAGGCTCGATATTCAAAGTGACTTAAGCGTGAAAATTAGTACTATTTAGCCTGATATTGATGTCCTTGTAAAAAATAAACAACAACAAATATCACATTAATTTTATTTATTTTATTTTATTATTATTTATATTAATTATTTTTTAATTAATTTGAAAAATGTAAATTACAATTTAAATATTTAGATTTAACTAAAAATTATGATTTTTTACTTTCATAAATATCAAATAATAAAAATGTAAAGAATTGAATGAATAATAAAAATATAAATAATAAATATTAATTAATAATAAAAATATGTTAAAATAATTTGACTCCTAATTTAGTTTTAGAATTGAGGTGGTACACGTATTGGTTATAAAAGTGTCTGGTGGTACTCGATGATAAAAAGGTTGGGAACCCCTGACCTATTGGATAAAGTAAAAATACTGTTTAAAAAACGTTTATTTCGTACATTAATCGGGTATTTTACACATTATCTACGAGTGAGTGGATAAAGTACTTTAATCTGTCCGTG